>VMRN01000176.1:238860-333603 GCA_010277015.1 Poeciliopsis turrubarensis | reverse complement strand
CCATCCATCCATCCATCCATCCATCCATCCATCCATCCATCCATCCATCCATCCATCCATCCATCCATCCATCCATCCACCCAATCACCCACCCATCCTTTTCCGCATATCTGGGGTTGGGTTGCGGGAGTTGCAGCCTAAGTAGAGAGGCCCAGACTTCCCTCTCCACAGTCATTTGGGAGAGCCCAGACAACCTAAAGAGCAGACTATTTTCGGTATCTGTAAACTAGTTCTTTCGGTTATGACCCAAAGCACATGACCATAGTTGAGGGCAGGAATGTAGATCGACCAGTAAATCAAGAGCTTCGCTTTTGACGTAGCTCTCTCTTCATTATGACAGACCAGTACAGCACCCGCTTCACTGCAAACGCTGTGCCAATCCATTTGTCGGTCTCCCGCTCCATGTTTCCCTCATTCATGAACAAGATCCCCAGATACTTGAAGTCCTCCACTTGGGCCAGGACATACCTCTTGACTCAATGAAAGAACTCTAGATGTTGTAGGGTTCTGGTGAGAGTTGGACTCCGTCAGGGCGGCCTTTTGTCACCGATTCTGTTCATTACTTTTATGGACAGAATTTCTAGGCGCAGCCGAGGTGTTGAGGAGATCTGTTTTGGTGGCCTAAGGATGATGTAGTTCTATTGGCTTCATCAGGACGTGATCTGCAGCTCTTGCTGGAGTGGTTTGCAGCCAAGTGCGAAGCGGCCGGGATGAAGAGCAGTGCCTCCAAGTTTAAGGCCATGGTCTTGAGCTGGAAAAGGCGAGAGTGCCTTCTCTGGGTCGAGGGGGTTGTCCTGCCCCAAGTGGAGGAGTTCAAGTATCTTGGGATCTTGTTCACGAATGAGGGAAGAAGGGACCAGGAGATTGACAGGCAGATTGGCGCAGCGCCTGCCGTGAAGCAGGTACTGTACCAGTCCGTTTTGGTGAAGAGAGAGCTGAGCCAAAAAGCGAAGTTCTCGATTAACTGGTCAATCTACGTTCCAACCCTCATCTATGGTCATGAGCTTTGGGTCGTGATGAGATCGCGGATACAAGCAGCCGAAATGGGTTTCCTCTGTAGGATGGCTGGGCTCTCCCTGAGAGATAGGGTGAGAAGCTCGGTCATCTGGTGATGATGCCTCCTGGACGCCTCACTGGTGAGGTGTTTCGGGCACGTCCCACCGGGAGGAGGCCCCGTGAAAGACCCAGGACACGCTGTAGGGACTATGTCTGCCGGCTGGCCTGGTAACACCATGGGATTACCCTGGAGGAGTGGCTGGGGAAATCTGGGCCTCCATGCTTAAGCTGCTAACCCCACGACCCGATCCCGGATAAGCGGCAGACAATGGATGGATGCTTCTTCAGAAGTTTTTATGTTGTTCCCTTCAGTGGTTCTTGGTGCAGTATCCCCACAGGTGAGGGAGGGAAACAGTTTGCTCATAGAGTTTGGTTCATTTGACTCACTACAGTGAGAATGTGAACTACACTTTAGAACAAACGTTTTATTTTTGGTCCCCAATTTAAGCTGTGAAATTGCAGTTCACATCTTGGCATTCACATGTTCACTGTCAGACCAGTCTGACAGTACACTTAGTGATGCTGATGAAGAATGACCACAGCCTTCATCCTTCCAGTTAAATTCTCCCAAACACTCTGAAAAGAAACTGGTCACGCTTGAAGCCAGCATCATCATGTCCTGATCATGTCCACCCCCGGAATGGCAGGAGTCATGGCAGGTCTGACAAGAGGTTCTGCGCTGCGTGTAATCTTCCTTCAATGCCTCTATTCAGCCCATCTGCTTAAAGCTCTGTCAGGTTAAAGTGGAGAGAAGTAAAAACACAGAGAACTTGGGTCTCCCCAGAGGACTGTTTAAAGATCTAAGTGCACTTTGACACCACATTCCATGACAGTTTTCTCCACGTGGCCGAGAACAAAGGGGACATTCAGCGGGGAAAGGAGGGGAAAAGAGGAAGGGATGTATATGATGACAAGATGTGCCAGCTCAGTAGGTTTGCATTTGCCTAGTTTGTAATGACATTTTTGGCTTGTCTGTTCTGTTTGCATAAGGTACACAACACTGAGCTACATATAAATATTTTCTTTTCCACATGCTCTCCTGGAACAGTTGGCTAAGATCAGAGTGAGCCAAAATAAGTCAAACCCCTCCCTCCAAAAACATGCATATTAGGGTAACATGAAGTTAGATTTCCATGTCATGTATCTCTGTGAGGACCTCTTTTCACATGTAAACCATTCACTTAAGGCATATATAAAGATGAAGTGCAATGCTTTGGTCTGAATTACTGGTTATTGTAGGTCTGTAGATCCCTCATTTACCCTATTCTGAGGCGCATTTTAGAGCAACTTGTTTTGATGCGTTTTTTTATGTTAATGAGACATTTCACGACCCACCCCATTCCAGGTCGCAAAGCCTTTCACCCCACCCGTTCTGCCATTTTTGTAGTCTGATAGCAACGATAAAATTATCTACTGCCAGAACAACTATATATTCCAAAGTTTATTAAATATATCAACAGCAGAAGACTTGTCCATCCAACCTCACATGTTGGAGTCAGAGTCTGACCCAGAGCGGGAGAATGAAGAAGATAAACCTGCAGATCCACAGATTAAAATAAATGCATCTGATGGAGTTATTACTGTATTTACATCCTCTCCATCTACACCAAATACCTACAAAATAGAGTTGCTTAACTCTATATTGTAGAGTTAAGCTATTAGCTCTACAATAAAGCATAATGACATCTCACATACCTATGTCAGACTATGCCTACTTTAATAGGCATATTAGATGCCTATTAAAATATTAATATTACCACAATTTGAATGAAGTAAACAAAGTCTCTACGCAACTAAAGAGTTAGCTAACGCAAGCGTCCAGAACATCACTGACGTATATGCATCTGTTTCCCAAGACAAAAATGGCAAAACAAGCAAAATATGCAGTATATTTAGGAGAAGCAGCTTTCAGCATCTATGCACCAAAAATTTGGAACAAACTTCCAGAAAACTGTAAAACAGCGGAAACCCTGACTTCCATTAAATCTCGACTAAAAACGCACCTATTTATACTTGTATTTGAAACATAATCAATTAAAAATTTAATGATGCAACAATGTATTGTTTATTCTATGTTGCATGACTTTGTGCTTTTGTGTTTATGATGTAAAGCACTTTGAAACGCCTTGCTGCTGAAATGTGCTATACAAATAAAATTTGATTGATTGATTGATACATTTATATCCTCAAGAAGGCAGCTATAGCTAGCACAGGACTAGCAGAAACAGAAGGCTCAATGCTACTATCAAACCAATGGCTAGGACATCATTTTATTAATGCACAACACTCATGTGCAACATGAGCATTGCCATCATTTTCACATTAACTGGAGCATATCACTTTGCTGTATTCCTCGTGTCAGTAGAGAGATGCCTCAATCAGAAAGTCTCCTGATACTGGCATAGGTTGCTGAAGCATTTGTCCTTAAGTGCTTGGTGCAAACTGACTTTCCCCACTAATGTGGTAAATTCCCAAGAAAAATAACTTTTAACCAGACACTCCAAAGAGGCTCTGAAGCCAAGGGATGATGTAAGGAGTCATGTTAGTACACCCTAGAACCAAATATTTTGAGTTGTCTACCTGCAACGTTGGCATAACTGAACTTGGACTACAAAATTGCTGTGAGGAAAAAAAGGGTTGATTCACAGAGCTTATTAGCAAGAATCATGATCTTGTTTAGCATTTCCACAGTAAATGGGGTGATCTCATAGCCAAGAAAAATATTAAGAACAGACTGAAAAATATAACCTAAAGGGAACATACATATCTATGCAGCACCAGCAAAGAATAAGTTTTAATCTTTTTGCACTCCTGGACACTCAAAGTACACAAAAAATGTATTTAAGATTTAAAAAGAGGTTTTTCCATGATATGTAACCTTTAAGGTTTTTGCAAAATTACACAACTGTTTGCATAATAAGTTGCATTTTTTTAGAAAGGTCATCCCAGTTTACCACAATAATTGGGTTAGATGTTTGCAGGGACCAAAAAAAGTATTTTTTGAGCTAAGAAAATTGTTTCGAAACAAATGTAAATGATGTTCCCAACTGAAGGGACACAATTAAACAACATACAATCCACTGGAAATATCATTTTGAAGTTGTTGTAAAACAAGTCATATTCAAAAGTCTTTAGGTTGTACAAAGCAATAATTTTACTAAATAAACTCAAAAGAAAATGTATGGAATCTCTTTTTTACTTAGATAAACAGAAAACTTAGAGTGGTTACTGATTACTTGGCTCAATTCCAATTTTTTGGAATTTCACAAAATATGTTAGATCAAATTTTAATCCACAATATCTGTCAAAAGAAATGAGACCTGTAGTTGTCTTGTGTTTCACATTGGAAATAGTACGTTGCAAGATTGAGACTCCACAAGGAATACATTCCTAGTACGCTGGCGAAGATCTGCCCTTCCATCAGTTCCAGAGCCATGTTTCTCCACTTCAACATCCTTGTATGAATCTCTGTGACCTGATTTATCACAGAGTCCTCATCCCTTTTATTCTCTGCCAAAGACTGAAGTTTTGAGTCAACCTCAAATTAAGCTGTAGATACATTTCTACTACAGGTCTGGCAGATTTCTCCTATAACAGTCAACAGTTACCTTGGGTTCTGGTTTTCCTGTCATGGTCTTGAGCAGCTCGTGGAGGTGTGGCCAATTGCCCTGGGAGTACCACCCGGGCTTGTCTAGAGATGGAAGCCCCTCTGTTTCTTCCACATCATTCACTGTAGGAGCAAAAATAGGACAAGAGGACAGAGTTTAGCTTCATTAAGTAAACTCTCATGCTATTTTGGAATAAAACATTTGGCGAGATTCAAAATGCTAAAAGATGACATTAGATTTGAGTTGCATGTGACAATTTCTAACGCCTCATCTCCATCAGCAGCATTTGATCAGTGAACTCATGTATTTGTGACACTGATGTCAAATCAACTTAGCAACACTGATGGCAGTGTTGCTATGTTGATTGACAATAAAGGAGTCTCACTAAAAGTATTGAAAATAATATAATATTGAGGTGAGGTAATTGAGATGAACTGATTTTGTTTTTAAACAAATTTTTAAATGAGGTTTCACACAGACATCTCTTCACATTGTCGATCATGACATATTACTGAATCGACTGGAGAGTTGGGTTGGTCTCTCCGGTCCAGTGCTCAACTGGTTTGAATCTTACATCGAGAACAGGGATTTCTTTGTTTAAATTGGAAACTTCTCATCAAAGAGGTCAAAGGTCACATGTGGGGTACCCCAAGGTTCAATCCTAGGACCCCTCTTATTCAATATTTATATTCTCCCACTAGCTCAGGTTATAACAGGAAATAATATTAGCTACCATAACTATGCCGATGACACACAGCTCTACATTACGATGTCACCAGGTGACTCTGAGCCCATCCAATAACTGAATAAATGCTTAGAACAGATAAATGTGTGGATGTGCCAAAACCTTCTCCAGCTGAACAGAAACAAAACTGAAGTCATTATTTTTGGACCTAAAGAGGAACGATCTAGAGCTATAGATCTAGAGTCAATGCACACAACTAAAAACTAGCGATCAGCCTGGAACCTGGGAGTAGTGATGGACTCGGACTTGAACCTTGCGAGACACATAAAGACCGTTACAAAGTCGGCCTTCTATCACCTGAAGAACATCTCCAGGATTAGAAGACTAATGTCTCAGCCAGATCTAGAGAAACTCATCCATGCATTTATCTTTAGTCGCATTGATTATTGCAACAGCGTCTTCACAGGCCTGTCCAACAAATTAATTTTGATTGATTTGTTGGACAAATCAATCAAAATTGATATGCTTGCATTCTCACTAAAACCAGGAAGATAGAGCACATAACACCAGTCTTATGTGTAGCTCAAAGAATAGACTTTAAAGTACTGTTGTTAGTTTACAAATCACTGAGCGGTTTAGCACCAGAATACATTAAAGATGCGCTGTTGTTGTATCAACCTTCCCGACCTCTCAGGTCTTCAGGGTCTGGTCTGCTCTGCATCCCCAGAACCAGAATCAGAACCAAAAGAGGAGAAGGAGCTTTCAGCATCTATGCAACAAACATTAGGAACAAACTTCCAGAAAACTGTAAAACAGCGAAAACCTGTCTCAACTAAAAACGCACCTGTTCAGAATTGTATTTGAAACGTAATATGGAACAATGTATTTATTCTATGTTGCATGACTTTGTGTTTATGATGTAAAGCACTTTGAAATGCCTTGCTGCTAAAATATGCTATACAAATAAAATTTGATTGATTTGATTGATTTAATTTTCCAACAGGACTTAGCACAAAGTTCAAAGCTACCAGTACCTGGTTTAAGGTCCATGGGATCCCTGTTCTTAATTGGCCAGAAAACTCACCTGACTTTAATGCCATAGAAAATATCTGAGGCATTGTGAAAAGTTCCCAATACTTTTGGGAACTGGGGTTTTGGGTGATGTATGTTTGTTTTTCCTCCTCCTTCACTTCCTCAGTTCCATCACAAGATGGTGCCCTGGAGCTGCTGTAGCTGAAGGGCGGTCCAGCTGATTGTCACACAGTTGCAGATCTTCTCATGCCATTAACCAGGCTTTAAGAGGAGCGGGTTGTCAGTCCGCCAGTGTCTGAGTGTTAATCTGCAATGGTACTCCAAGTGCCAGAGTTTATTGTTCTGTGTTTCCTATGTTCTTTGTGGATTCCTGGCACTTACCTTTTGATCAAAGGTACTCAGCGGGTTGTCTGAGCTCTCTCTTCTAGTGTCACTCTGGTCATACTCTGAGCCTCAAGGATTCTCTGTCAAGGTCTTTAGTTTTATGTTGCATGACTTGCAGCTCAAGCTCCTCTTCCACAAGCCCGCTCCATTCAACTGTTCACCCTCCGCTACCACCATCATGCAGCAGCTCCTGTCTGCCTGGCAAAGGCTATGTCATTTTCTCACTCACCTTCATGGATTCCTCTGGTCACCATCCCAGCAGCACTCAAGCCCTAAAACCTAATGCCAATTACAGTTGGCCAAGATTTCTAAAAAAAAAATCCTTTTTGTGTATTGGTCTTAAGTAATCTAAATGTCTGAGATACTGAGTTTGGGCTTTTCATTAGTTGAGAGTTATCAATATTAAAATAAACAGTTGAAATATATCAGTCTAACAAATTAAATATACAAGTTTCACTTTTTGACTGGAGTTGACATAAATCAACTTTTTCATGATATTCTAATTTTATGGCCAGCACTTGTATATAATTAAAAAAAAATAATTCAAATGGATTTCTTAATGTGCAAAATCTTGTCTTTAAACAAAAGAAAAGTGAAATTAAATGGAGAATCTGAATATCAATTCAGATTCTTCACAGTTGTTGGTGAAGGCTGTTGGCAGAAAAGATCTCTTGTAGCAGTCTGAATAGATTAGTTATAAATACATTGTGGCATATTATGTTTTAACAGTTACCAGAATGAAAGATTTTAAAATAATAAAAGACACATTAGGTACTACTGCTAATATAGGAAATATCACCCCCCTTGGTTCTACTACATTTATTTTATTCTGCAGTGGTGCTGCAAAATAAAATAAATGTCAAACCTAAAAACGTAATACTGTGAAGTGTTTTGTTTGTATAGGAAATACAAACAAAACAATGGGTTTTTTTTGGTGTTGTATACTAAAATACAGCAAGAAAAAAGTGGTTTTGAATTATTCTTCAGAGATTTTTCAGCGTTAATTTTCCTTTTGCTGTAACAAACTGCACGAAATTAATAATACCTTCATTTAGTTACTGGGATTGTTCTACACAGCAGGGCGTCTATGGATGGTAAGGAAAAGAATAGCCTTTCTGGCCTCCAGCATAATTTCCGGATTTAAACAATAACATACAAGGGGTTCATAGGGAAAGACAAGACAAAATTATTTAATCTTTCAGGATGGAAATTTTTTTTGGCTCTAAAACTATAACATAGTTCTAGAGACAAAACTTTTTGGATAAGATAGATGTTATCTACAACATTGTTATAGTTGTAGAGCCAAAGATATCCATGCAACCACAATGTCAACAATTTGTGCATAGAATAAAACACTGCATGCCACAGGTAAATGCTGTCATTTAATTTGATTAAGAATTGTTATTGCGCTGCGAATAAATGACTTCTTATAGATGTTATTAGTTTCCAGAGGGACACAATTATGCCTTCATAAGCTCATAGGTTCAAACTGACAAAAAAAGGATAGATGCTAAAATATTCTCTGCCATATCCATGTTCTTTGAGCAAACTTGAGACAAAGCTTTTCTAATTTCACAATTATTTTACCTGCCTTTGAAACAATTCTTAATAGTTTGTCTTGAAGGTAAAGTTAAAACACTCAACAAGTGCCTCCACAAGCTCTGAAGTGTGCAGACAAAGACCGAGTTTTCTTAAAAGACAGTTTCTGTGAGTATTATAAATATATAATGTTTTGAGGAAAGTTGAAATGACTGTCCAGAAATTATCCAAGCTATTTAAAATTTGCCAGTTTCAACAGGTTTGTCATTGACCACTTTAAGGAGGTCCAGCTCACAGTAAAGCTATTTAGGTCATATAATCAGCTCTACATTCTTTAGACAAAAAAAAGTACAGTGTTGTGGGTGATTCTCTGAATTGGGTATATTTTGGGGTCTCAGGTTATTAAAAAATATCCTACAAAAAATGTGCTTTTGAACACTGCATCTATTGAAGGTCTCTTTGAACCTCCAAGAAAATATGATTACCCACTTATGCATGAACTCCCAAACATTAATATGAATTTCTTTGTAACTTAGGTTGCTTTCAATTCAACCCCGTAATGGGACAATTTGATTCCTCTATGAGTATAGCTCCATAACATAATTAAACCAAATCTTCCATTTACTTTAAGATCACCTGTCTCTTGATTAAAATAACTAATTGAATAAATAACTAATATGATGAAAACAAGAAATTAATATGTTTCAAAGACCATTCTTAACTTTTTCCCAAACAACAAGAAATAACACGTGTGTAACAATGTTGAAATGTTGAGCTTGATGATGACAATCTATGGATAAAGAAAATCATATATAGACTAACACTTAAATCTCTTTACAGTGTGAGTGTAGTGGTTATAAAACTGTTTTAGAGAAATAAAAGGGAAAACAAGCTCTAGTGATCTGCGATCGATTAATTTGGTCTTTCAAGTTCAGTGCTACAGACAGACACGGTAAAAGGTAGCCGAAGTTTAATGAAATTTAAAAAAATGTATTTTTCATTCATGTTACTTTTCCGGCTACGTTTGTTTATAATTCTTGAAAAGTTCAACCTTTTAGATTGTAAGTTTTGAGAGTTTGTTAATCGCTCGAGTCTCGATGGGTTTTGTCTGATTGAATGTAGGGGAACGTAATGGTTCTGCTCCATTATAACACTGGATACGAAAGTAGTAACATTGTGTCCGTGTTTTCATTATTCCCCTTTAGAGGGGCGTAACATTTTGGAGGCACTGCTGGGATTGAGTGAGGCAAAGTTTAACTTCTGCTAGGACCAGACGTCTCCAGCTCTCATTCAGTTCCCCTTTAACTTACTTTCCCAGGCCGACGACATCAACTGGACAACTGTGTGGCAGTCTGAGTTTCTGCAACCAAGGGCAAAAGTAATCTGAGGTTAACCTAAGGTTCCAGGAATGTTGCAACCAAGGTTTAGCAAATTACTGCTACAACAGAACACTGATCAGCTAACACAATGAAGATGGGGTCGACCGAGGTAGAGGCATTACAGCTGGAGATACTCGGACTTTTGTGCACGCTGCCAGCAGAAAGCCTAACAGAACTGTGTGATTTTCTCAACCATTGCCGGGTCAAAATTTGAACATGTGACAGGAAAGAATAGAACATCGCTCATCTTAATGATTAGTAATCATCTACAGAGTGATGAGTTCCAAAAGTTAGAGGATTTGGGAATGTCAGAGTTTCTCTGTTTTAAAGACAAGATAACTGAGATCCAAGTTCAGGCTACAACTATCCAAGTAAAGGAACTTAAAGTAGCACGACACGAACAGCAGAATGAATATGATGAGATACTGGGCAGTACATCAACAGAAACCAGACCTTCTCAGTCTCATATACCATCCCAAATAAAACATGCTCACGAGGAGGATGTACATAAAGTTCCGACTTCCATGTCCAGCCTTGAAATTCCAGCTTCAGTCCTACGTCAGACCCCTGCTGTATGGCACAAAGAATTCAAAATATCTGGACAAATTGGAGACCCAGGACAAAAGGATCGCCTCACGTTTTCCAGTCTCGCACGACAAATTGAGCATGGCCTCCTCAAAGGCTTTCCAGAGACTGAGGTCATTGATGCTGTCATAATGGCCATTGTCCCAGGGATGCAATTACCAAGCTACCTAGAGGGAAAAAACAACCTTACACTCCCCACTCTGAGAAGAATACTGCACTGCCATTATCAGGAAAAAAGTGCACCAAAATTATATAAACAGCTTTCATCAGAGCGTTGAGGAGACTCCTCAGAGTTTTCTCATCTGCACTCTAGATCTACGACAGAAGATTCTGTTTGCATCACAAGAGTCAGAGTCAGGCTTATGTTATGATCCAGTGCTAGTGCAGAACATGTTTCTCCATACAGTTATGACTGGTTTGTTGAACGATAACATAAAACGTGAACTTCAGCCATCTCTAGAACAAGCTGGTGTTTCTGATTAACTTTTATTTGAAAAATTTAATATTGCATGTGCCTATGAAAGTGAGAGGCAGGACAAGAAAAAAAATGCTGTTCACTCTGCTCAGTCTGACCACACCACCACTGAGAAGAAGGAAAAAATAAGCCAGTCGAGTCACAGTAAGAGCCAAACAGATATTCTCTCAGAACTGCAGGAGATGAAAGCAAATATGACTCTGCTTAAAGATCAGAAAGCTGAAGTGTCTTCTATTAAAGAGTCTATGCAGCAGTCCTCTTATCTGCAGAAGCAGCACCCAAACCCGGTATCAGGACCAGATTGCACACCAGCTCAATCAGCACCAGCTTACCACAACTCATCACAGACACACAAGCCTGCAGTACATCATGGTTACCATCAAGCTACTGCAGTGCAATACAGCTACTTGCAACCCCATTCAACACATCACAATTATTTACCACCACCCCAAGGACAACATGATCATCTCCCACCCAATCAGAGATATGGAAATCAACGCCCCCAAGGTACAAAATTATTCATGATTGTGGATGTGCAAAACCCAACAGACCATGACATAATACTCTTGGAAGGACTGTTATTGGGATAGCACAGCCAGTTCAAGCAGTTTACCCGACACAATCTTTGAACACTCCTGCTCCATGTCCCCATTAACAGTAGCTAATGTGGAGATGAGGAAACAACAAACCTTAAGTTATGTCACCTCCAGGGTGCTGAGGAAATTGGACTAAACCATTATTTATAAAAAAGAAGGGATTGGTATGCTGTTTCGGGGTTGAACAAAACTGGAGAGACATAATTTAAAAGTCCTATTTTATAAATAATTCATGTATTTTTTTCATATTTGTTTTATTTAGGATAAAGTACACCAAAAACGTTTTATAATGGTAGACATAACTTGCAGTTACTGCCTATTTTATTTGTCTTATATTCATTGAAAAATTAACATTGGTCAGTGGGGATATGCTCATTTGACTGTTCTCTGTGCTTCAACAACCCATAACATTTTTTAAAACAGATTTGCATTTTACATTACTAAGACACATGGATATTTACATTTCTTGATTTTTCTCAAAAAATGTTGTTAGCATTATATGAAAATCTTTAAGATAAACCTCCATCCATCCATTATCCGTTCACCCTTGTCCCAAATGGGGTCGGGAGTTGCTGGTGCCTATCTCCAGCTGCATTCCGGGCGAGAGGGGAGGTGCACCCTGGACATGTCGCCAGTCTGTCGCAGGGCAACACAGAAACAAATAGGACAAACAACCATGTGAACACATGGGAGTCACACTTTGGGAGAATTTGGAAAGACCAATTAGCTTAACAGTCATGTTTTTGGACTGTGGGAGGAAGCCGGAGTACCCGGAGAGAACCCACGCATGCACCGGGAGAACATGCAAACTCCGTGCAGAAAGACCCCTGGCCGGGAATCGAACCCAGGACCTTCTTGCTGCAAGGCAACAGTGCTACCAACTGCGCCACTGTGAGAAACAAAAGTCAGAGAGTGACCCTTTCACTGGAGAATTTATCTGTTACAATGCCAGTGATACTGAAAATAATACTAATAAAGATTTTGTGGTATGCCAGCACAATAATGTATTAATGTTAGTCAGTTGTGTTACCACAACCATGCCACTAGAGGCAGTAGTAGACCCCAAAAGATGCAACTAAGGAACATAAAGGGCACAGAAAGCTACAGAAATGGGATCTTTGCACGTCAGCTTTCACGTTCGTGGAAAAGCAGCTTGGTCATTTCCAGTGTATTGAAAATGACATTTTACACTATGTGCTTGCAGGGCTTGACCAAGGGAACAATGATGTCAATCCGAAGCCCCAATAGATAAGCTGGAGAAAGATTTTAAGATGTACACCTCATTATACATTCACAGATATGAAGTGAGTTTTACTTTCTTTAAACTTTGTTAACTTATGGTAGTAGGCAATATTCTCTGACATTTTCTTGTAAAAATGTGCTATTTAAGTATATAAAACATTTTAATCCATTCTAACGGACAATGTTTTGACCTTATCTTGTATTTATTTTCAAGTATATTATGTGTGTTTATTGTCATTAGTGTCAGAAACCAAATAACGGGGGAGGTTATGATTCAGGCTTTTTACTTCTGAAACGTGAGGAAGCTCAACAAGCCCCATTGCTCTGCAGTAGGGCAGCACTGGTGTCAAAGTTCTTGTTCAGCTGACTGTTCGGGTTCAAATTTGTTGGTTTTAGAAAAATATGGCCATGTTCCTTAAGATCACCGTGTTTTTTTGTTTTATTAGTTTTGCATGCTCCTTGTGAAGAGCTCACATAGGATTGTGTTAACAGCAGTACAGGCGGATCAGTTACTCGGCTGTCTGGCTCTAGCCTGCTCACTCGTTCCCATACACTTGCTCTTTCAGGCTGAATAGAGAAGTGATTCCATGGAAATAACACAGAACGGCTCCTTTATTTACCATCCATTCCCCCCTCCCCTCGTAGTTTTTGGCTGAAGAAGATGATCAGAGTGAAGTGAAGGCTGCAAACTTTGCTGTGCGAGGTCAGCTTTAAGATAGATAGATAAATAGATAGATAGATAGATAGATAGATAGATAGATAGATAGACTTCCTTTATTGTCATTGTACAAAAAAGAAAACACAAGGTGAATCTTGACAACGAAATGTCGTTACTTGGCTACCAGTGTAACAGAGCTAAAACCTTATACTACACAATAAATACATAATAGCTTAATAAATATATAAGAGCTAAGAATAAAGTGTCATAGAATACACAAGTTCAGTATTGTAAACAAATGTAAACTAAAGTGCATGTGTTGACCATGTCCATGGGGGGGTGGTTTGGTTTGTGAGTGTGCGTGTGCATGTGTGTGTGTGTGTGAAGGAGTGTTATGTGGCGTTAAGCAGTCTGATGGCCCGGGGGAAGAAACTGTTCAGTAGTCTGGTTGTTCTGCACAAGATGCTGCAGAACCTTCTGCCAGACGCCAGAGGGGAAAACAGTCCATGGTTGGGGTGGGTGGGGTCGGAGAGGATCTGGTGAGCGCGGGATAGGCAGCGCCTCTCTGCGATGTCCTTGATGCAGGGAAGCAGAGCCCCCATGATCTTCTCCCCTGTCCTCACCACCCTCAGTAGAGACTTCCAGTCGGAGGCCCTGCAGCTCCCAGACCAGATGGAGATGTCGCTGGTCAGTAGGCTCTCGATGGTCCCTCTGTAGAAGGTCTGAAGGATGGGGGGCGGAAGGGATGCTCTCTTCATCCAACGCAGGAAGTGCATGCGCTGCTGGCCCTTCTTCACCAGTGAGGAGATGTGAGGAGACCACCTGAGGTTTTCGTTGACCCCCCCTAGGAACTTGGTGCTGCTGACGACCTCCACAGCTGAGTCGTTGATGAGGAGTGATGTGTGGGTGGGTCTGGATTTCCTGAAGTCTACGATGTTCTCCTTGGTCTTGTTGACATTCAGGATCAGGTTGTTTCCTCTGCATCAGTCCACTAGATGCCACACCTCCTCCCTATAGGCCATCTCGTTGTTGTTCCGGATGAGGCCCACCACTGTGGGCCTCATCACAGTGGTGGGCCGCATACTTCAGGATGTGGTTGGATCTGAAGTGTGGACGACAGTCATGGGTCATCAGGGTGAACAGCAGGGGGCTCAGAACACAGCCCTGAGGGGTGCCAGTGTTCAGGGTGATGACATCGGAGGTGTTGTTCTCCATTCTGACAGCCTGGGTTCTGTCAGTGAGAAAGTCCAGCAGCCAGTTACAGAGGGGGGTGTTAATTCCTAAGGTCTTGGGGGATGATCATGTTGAACGCTGAGCTAAAGTCCAGGAACAACATCCGCACGTGGGTGTTCTTCTCCTCCAGATGCTCCAGGCTTAGGTGGAGAGCAGTGGAGACTGCATCCTCAGCACTGTGCTTGGACTGGTAAGCAAACTGGAAAGGGTCGTGTGAAGGGGGGAGCGTGGAGATGATGTGGTCCTTAACAAGTCTTTCGAAGCACTTCATGATGGAGGATGTGAGTGCGACGGGGCAGAAGTCCTTAAGGCGTGTGATGGTGGTTGTCTTCGGGACCGGAACGACAGTGGCAGACTTGAAGCACCGTGGGACGACAGCCTGGTCCAGGGACGTGTTGAAGATGTCCGTGAGCCCGTGGGCCAGCTGGTCCGAGCATTCCTTGATTAGCCGACCTGGAATATTGTCCGGACCTGCAGCTTTCCGCGCATTGACCTTCCTCAGAACCTTCCGCACTGCTGATGTTTCTAGTCTGAGCGCCTGTTCATCGGGGTGTGGCATCGCTTTCTTCACAGGGTTGTTGTTCAGCTCCTCAAATCTTCCAAAGAAGTTATTGAGCTCGTTGAGGAAGCCAGTGTCGTTCTGGCAGGGTGAGGGTGTGGGTTTGTAGTCTGTGACAGACTGAATGCCCTTCCACAGTTCCCTGGTGTTGTTGGAGATGGCCCAGTTCAGGTTTGCCCGAGTGACTATTGTTTTTGATGCTGTCTCTTTTTCCATGCACCAACTGATGTAGTCGGATACAGATGCTGCGTACTCCTCCACGTTGGTGAGCTGGTTGTCTGTTGCTGCCTCCTTGAAGATGCCCCATTCAGTGCACTCAAAACAGTCCTGCAGTGCAGACATGGCGCCCTCAGGCCATATTCTCACCTTCTTCACTGCAGGTCTCTCTCTGATGAGCCGGGGCTGGTATGCAGGAATTAGCATGACAGAGAGATGGTCTGAGGAGCCTAGGTGGGGGCAGGGGGGCTGCTCTGTAGGCCTTCTTTATGTTGGTGTAGACAAGGTCCAGAGTGTTCTCCCCTCCAGTAGCAAAGTCCACATGTTGGTAAAAGTTTGGAAGCACGGTCTTCATGTTGACCTGGTTGAAGTCGCCAGCAACAATAAAAACACCTTCCGGTTGTGTGGCTTGCATGTTCGTGATGTTGTAGAGAACACTGAGGGCTTGCTTCGTATTGGCGCTGGGTGGGATGTAAACAGCAACGATGGTAACGCTGGTGAATTCACGTGGCAGATAAAAGGGTCGACATCTCACAGTCAGGAGTTCAATGTCTATAGAGCAGTGACTGGAGACCCAGGGAGCGTTGTTACACCAGCTGTTCTTCGTGTAATGCAAACGCCACCCCCTCGGGTTTTACCTGTGAGATCACTGCTTCTGTCGGCTCTGAATGTTGTTAGCCCGTCCAGGTTAACTGCCCTATCTGGGACCGATGCACTGAGCCATGTTTCAGTGAGGACAATAGCACAGCAGTTTCTTGTTTCCAGCTTTGAGTGTAGCTCCAGCTTGAGATAATCCATTTTGTTTTCCAGGGAGCGTACGTTGGCGAGCAGCAGTGAAGGAAGCGGCGATCTGTACGGGTTAGCTTTTAGCTTAGCTGTTAGTCCTCCGCGGCAGCCGCGCGTCTGCTTCCTATCGCACCGTCTACGACGTCTCCATGGGCGGCCTGTGGTTGCGGGAGGGACCCCTGTTTCGCTGGCCGCTCGGCGAAGCAGTCCAAGGCTAACCAGTACGGTCCGCGTTTCCGTGCAGATGAAGTCTAGAAGCCCTAATTTCCTGAGTCTAACTATATTCTTACGAGCGTACACTGTTCCTACACTGCGACGCTGCGTTGTCGGTACGGGAAACTCTATTTTAGCTGCCAAATGTGGCATAAGGTTTACAATGCTACCCGGACCCGAAGTAGCCGCAGCCGAGCAGGGCGCCGCGCCAAATATATATTTGGTAGCAACGAATATTTTACAAGCCACCATCGTCTTAATTCAGGACCGCTTGGAAATTTATAAAACTTAAAAGCGCATTACATTTGGAGGATACCAATGTTCATAGTATTGATTTGTGTCTGAAATACGACTTTGTCTTTTCTAGCTGTCATGGTAACTCAAAGCGGAAGCAAGAAAGCCAGATTTTCTCATGCGGATATTACGTCAGCATCGTAAGTACAGAGCCCATTGTTAAGAACTGTGAGCTGTGTTGAAGTAAATTAAAGAGAGACATCCAAACACATGACGAGAGTGGAACTTCTTCCTAAAGTTGAAGATATCACAGATTTCAAAAGAAAATAAAAATGGGAAATCGCCGATATTATAGGAAATAGCAGCATCCTTCATATCTGGCCTACAATGGTCCCATTTCCAAAAATAAAACATTCTCCATGTTGAAAAAAGTGACATCAACTCACAATTTTTTATTCTGATAGGGGTTAAGAATGTACCCTTAATGTTGCTGGAGTGTAGGTAAATGGATGAATGCATTGCTACTCACTAAGGGTCCTAAAAGGCCTCTGATGGGGTATCAAGGAAAAGAACCCAGGCTTCAGGGCATTTGTGATGATGACATCAAACAGCTGCTCAAAGTCCTTCCTGTGACATCAAGACAAAAAACAAGTTTTGCTTAAATACACTGACTACGGGAGCAGCAAAAAAACGAACAGTCTCACTTGCCTTTGTTCCTAAAGAAAAGCATGCAGAACTAGACAGCGTTGTCAATGGCTGTTGAAACAAAGTATTGAAGCAGAGCAATTTCTTACTGTGACAGATAAAAAAAATAATAATTTCCACACGAGGCCCCTGAATGGGGGAATTTTCTAAAGCTTTTTGTGGGTAAGGAGGTACCCACAAAAAGCTAGATTTATTAGACATAAACCTTTGAAGGGTTAGGAGCTGCGGTTGCCTATATAGAATATACTTGATCCCCAAGGGGATTTTGCTTATTAGTCGACAAGATAATAAGCAAACATAACTCCATCCAAGGTGTTAAATATTATACAAATAGAACCATAAGAGAGCTTATATAATATATATACCAAAGAGTGTAAGTAATTCAATATGACTGACTATAAATAAATAAGGACACACATGCAATGTGTATCCTCTTGGCACATATAAATAAGTGCTGAGAAAATTAGATTTAAATTACTCAGACTCTGGGCATTGTCTGCCCCAGTCTGAGAAGATAATGCTCAGACTGTAGCCATTATTTCTGCCTGAAATGGCTAAAGGCATTACATGTCACTAAGTCAAAAGTTGCCTCAGGTGACTTTGGGCCTTTCATTATGCAGTGTCAGGGTGTTAATTGTCCAGTTTATTGTCAGTGTAGAGTCCCAGATATTTATAGTTCTCCACAGTGTCCACACTGACTCCCGGGAGGAGGACCGCTTCCTGGTCCTCCTCCTCAGCTCCACCACCAGTTCCTTGGTGGTGGATCTGACCAAGGAACCACCACAAAGACCAAGGAACCACCACGAATGGTGCTGATTGCACTGGAGAAGTCAAAAAACATAATTCTTACAGGTGGTTCAGGTGAGTTTATACATGGTTCAGCAGAAAGATGACAGTGTCCTCAACTACAAGTTTGGTCTGACAGGCAAATTTTAAGGGGTCCAAAAATGGTTGGATCAGGGGCTGGAGGGATTTCAGGACAAGTCTGTCCAGGGTCTTCATGATGTGGGGGTCAGTGCCACAGATCTGTTGTTCTTGGAAACACAGGGATGCTGCATATTTGCACCGGAACAATGCAGGATGTTTTCCACATCACAGGGACAGCTCCTTTAGAGCACAGGTTTTGGGCATCCTTGGCGTACATCATCAAGGCCTGCAACCTTGGAGTCTCACCAGCTGTCTTCTAACATCTTTGGACGGAAATCCCGGGTGGGTCGGACCCCCGAATCTTGGAAATATGTAATTTGTCCACACCTTAGTATTTAAACAATATCAATATGAAAAGGCAAAAGAAACAAAATAAGAAAAAAATAAGGATGAATATCCCCTGCCATTATTAAAACAATGGTTTAGTTCAATGTGTAGGGGGAGCAACAGCAGCAGTTCGGAATTACTCAGGGTGTGTCAGAGCTATCTGAAGTGAGGAGCTAACTCTGGCTCTGCAGCACAAATACAAACACCACTAAGTAAATACTTAAAGCTTGTGTTGAGATTTCTTGTTCAGTACTCATGTTCACAATGAACCACACGTCTTTTAGTCAGATAGCTGTGTTTACTTTATTGCTAATTTTCAGGTTCAACTTCTTTAGATCAGTGCTGCCTACACAAAAGAACTCAGTCTCATTGCTCCCAGTGGACAACTGCTGAACAACATGCACATTAAGCAGAAAGTGACAGGACACAGAACTTGCAGCTGTGCCTTTCAAAATAAATTAGAAAACATAAAAACATGTCACAAAATAACTCAAATAACTTAAGTTTTGTTTTAGTTGAAGGTAGAAAATATCTCAATAATATTTAGTTTTCTAACTCCTACATTAATAAAATAGCTTAAAATAAAAGGGAGAAGCCAAGGATTATGAGTGGCTGACAGCTCAGTGTGTGGGAGCTGAGAGTAGCTTACAGTAGATAGAAAAATAGTAGATAGTATGTCTTTATTTCTCACCATTTTCAATGTAGAACCTTTAAAATCAGAATATTTTTCAAGGAAAACTTTGGTGCATTGAGCATTAAGTTTTTTATTTCTAACTTGGAAAACTTGATAAGTCCCATGGTCAGGACATTGAGCCAGACCATCGTCTTTTTCTATTAAAAGATCCTATGTTGACCAGAAATGTGAAAATATTACTGGATTGTTACAGGAAGACATTACCAATAAAATGGTATTTAAATCCACAACTATAGAGTCTTAAAAACAATAAATAAAAAAAATACAATTAAAATGCATATCAATTATTTGCATACACTGTTTAATCCAAATTAAACAGTGCAATGTGGGAGGTCTGTGCCACAGACCTCCCACATTGCTCCCCATAATTGCTAATATTTTAACACAGACCACAGATTTATAAATGAAGCATTTGTTTATTGAGAATATCAGTGCTGCTCAATTTGATTTAATTGTTTGAGAATACAGTTAAAATTCCTGATCGGAATTTTTTTTGGAGCCTACCATCCAGGACCTGGTTGTACCCACCGGTAAGCCTAGTTGGATTTATTTTGTGATATTCCTGTTTGTTCATGTACAAGTATTTTTATTTTGTGATAATAAATTATTATTGACTTGAAACTTGTCTCCCGCTGATTGCAAAACCGGACCTGTGTTCTTGATCGTTAATTCCTGGGTGGTAACCCCAGGTGGCGTTGTTGGCAATAAACAAAATTAATTGTATGGTTTCACCACTGAATGCCACATACTGTTGATTTTGTAGAAAAAAAAAATTGTTTCACACAGTGAATTAGCTTATAAATGTTTTACATATGTACAACAAACACATCAGCATAAAAGGAACATTTTTGGAAATAATTGGGAGTTGTGTTCCATAGAAAAATGGAATGGACTAGCGACCTGTTCAAGGTGCCCAATGACAGCTGGAAATAGGCATCAGCACACCTGGCGACCCCGCTAGGGTTGAGCATGGGTGGATGGATACCCATGGTCTTTTTTGTTATCCAATATCACAAAGATTCAAGGTTCTGTGCTGTGGTCACAGTGACACTTACCACAGACATTGGATCTTTGACACTGGAGCTGACTCATGTTATAAGCAGCTATGTGACTTTCTTTGAAGACTGTGTAAAAACTGTGAAAATATTTACAAATAGCAAAACCTGGATGTCAATATTTTTAAGCATCTGTTCAACAAAAAAAGAATGGCATTTTGTGAAGGACAGCTCAAAGAAGTGAATTTGCTTAAAAGGAAAATTAAGAATAAAATAAAAAAATGCAAAATTGAATTGCAAGGTAAAGCTGGAAAAAGTCTCTGTCTATAAAAGATTAGGCCCGGTTTGTAATGGTTTATAAACAATTTTTAGATCAGTCATTAAGTGCGTCAGAAAGGTGGTTCTTACTGTTTTTAATTCTGATAACCAATTGGCAAATAAAAGGTGGGATGAAGTGTTAAATATTGTTGGAGATATTTCAAAAATACTGGATTGTTTGAATTCTGTCAGCTGTGGTAACTAGGAACTCTCCTGGGGATTTAACTGAAAACTCTGAACTCAATTTGATACAGCTGACTAAAAATCATAGTTTTTGAATAGAGACTTCAATCACATTTTCCCCTCACCATTTCTAGTTTATTCCTAGTCCAAACCTAATTCACATTTTTCCTCTAAAGATCACTCCAATACTCAAAAAAGGGGTCCACCACATTAAAAATCCTCTGGCTTATGGGGCCAAAGCCCAATCCTCTTTTTTTAGGGTCTGGTATTATTTATAGAAGTAAGATGTGAAGCAAGTTGTACTCAAGGTTAGGATAAGTGTTAGGGATAAATGTTAAAGAAGAGTAAATACAAATGTGTATGTGTGTTTGGTTGTAGAGGGAGTACTCAATTTTACCTCCACTTGGTAAAACTGGACACCAATTTCCACTTGATATCCAGTTGTTAAAAATGGATAAAACTGAAGCTTATCCAGTTTTGAAACACAAGTTATTTGCACATGTTATTTGCATTGAAATATATTTGTATATGACAAAAAATATATCAAGACTATTTCATTGTTCTTTATGAGCAGCCAGAATCCGTCAGTGGAAAAGAGATTCATTTTAACCCTGACTCGTCCCTTTTATTTTCTTGAGTCTGACAGAATATCAGTGTGTTGCTATATTTCCTCGGACACACCAGAAACGTATAGAGCTCCTGTGAATTTCTGGAGCTGCTGTGAGCTGCAGAAACTGTAGGGGTTACATCTACAGGATGTAACCCCTACAGGGCTACATCTACGCCCTCCTGTCAAATAACAGGAGGATGTAGATACTCAACCGCTTCCACTCAAATGAACAGAACAAGTGAGCCAACTCAAAGTAAAATAAAACCCGATGACATGTGAGAGAGTTTATACATCAGAGACCTTCAGGGTTGGTATCACTCCAGAGTGAAAGACCAGTTCAGTCTCTTACCCTAGGATGAATTCACAGATGAGCTTGCAGTAGTCACTGTGGGAGCTGGTGATGAGGATGAGAATCTTCCCAGCGGTCTTCATGCTGCGCAGCCAGGTCTTCACAGAGTCTGAGCAGGGCTGCAAGTAACGTGCTGGATCCCTCTTTATACTGGGGAAGTAAGTCCCTGCATCCTCTGTATAGAGACACATTTAGTAAGACAACTGAGTGACTGAGTAAGCAAGGCACATTTGCATATATACCAACTGAGATTGGTCATAACTGCTTTATGCTCTGAGAAGAGTCCCAGTGCTCAAGTCAGGACATGAGTTTCAGTTTCTGCATATCTACAGTAAGCTCACATACGCACCGAGAATTTCATGGAAGTCATTAATTAGAATTAAAAGTGCACTGATAAATCGGCCCAGATTCCCAGAATCAGGACTGACAGAACACAGGACCAATCTCATCCATCAAGCTTATCTACCTCCTCAAAGTCTGAAAATCGCCCACTGTCCTCATTAGCTCTCACCGCAGAGCAAATGACAGACTTGCCCACCAGATCATGTCTGCATGTGCATTGTTTCAGATAGTCATCCTATTGCCCACTTAACAATTTTCTTGCCATATTTCATAACTTTTCAAACAAAATCAATATCAGCTGATCAAGGTAAGAAACACACTCACACACCCACACAGCAAGGGCTCCGCTCCTGCTTCGAGTGCAGAGGGATGGTCTGCGAGTGAGTGGCTGCAATGTTCTGTTTTTCAGAAAACTGTGTGTGCGTGTTTGCTAACATACATTTGTGTAGCCTATTTTGGACATTTTGTGGATAGTTTTGTATTCATACTTTTATTTTTGCCCTGGGTTATGAAAGCAAGCAAGATGCTGGGTTATGCTTTCATAACCCAGGGGGCAAAAATGTTGCGCATAAAAAAAAATTGTATTTGTTTTGAGCATAAACAATTGTTCTGCATCTTGAAGTCATTAACTTCAAGATGCATGTTTTAAGGAACAAAGAACACATGCAGAACACTTCCAAAAGTAAAACATAAACAGAGAAAATCAACATTGAAAAAACACATGTACATATGCAAATATACACAGCACAAAAAAGTGTATATATATATATATATATATATATATATATATATATATATATATATATATACCACCTTCTTTGGTATATTTTATAATCTTCTGCAGACCAATGGGCTTATGAGGCCAAGCCCAGTGTGGTGAATCCCCTTTTGTGGGGTTAGAGGTTAAGGTTTAGAAGTGTGATGTGAAGGAAACTTTAGGTAGGGTTAGGGTAAGTGTTAGGGATAAATGCCTAACAAGAGTAACATTACAAATGAGTGTGTTTGTGTGTGTGTGTGTGTGGTGGTGGAGATTCATACAGTTATAAATGGGACTTTGTGCTCAGAATGTGGACACATTGTTGGCTTGATTCTAACCAGATGCTTTGGTCTAGACCTGGGTCAATAGCACTCCAAACTATATAGAAAAGTCAGGGTAAAGATGGGCGATATGATCTTCAAATTTATCACAACACTTTTGTTAGTAAAGAAGTGACAAAATATTTTTAACCTCTTTTCAGTGTTTTTATGCAAATATATTTGGCTCTGATGATCATTGCTTAAAGCCTCACAAGCAGTAGGATCTTTACCGTTCTTAAATAGGAGTGAAATTGAAGCCAGGCTAGGGTGGGGGGCATAGTCCCTCCAGCGTGTCCTCTTCTTCACCAGAAGAAGAGGGGCTTCCATCCATCTATCCATCCATCAATTCATTGTCTGCTGCTTATCCGGGGTTGGGTCGTGGGGGTAGCAGCTTAAGAAGGGAGGCCCAGACTTTCTTTTCCCAGCCACTTCTTCCAGCAGGGAGGAAGCCTGAGGGGAAGCCCAAGACATTCCCAGGCCAGCCGGGAGACATAGTCCCTCCAGCGTGTCCTGGGCCTTCCCTGGGGCCTCCTCCCAGTGGGACATGCCCGAAATACCTCACCAGGGAGGCGTTCAGGAGGCGTCCAGGAGGCATCCTGACCAGATGCCTGAGCCACGTCAACTGGCTCCTCTCGATGTGGAGGAGCAGCGGCTCTACTCTGAGTACCTCCCGGATGACTGAGCTTCTCTCCATATCTCTAAGGGAGAGCCCAGCCACCCTACGGAGGTAACCCATTTTGACCGCTTGTACCCATGATCTCATTCTTTCGGTCATGACCCAAAGCTCATTACCATAGATGAGGGTAGGAACGTAGATCAACCAGTAGCTTTTTGGCTCAGCTCTCTCTTCACCACGACCAACCGGTACAGTGCCCATTTCATGGCAGACGCTGCACCAATCCTGCCCCTAATGTCAATTCGGTATTGTAGAGTTGGATCAACCTACACAATCCTACAACATCCAGAGCTCTAAGGAACTCCGGGCAAATCTCATGCACCCCCAGGGCCCTGCCACCGAGGAGCTTTTTAACGACCTCGGCGACCACATCGCCAGAGATTGTAGAGCCCATCCCAGAGACCTCAAGCTCAGATTTCTCAAAGGAAGGCATGTTGGTGGGATTGAGGAGGTCTTCAATCTCACCATCACCCGGTGGGAAGTATTCTGCCCACCGGCCCACAACGTCCTGAGTTGAGGTCAGCAGCACACCATCCCCACAATAAACAGTGTTGGTGCCTCACTGCTTCCCTCTCGTAAGGTGCCTTATGGTTGACCAGAATCGCCTCGAAGCCATGCGGAAGTCTTTCTTCGTGGCCTCTCGGACCTCCTCCCACACCCAAGTTTTTGCCTCAGCAACCACCCAAGCTGCATGCTGCTTTGCCCTTCGGTACCGATCAGCTGCTTCCAGGCCACAAAAAGGCCCTATCGAACTCCTTCTTCAGCCTGACAGCATCCCTCACTGAAAGTGTCCACCAACGGGTTCGAGGATTGCCGCCGCGACAGGAACCGACAATCTTGCGGCCACAGCTCTGATAAGCCGCCTCGACAATGGAGGCACGGAACATGGTCCTGACAGATCCATAAATAGCTTCAGCAGAAATGTCATAAACAATGAGGTAATCAAAAGGTTGCTTAGTGTTACTAAGTTAGACTAATATGACACCTTGTTCCAAAAATTAAGAATCTATAAAATAATTAGATTAAAGTTATGTATCCAATTCACTGTGTGTTACTGTATTTCTCTTTTTTTGTGTGAAAACATTTATTGTTGCTTTCCTCTTTTCCCTTGGGGAGTTAATGTCACAAACATAAACAATGGAGGGAAAAAAAGAGATGCATATTTTCTGGTTGATTAATTTTTTTTAGCTGATTGAATAATCAAGTTACTTTTTCAAAGGAACTATGTCATCCCTGGTAATAAATTTACAATATAACACTCTATGTCATATGTATATGTTTTATCATCTTAAGGTGGCATACTCCCCCAAAAATCACTATCTCCCATTTCCTCTGCAAAAAAATGGCTTGAATCAAGCATAGTGGCTGTCATTCCAGCACTGTACTTACTTTACCGTTTGCCTCTCAAGTAGCAAGCTAAATAATCTGGTAGCATACACAAACTTGCTACCAGATTCTGATATATTTTATTTTATTGGTCAAAATACATTATTGGTCAAAACTGCATTGATATAAGTTGACTGGCAATCAAACTGTAAAACAGTTTCTAATGTAAAACAGATAGTGAAATAGGACTCAGCAATTTTAAACCCAATACAGTAGTTTGACCAACACATATGAAGTCTAAAAAGTCTGTACATCAGTGCAACAGTTTGCTCTAAAAAAAAAAATAAAAAAAAAACTTTCCACACCAAACAGACACCTTAACTCGCCACTGAGAAGAATGGTCCCCATTCTTAAAAAGTAGTCAAAAAAGAGCCACCTCTCAACTCACTCTATGCCACCATTGAACCAAAACTCTTGTCCTAGCTTTTAATTTTACAAAATTATTAAGTTGCTATCTTAAGTGCAGTTTACCACAGAGCATGAATGTGTCAACACTTTGATGGTACAAGATTTGAAAGGATTCCTGGATTTTTCAGGAATATATTGACATTTTATAGCACAATCAAGTACCCAAGTTGTACAAATCCTGTATATACATCAAATATGACTTCAAAGAAATTTAACTTTGTAATTTAATCCCTTAATTGGGGCTGTCTCATAAAAATGTCTGTTCTTTCAGAAACTCCACCTTCACAATATTGTTCCTCTGTTATCCCTTTAGCAACATTTTTACCGGCGTGGAACTGAGAAGTATCTCATATAACAAGCTCAGCAGAAGCACAGTTTCACAAGGTATCTGGTAATTGCTGCTAGCAAGTCTAAAGGAGACGAGTGGGGTGAGCCACTCTGTGAGACGGGAGCTGAGAAGGTTAGAAACTGTAGCTCTGAGGAGGAGCTGCATCCTGAAAAGAAGACGAGTTGTGTCTTTGTGGACCTAGTCATTTTGCATAGCTGAATGGTTGCCAAAGGAGATTAAAGGATTTGTCAAATATGCATGAACGAATCAAAGTGTTACCCTGCAACCTTGGGTGGCAGAGTAATGTGTTATATAAGATCTTCCTCCAACGTGTGGTGCTGTGACACAGGAAAGATGAGACAGACACGTTGAGTTCTCGTTAACATCCAACGGAAGATTAATTCTTTTTTTGTGAGCTCGCTCTTTTCTATGCCACCAATGCAATGCGCCCCTGGTGGTCATGTGGAGAATTGCGTGGACTAACTGAAACAATGCTTAATAATTTGTTACAACAAGAAATTAAAAGATACAAAGTGAAAAATTGTGTTTGGGGTGTCTTATTTTCTTACTTATTGTCTTCACCCCTCTACAAAAGCAAGACTCCAGGTTTGTTTTCGATAAGGAAATCACATCGCAACATGATGTAAAGTTTTAAAAAGTATATTAAAAATTTCAAAAGTAATTTTGCAGCAGTGAGATCACCTCAGACATTTCTAGAATAGGCAGAATAACTCATTAATAGAGTCAAACTCTGAAAAGAAGTGGAGGAAAAGGAGGCAGCTATGAAGGTGCTCGTGATGAATGACCTGACGAGAAGCTGTCAGTATATTTGTATCTGGTAGTTTAGTAAAAAGAAAGTAACTAGTAATTGAGAAGTCCTGTTTCCTATTTCACAATAGGAAACAGGACTTTTTACCTTTCCTAAGGTAAAAAGGCCTTAGGAAAACACGTGGGGTATGTACTCAGGAGCAGATAAGTTTCCCTTGGCAGACGATGGCAACTTCTCAGGAAAATCACTGTCTGCTTAATGTGACGCACAACATTTATCCTGTGGTTCAGTTTCTGCTAGTTTATTTTTCTGATCTGAAAACAAAAAAGTGATTCTGATGTTGCTCTGTTAGAATGGGCATTAAAGAGCTCTGTAAACTCATTAAAACTTCCCATTGAACTCAGCAGTATAAACTCAATTCTAATGTACCTGCAGGAATGTGAGTTTAGCCACCACATGACAAGGGCTGCGGGGGAAGCAGCCCTTCTGAAGGTGCGACCCGACCCCGGATAAGCGGAAGAAAAAAGATGGATGGATGGATAGATGGATGGATGGATGGATGACAAAAAGCTTGTCTTTCTCTAAGGCATTCTGAAAAACAAATTTATTAGAAAATCCAATCAATTCATAGGAACAGTTCTTCAAATTTCCGATGTTGACTGTCCTTTTATAACTTCTAAAAAATATTAATAGTCTTTTAATTAAATTCATGCAATAAAATTCATTGCAATTCTTAATTAAAACCTGTTCAGTAAAGCTGTCTGTAAAGCTTTTTTTTTTTTTTCAGCTTTACAGTCATGTGTTAATTATAAAAAGTGTTCACATGCTGCCTTCTGGAGGCAGAACACAGAAGTACTTCATGGAATAAAAAAGCTCCATTGATCCCTGAGAACTGCAGTGGAGGGTTCCGACCAGAAGATGACGACAAATACAAACAATCTTCCCATTCCTACACAAGGGTCCCTCTGCTCCCAACAAGGAAAAGTGAAGAATGATGGAAATAAATCTTTCACGTGTAAACATTTGACAATAAACATTTCTATGAAGTCCTAATGTTGTCGACAGATCATTAGCTTTTCAGCTAAACAAAAAAATTTTAGATTGACCCTGAGTTGATCTGTAGCTCTTGATCTGAGAGCTTGTCCTGCCTCATTACTCTCAGCCAGGAAGGACAGCTGAAAGGGGAAACTCAAAGGGTCAAATCCCATGTCGCACAGCGTATGAGAGTGTAAAAAGAAACTGAGCTCACAGGGTCCTTTGTGTTCTGTTTGACAAATGCTGTTTCTCATAGACTCAGGTCAGTACTTTTCTTCTGCAGTGGGAATTTACCACCAACAAAGTTGTCTCAAAGGGACAAGCATGGTTCACAGTTCACATCCTGACATCTCAATTTACAAACATCTTTTTTTCTTTTTAAGTTCTAGTAGCCTTCATGTGAAAGTGCTATGACAGAGAAGTATGGCAATGAGAGAAAGACATGCAGCAAAGGTCACCAGTCTGCGAATCAAACGTGTGACGGCCAGGTTGAGAACTAAGGCCTCCTTATGTGGGCTGTGCTTAACCCCTGCACCACCACAGCACCCTCAAATATCTTTTTTTTAAAACAGAGAATGATCATCAACCAGATAGCTTCCTTGTTTCAGCCAATCATATGAATGAACCCTGCATTGAGGTGACTTATCTATAAGCCAATCACATTGACCCATTTCAACAGCTTTGTATCCATGTTGAAGAACTGACAGCTTACCTTGGCTTCTGGCAGGCTGAAGCCAGGCTAACATGAAATGAAAGGAACACACTTTAATGTGCATTTTGGAGATGGGAACATATTTTGCCAGATAGCATGTTCAGCCTTGAAAGATAAATAAAATAATTACTTTGTGGGGCAATGTTGACAAAGGTGGTAGGAGTTTTCCCTGAAATCAGCAGGTTGTTGGTTTGATCCCTGCTTCACCTGGCTCTGTTGTTGTATCCTTGGAAGAGACACTTCACCTACCTTGCCTGCTGGTGAGGGTCAGATGTGGTGCTGGTGAATGACAACATGCTTCTGTCAATCTATCCAGTAGCTTGCCACCATTAGCGTGTGAGTGTTTGCATGAATGACTGTAGTATGAAGTGCTTTGGGGTTCTCTGGCTATTCTCCTCTCCCTCCTCAGATTCCCATTTGGTTTGGTTTGTATCCTATCTTTGGCTTTTGTTAGGTTTGCTTTGCATTTGCTTATTTCTGGTTGGTTATGCATTTTGCATTAATATATTTTGGTTTCTCATTTCAGGTATTCCCTTTCAGGTTTTGTTTCCTTAGTATAATTTAATAAATTAAATTTTCATTTAATCAGAAAATCCTTGTGTGGTCTCCTTTAATATCCCACCAAACGAGCCTTGTGGATGTAACAATGTCCTTAGCCAAAAATCTTGTCAGACTCGATTTTTGGCCTGACAAGATGTAAGCATGTTGATATTAAATATCATTTCATCAGATCAGTTGTAAATGAAGAAAAACATTTTTCTGGAGTTCTGCCTAACTAATACTATGGCTGGAGTTGTACTTACAAAACGAGTGACAACGATTAACTTGGGGAAGTATGAAATGTTTGTTTGGTGTATCAAAAATTTACTTTGGTTGAAACATTAAAAAATTCAGCGGGAGTTGCCCTGAATATGAGTAAGTGGGGGTGTTGACGTTACACTGTAATGTCAACATTTGAGCCATATTTGGTTGTGTCCATTATCTCCTACTCGGTAAGTCAAATAAATTTAGATAATTTTAGATTTTGAACCTACATAGGTGAATTTGTGAAAGATAAACTTGCAGTAGTAGGCTGTTAACTTCTTATTAATTTTGTCAAAACTCCAAGAGTTGAATAAACGAGAATTAATTTTTTTTTAATGCTTATTAAATAATCATTTTAACGAAAGTGCTCAAACATCAAAGTTTCCAAGCAAACTGCATGTCAAAGTCATAAAAACAATGTTCTACCAGATTTCTATGTAAAACCTGCAGTCAGAATTCTGTTTGTCCTTTTCTTCCTTTGAAGGAAGGGAGGAATTCAGCAGTGTCAAATATTGAAGTTATATAGTTTTCAAAACTTTATTGGAACCCCAACAGTACATCTTAAACATTTGGCCAAGTGTAAGACTTAGTGGACAGTCAAACAAAACCAACATCGATGAGTTCTGAGTTGGTCTCAGACCTGGGTTGCTGGAAGATAAAGAAAGAAAAACATGTTTTAATACATGAAATAAACAGGACATTAAACTGCATTTATGCAAGTTAAAGACATGAAAAGGAAAGATTTACTGGACAGACACTCTCTCTGACCTTCCTTCATTGTAGCTGTCCTCCTGTCTGTCTATTAGAAATGGACAGGACAGAAATAGAGAGACAGGCAGAGAAAAAGACAGACAGGAAAAGAGACTGAGTAAGAGAACTGATCTTATGTAATGTGTCATTTTTACCATTTTAGAAGTTAGACTGGTAGTCCATGACGGAGGAGAATGGAGACACACGGGTTCACTGATGTGTTTTGCATAAGTCATTCTGTTTTTGATGTCACTTTTCTGTTTGCAGCTTTTGTTCCGCTTTCTGGTTTGAGGCCTATGAATCACCTAAAACAGATGGAAGACTTTTCAAAACTAGCCATTTGTTTTTTAAATACATATTACATTTTTAAATTAGATGCCTATGAACTACCAAATATGTTTTGTAAAGGCATTACTGAAATAGTTCTTATAGTTCTCACCTATGAAAAAATACTCTCAGTGGCAAAAGGCACTGCTGGACCTGCTTGTGCCCTTGATGCTGTTTCCTGAAAAATAACAATGCTCAGTAATATTAGTTTTAATTTTAACTTAATACTCAGCTACACAGATACATTTTCATAGACATGTACATTCTGATGTCTCTATCCATATACTATGTTTGCAGACAGAGATACTTTATGTGCCTTTATCAGTAGACCTAAGGCTGGCAGATACAGTGAGATGGCAATATCTCACTATGTCTTCTATCCATTGATCTATGGACAGAAGGATGGGAGATACAGTGTGGGGCCAACAAGATGCCGCCCTGGGCGGTCGCCCGCTTTAGCCATAGCAGAATCTGGCACTGGCTGATTAATCACAATTCATCACTATGCCTAACTTTCTAAGCTTGAAATATAAATATGGACACAGCTATGTAAACCCCTCTTGAAGCACACCAACAATTTAAAATCCAAGCAATTATATTGCATTTGTAATCTCCCAGTACACAACAGTAACTAAGAGAAATTTACTCCACTATACATGAATAGAAGTGGTACCAAACTTGTTCAGGAGCCAACTGAGATAAAATCTATTTTATTTTCTAGTTCTTGGATGCCCCACCATTTTATGATACTGCCAAGGGCAACATGAAGGCCATATCAAACATGCACATTCTGAAAAATGTGTTGTCTCAAACCAATCATGTCTGAAGACATGATTGTCAATCATGTTTTCCAGATTTTTATATTCAAGAAGGTTTATAGGAAGTCACTTTGTTCTAAATGTTGGTTTAGAAATATTCCTCTACATTCATGTCCTGTCGAACTGGTGCGATGAAGCTGTCCTCATCCAGCCGAATGAAGACCATTGTAATTCGTGCACATGAAATTGCAGGCTAGTAAACGTAGTTGTCCACGACCTGGACTAGTGATTGAACACAAGAAAGTTGCTACTGTTCAACTTCTGTTGCTCTCTGCTTTCACTGTTTGTGGCTCCCCGCGTGTAATGCGTTGCTGTGAGCTAGATAACCCTGTGCTGGAGAGAGACATTGATGTGAAAATAGATGGTTCTTTAATCTGTATTCTGTAATATTAACGCATTAAAAACATTTTCAGGTTAATCACATGAGCTAATGTTGAAAACCCTAATGAGAGAAAATACAAAAAAAAAAAAAAAACCCAGCTGAGCTACCCTATCCTCAACTTCCACCAAAAGACCAGAACATAGCCATTTGGCTGTATTCTGGCTGAAAAACAGGGCCAGCCCAAGGCATATGCAAACAAACAGCTGCTTAGGGCCCCAAGGCCAGTAAGGGGACCCCTCAGTGGAGCTGATTTTATTTTTTTTATTATTTTTATTTTAAATTAATTTCTATCTATAATATCAAAAATACACACTATAAAGTGATTTGTTTTTACAACAATATCTTATTTTATAATGTCTGTAGAAATTATTATTTTATTGGTAAAAAGAAAAAATAAATACCTTTTGGGGGTCCTTTGTGGCCGTGGTAAGTACCGCACGCTTCGGCGGTAACATGAGCTGCCGTGCAGAGCGCATCCAAATGTCCAAAGCTCCTGTCAGAAGTTAAGTAAGCATAACATCAACTCAAAAAAGGACTTATCCTTCAGGGAGGGAGATAAAGGTTTGTTTTAATGTGTCTTGTGTCTTTAATGTGTCTTGCTAATGTAAAAGGTTTGTCTGCTAATAGAATATTATCTCGAATGGTCCAGTTCAACACCCAAACATTTATGCTAGGCTCTTTGTGTTTGTGTGAAACTGAATTTAACTTTAAATGAGTTGATTCTCATGACTGGCTCTGTATATTTCTGAGGTATTTTTGGATTCAAAACGCCTTGTTAAGGTTTGATAACAAAAATTAAAACTTATCAATGTTTGACATTGTTGAGCAAAATGTTTTTATGTCAGTGAAATAGCTGCTACATCAATGAGCTATTCTATGCTGTAGTTGGGGATTTGTTATTTGCTGCTGAGCATAATCATTTTGTGACTAAAACAAACATTGTTTTTGCATCAACTTCTAAGTTATGTGAAACTTCTGTTAAAATAATATGAAAGCCCAGAATCAACCCGGTACTAGTACCGGTCCACATTCTCAAAGGAGAAAGACTCAATTGGTATAAATTAATTTTTAGCTATTGGAGTTAAGCTTAAGAGGAATTTGTTTAATGAAAGAATGTCATGAATATGTGTAGAGCTGCACCGATTGCTGTTTTCTGGCCGCTCCCTGCTTACCAATCTTTTAAAAGCCTGATCTGCCAATTTTGTTTTTCAATGTTTTTTTTGTCTGAAATGTCGCTTAATATACCAAGAAAGTTGCTGAGCTGGCAATAGTGGGGTGAATATTGTTAACTGCAAATGTGCAGACCTAACCTGATGGGGTGGTTTGTCAGTCAAACCTCTCCCTACAGAGCAGAAGAGGACAGAGACTGATTTATAAACCTTTGCTGACAAAGATAAGATTAGGGGATGAGATGGGGTTCACATGTAAGTATGAGCAGATCACAATCACCCAAAATTAAGGAAATTGGCGACCAGAAATCAACTCGTTGATAAATCACTTGGCCAATAAATGTATCCTATTACATATGTACATAAAGTAAACAGCACTGCCAGAGAAGCAATAAGTTTATAGCAGGTGTGTGAATGACCTAATGATTGGACTGCTGATTGCAGCCAGTTCACATTGTTAGCAGAACTAGAGGGCTCCAAAACAATTTTGCCAACCCTGGTGAAAAATATAATCAAAACGGAACTAAAAAGCACTTGTGTTACACATAATGCTAGCTGAGAAAAAAACCAAAGTTAGCTTTAGCAAACATCATGATAGAAGTGAGAGTACCTCAACATAACCACATAAAAAAAGTTTTTGTACACAAAAACACAAAACTGCAACATAATGTTTTTTCAAAAAAGTACTTACCCTGTGAAAGTCATTGTTGGCCCTGCCCTTCAGCCTGTGAATGTTCGCCTCCAGCCCGTAAATATCCTACAATGCAACTGAACATGAAAAACTTACAGTGCAGCTGTAAATTTCTGCACGTGATCCAGCGGTCCAATCACTTCCCATATACATTTCAGATCACAGTAAAGAGATGTACTTTCAAAACAAAGCCACCATAGTTTTTACAGCCATTGGTTACAGTGTAGAGTAACTTAAGAAAGAACTAACCAAAGGTAAAACAAGCAAATCGAACTGTGTTTGGCTGTAGTTCATTTTATGGACTTATTTACATTAATCTCACTTAATTCACTTGTTTTAGTGATGACAACTTACTTTTTTTGTGCTCGATTAACTTAAAAGTTACAAATCTTAATAACTTAGACTAAATTAACTTAAAGGAATTTTTTACTTTGACTTTACTTGAAACAATTGAGTTCAATGCCAGTTTCATATCCTACATCTGACCAACTCAATATATTATGATCATCCAACTCACTTCATTAAGTTTATCCAACTCAGTTTACTAAGTTTTATAACTTAATTCATTAAATGTGTTTAACATGACAATTAAAAGTCACTCTTACTCAAATAATTTTTGTCTAGTAAATAATTAAAATCTCCTTGACTTAATTCTTCAGAAAGTCAGAAAGTTGTCCTGAACTAAAAAATTAAATTACGTGATCACTCACACTGTACTTAAAATACAGCTAGAACTTAAATTATTTTAAAGGTATGTTTTAACATGTTGTATTCGTTTTTCAAAGCTCTTGTACTCTGAAAAAAAATTGCTCATCCAACTTAATAAATAAGAGGGAGAACTGTGTAGGAAAGGTCATCAGGCTGGAATCAAACTTACGATAGCCACCTTGAGGGCTAAGATCTCATGTGGGTTGTCTTTAATCCTTGTGCCACCACAGCACGCTGGATGATGCAGAATCTATCCCTGGTGAACCTTGTGTCATGATATCAGACATCGGATACGAACATGGCATTGAACTTAATTATTTTAAAGACTTTTTAGAGTGGTCTCTAATAAGTGTATTTTACAGTACATTTCTTAGACTGCACTCTCAAAAGTGTATTTGAAACAATTAAGTTCAATGCCGTGTTCATATTTGACATCTGATGTCATGACGCAAGGTTCACCAGGGAACCTTGCGTTCCTGGTGTGGGATCTAGGAGTAAAGCACAACTCACAGAAGTAGACCTTAATTCTCAACATGGCTGTTTAAGTTTAATTCCAGCATGACGACCTTAGCTGCATGTCTTCACTTTCTATCATTACTCACTTTCCTGAGTAAGTCCTCTCCAATGAAGGCTGCCTGAGCCTAAAAACCTGGCAAAAATGTTATTTTTTGGTAGACTCTTTTATTGGGAGTAAACTAAATTATTCGAGTAAGACTGACTTACATTTGTCCTTTTAAACACACCTAATGAATTCAGTTTAAACAAACTTTGATGAACTTATTAAATTTAGTTGTATGGATAGATTGAGTTGGATAGACATAACTTGAGTTGGTTAAACATAATAAATTAAGTTGTATAAACGTAATTGAATTACTTTTTCCGAATTGAAGCAATTCAATTAATTTGTGTCATTTTTTTTAGAGTGAGGCTGATCTATTAAAACAAGAAACTAAGTAAGAACACAGTAATAATGGTGCTGAAATAAAATAATTAAAACACCTAACAACTCTAATCAATCCTTGAGGGCCTTAACAGTAAACTTAAGGAAATAAAGAGACAAGTCACATAGTAATTGAAGTGTTCAAAAAAAACAAAATACTTTAATAAGGACGAAACAACTGAAATGCAAAAAAGTAAGTTCATTTTAAGAGTATTTCACTTGTGTTTGCCTGTTTTAAGATTTTATAGTTGGTGTTTAGATATTGTAAATAATGACTTCCAATAACATAAATACCTAGGAATATTTTAAAAATTTCTGTCAACTTTGAACATTTTTAAACTCAAAAACCTAGTGAGCCACTGGATGAACCTACATCCAGGCTAAGCAAGTTTTCTGGGCAAGACCCAGTTTGTCTAATCTGTATTTTCAGAAAATGCCCTATATCTGATCTGGGTAAGACAAAAACACAAAGTCCCCAGAACCCTCCTGTTCTGGTTTAATGCAGGCTGTCCTGTCAGCGGTTATATCACTGTGCCTCTGGAGACAAATTTAAACAAATCCTACATGGAAGCACTATGTAAACCGCTGGAGTGCGTTTGTTGTTGTATGTGGATGTTGTAGTGCCATGTGCCTGGCTGTGAATGAAGAACTGACGTGCCCTAAGGGCCCACAGGCCAATGGCCAGCCACCAAGCCTGGACAGCTGGAACACTGAGCAGATTTAGTGAGCCTACCACAACTGGCAGCACTTCAACCTTTCACATAAACAGCAGCACAAATCAGGTTCAGGCACGAGAGGTTTTCACAAACAGCCACACCAAAATGATGAAGGGACAGAAAAAAGAGCAGAAAATTCTTCAGCTCAACATTGAATCACTTTGGGTAACAACTGGGAAAGTAAAAACCAAAAAAAGATTAACTTGAGTATTTTCCTACTCTACATGAGAAGCATCGATCTCTTTTACCATAGAGCTTGTGCCAGATCTCTAAAGGGAAACTATAATCGACTGTGTTCTGTCTTGTATTGTGTCCAGACAATATAGCATTTTGAAGCACCTGTCTGGACCACGTGGAACCCACTGGCTAGGCCATTCTGTCTGGACTTTCCATTTTTAGCAAAACACCACAAATTGCTGCATCATGTCCCTCACTCTGCACATTTTTTTAGTCTTTTTCAAGCGACAGCAGAAAAAGGATGTTACACTTATGATAACAGAAATGTAAAAGAGCTCTCAACAACCACAGAGGAATAAATTGGTATAGTTGTACAAAAATGAATTTAATTATGAAGTTTCCCCTCTATTTTTTACATTATTTTGGATTTCTTTGCTTATAGTATAGAAAATCTGTTTCTACTGGATTACATTATTAGACTTGTTGCATAGAACAAGTCTAGTGATGTACTAGACTACATCAAGACTAGTGGTCTAGTAATATAAGCGTACTTTATGCATGATTCAATGAGAATGCCTGCAAGTAATAATTTTATGGGGAATGAGAGCATTTTCTCGTTCATAACTGTGTTTACAGCTTTCTATAAGGTAGAACACTACATGCATCTTGGGAACTTTTTGTTGAAAAGGCAATGAAATGACAACTTTAAATTCCTTCTAAACAATATAAGAATGTAGGAAAACGGCACAAGATAAAAATCTGCTTTACTTATTATTTCAAAAAGATCTCTGTGATACAGCATGGAAAGTCATTTCTTTCTCAAGGTGGAAGAGTTTAGACATAAGATGTCTATAAGTTCTGATGGGGGTTCTTCACTAACACATCTCAATGTCTGGTTTTGTTCTACCCCAGTGGTGAATGTCTCCATTTAGTTCTGTCACTCTCTATTGTGGGTGTGAATATTGGAGCATGGGCAGGCCATGAACCTGCAGCAGCAGTGGATGACTCTCTGCTGATGTTTGCAGCGACACTCTACAACAAAGAGTCTTGAAGTTGTGGTTTTTGACACAGTAAACAAAACCAAAATATTTCATTTAAGGCAAAATAATTCATTTTGCTGCGACAGACTGGCGACCTGTCCAGGGTGTACCCCGCCTCTCGCCCGGAACGCAGCTGGAGATAGACACCAGCAACTCCCGACCCCGTTAGGGAGAAGGGTGACGGAAAATGGATGGATGGATGGATGGATAATTCATTTTGCCTTAAAGATTTTTATTGCAGGCCCAAAAATGAAAAACAAAAAAAAATTCTGATCAGCTTATCAGTTCACAATACATGTAAATATATCTATATTCTGACACTTTATTTTTTGGATTTAGGTAATGCAGTCAAAAGATATAAACCAATAGCCATCCATAAACTTTATTTACAAAAAAAAACAATCAAAACAGTGATTGTAATACTAACAATAAAATAATATTCAGTGTTAAGTAGAATACAAATTCTTTGATGAGGGCAGTGAGGAATCTGGATAATGGATAGCGGGGCACTGGCCCAAAAAAGATTGAGTAACACTGGTCTAGTCGGTGGGGCTAACTTGGAAGTCAATAAACACTCACACGAGTTCATATTGTGTTTTCATTTATTTTACCTTTTGGATCAGCTTATTTTATTCTCTCAAAAAATAATATTCTCTTGCTAACAATTTTGAGATATTATTATTTAACTGGTTTGCCAGGAAAACTTTAACTGTAAGAAAATTGTCAAATTACCAAAGTTGCACAGGTGTTGCATCTGCAGCCTAGAGATGTCTTAAGGTCCTAGAGTTGTTCCTGAGGTGCAAAAGAAATTATGTGGCTTCCAACAGATGAGCAAGGAATTCGTTTTCATGATATCAGAACTGTTTACATTTATTGACAAATTTGCAGACCATGTTAGTCAATATAAGACTGAGACAAACGATGTGAAATAATCATCATTACTCTAACAAAGTTGGGTGATAGTACAGATTCTGACTGTTAAACAACAGGAATCCTAATTTATCCATTTTAAAAGACTGTGAACGCATTTCAGTCTGCTAATGTTTTAACAGTCATTATACTGTTTGGTTCCTAGAGATAAGTAGGTTTCACCACAGCAAGGTCCATATTCCCTTCTTCCTTTGTTATACTGAGTAAGAATTCATCTTCCATGTTGCAGAGAGGAGAAATATTGGTGATGATGAGGTACAGACTGGTAAACTTTTATTACTTTTCTCATATTTGAGAATATAATGTTCAGTACCATAAAGATCTGGTTTTGCATGGACAAAGAGAAATAAAGAGAGAGTGTGGAATACCTCAACCATGCGACCTGCTGTTTTGGGTTAAAGTGGCTAACTACTGCTGCTAACTCCTTCTCCAACCTCTCATACAGCAGATGCAGGTGGATCACAAGTTAATCTGGCTGGACACTCTCCACTGTTTAGCACAGTCTCTTCTTGAGATGTAAGATACACTGCCTGGCCAAAATAAAAGTCACCACCAAAAAATGGTCACACTCTCTAATATTTTGTTGGACCACCTTTAGCTTTGATTACAGCCCGCATTCGCTGTCTCATTGTTTCCAATAAGCTTCTGAAGTGTCACACGATTTATTTCCATCCAGTGTTGCATTAATTTTTCACCAAGATCTTGTATTGATGATGGGAGAGTCTGACCACTGCACAAAGTCTTCTCCAGCACATCCCAAAGATTCTCAATGGGGTTAAGGTCTCGACTCTGTGGTGGCCAATCCATGTGTGAAAAAGATGTCTCATGCTCCCCGAACCACTCTTTCACAATTTGAGCCCGATGAATCCTGGCATTGCCATCTTGGAATATGCCCATTCCATTTGGGAAGAAAAAATCCATTGATGGAATAACCTGGCCATTCAGTATATTCAGGTAGTCAGCTGACCTCATTCTTTGGGCACAATGTTGCTGAACCGAGACCTGACTAACTGCAGCAATCCCAGATCATAGCACTGCCGCCACAGGCTTGTACAGTAGGCACTAGGCATGATGGGTGCATCACTTCACCTGCCTCTCTTCTTATCCTGATGCGCCCATCACTCTGGAACAGGGTAAATCTGGAATCATCAGACCACATGACCCTCTTCCATTCCTCCAGAGTCCAATCTTTATGCTCCAGAGCAAACTGAACATGCCAATGATTTGACCCTTCTTGAACAGACTAACATCTTTTCCACGACCACAGGATGTGTCTTTTGCCATGGTTGTTTAAGAAATGAGGAGTTACTCATTGCATCAGCTGGGGTTAAATAACTTGTTGCCAGCTGAAAGATAATTGCCTATGCAGTAATTATCCAATAAGAGGCTTGTACCTATTTGCTTAGTTAAATCCAGGTGGCGACTTTTATTTTGGCCAGGCAGTGTATTTCGGTGACCTTTAAATCACATTCATTATATTCTTGAATGTTTCTTCACATACAAGGAACTCAAGTTTTGAAGAGATCTTCGAGAAAGTAGACATTTTCAAATCTGTTCTTTTACATTTATCATATTGATCAAGAAATGACACAGCCATGTAATTTTTTTTCAAACATCTGCATTAAGGACCACGTCTGGCTGTCACTGGATAATCTAGGTCTTAATGTGACTCAGTTGTTTTTCTAGTTTATGTCCCCTTGTCAACAGCCAGCCATCCATCCATTTTCTTCCTCTTATCCGGGATCGGGTCGCAGAGTAGTAGCTAAAGAAGGGAGGCCCAGACTTTCCTCTCCCCAGCCACTTGTTCCAGCTCTTCCGGGGGAATCCCAGGCCAGCCGAGAAACATAGTCCCTCCAGCATGTCCTGGTTCTTCCCTGGAACACCTCACCTGGGAACCATCAAGAAGGCATCCTAACTAGATGCCCGAGCCACCTCAACTGGCTCCTCTCAGCGTGAAGGACCAGCGGCTCACTCTGAGGGTAGAACGTAGCTTGACCCTAAATCAAGAGCTTCACTTTTTGACTCCGCTCTCTCTTCACCACAACAGACCAGTACAGCGCCCTCTTCACTGCAGACGCTGCGCCAATCCATTTGTCAATCTCCCGCTCTCTTTCTCCCTCATTTGTAAACAAGATCCCGAGTTACTTAAACTCCTCCACTTAGTGCCGGCAATGCGGACTAGATTCTGACACTGGTCATGCAAGGACCTAATAGCCCGTATCTAAGGGCCCAGTACCCGATACTCCTGGAGAACCCCTCACATGGTTCCCTGAGGAACACAGTTAAACACCTTCTCCAAGTCCACAAAACTCATGGACGAACTCCCATGCACCCTCCAGGACCCTGCTGAGGGTGTAGAGCTGGTCCAGTGTTCCACAACCAGGACGAAAACTACACTGCTCTTCCTGAATTCGAGGTTCGACTATCTCATGGACCCTCCTCTCCAGGATCCCTGAATTGACCTTGCCAGGGACGCTTAAGAGTGGACCCCTCTCTAATAGGCGCACACCCTCCAGCCTCCCTTTTTGAACAGGGGGGCAACCATCCCAGTCTGCCAATCCAGGGCAACTGCCCCCCATGTCCATGTAATATTGCAGAGTTGTGTCAGCCAACAAAACCCTACAACATTCAGAGCCTTAAGGAACTCACGAATAATCTCATCCATCCCTGCGGCCCTGCCACGGAGAAGCTTTTCAACCACCTCAGCGACCTCGTCCCCAGAGATAAGAGAGCGTGAATGCAGAGTCCCCAGGCTCAGCGTCCTCAATGGAAGGCATGTTTGTGGGCTTGAGGTCTTAGAAGTACTCTGCCCACTGGCCCAAAATGTCCCAAGTCAAGGTCAGCAGCTCCCCATCCCCACTATAAACAGTGTTGGTGCTGCACTTTTTTATGTTTATGATTCGTTGTTAATATCTTAACATAGAGAATAAAAGTCTCCAACATCATAAAGAGACACTACAGTACTGGAAGAAAATGGCAACATTCAGAACAATGGCAGCCGAAAGAAAAAAAAAAAAAAAACAGACAGTGGTTTTTGGATAACTATGCACAGATCACTGTGGGGGACAGTGACGCCAGTTGCACAGTCACTCTCCCCTCAGAGAAAACGTGCGGGACAGTGTAATCTGTCATTATACTAAACCAGAGTTATATTTAGTTAGAGCTATCTTAAGAAAACTGTGTGGATTTATACTTCAAGGCCTGAACTCAGAATGATCATCTTCAAGTACCTTAATGAGTGCAGAAGCACTGTAAATAAACTGAAAATGTGCTGATTCCTAAATATGCCTTCACGTTTTAGACGAAAATACACAAGCTAAATTGAACTTAAATATACTGAACATAATCACAATTGCAGCTTTCTGCTGACTTTGTGAACAATGTCAAAACAGCACAGAGAGCAAAATGTGCGAAACCTCAGAACAAGCCCTTCCGAGTTCATTTTTATCACATGGGTTTGAAGCCCTCTGTAAGGATGTGTAAATGCAATCTCCATGACAATCAGACAGTAATTTCTACTTTCAATTTTGATGTTAGATATTTTCAAACTCCTTAAGTATTATACAATTTGACCTAAACAGATATACATAGACATCTGTTATCTAATCTCTGATGCTCCAACTGCAGGTGCTCACTGTTTAGACTTCTTAATTTTCACTCTGTCTTCTTTCTGACACAATGTTAACCAGTCGCAAACTGCCTCCAGTTTTGATGCTCATATTCAGACTGTTTTTTCATGGAGTTTATTGCAGCAGAAGAGGGTCATAGTATGAACCCAGACTGACAACCAGATTATTCAGAAAAGTTTCTTAAAGGGATCCCGATTAGTTAATAATAGACTTTATTTGAGAAATTATTTTATAGTACTGTAGGCTGTCGCCATGTTTATGCAATCAATTTTGCGTAAATGAACATGCTAGCAGGGCTGGCCCACGCCTCCATGGGGCACTAAGCAAAATCTGATTTTGGGGCACTGTATTTCTGCTAATAATGTGGATTGCTGCAATCAACAGTTTGAGGATTAGATCCTTCATGAATATGTTATAAAGTTATTGCGTTTCTGACAGTGCTGTTTAAATTATTTCCTATATGCATGTATTTTTCGGACATCAATTTATCTGTGCTGATTTTCTGCACAGTAGTCAATGTAAGTAGTAAGAAGGTAATTAGGTGAGTTGGCGGACGGACCACTTTGCTCATAAAACTGAACAGCAGCATGGCTTTTGTCCTGTATACGTTCTTATTTAAATAAATCATGATGATGTTTATGTAGGTTTTTTTAATTAAGTGTTTTTTGTAGTAAGTGAACTGATATATATTCAAATTCCGAGTAAAAGTCTCTGATCCACAAACTCTCTCCCATGACCAGCAGCTCCATGCAGCCAAAGCATCCCACATGTCATCCATTTTCACCATCTTACCAACTCTGATGATCCAGCAGGAGCTCTGTGTTCACCTGTGGCAGTTTAATCCATCCAGTAGCTCCAGTACCAGACTCCCTTCAGCTGGAAATTTCTCTATCAGATCAATTTAGCCAACATGTCTAGATTGTCTACATTGTTTTCTTTGCCCACTGGGTAATAAATGTTTACAAAGTTATTTTACGTTACTGATTGGACTCTTAGATACATAAATTATTATGCTCAGCAGCAAACAACATATTGTCAACTACAACTTGGAGAAGCTGATTGATATATTAATGCAGTAGCCATGTAGCCTGGTGTAAATACATTTTGCTAGACGACGTGAAACATTGAGAAGTTTTAATTATTGTTATCAAACGTTATCAAACAAGTTTTGAAGCCGAAAATCCTCAGTAATATACAGGCCAACCATGAGAATCAACACATTTAAAGTTAATGATCAGTTTCACCCAAATACAAACATTGTAGCATAAATGTTTGGCTGTTGAACTGGACGGTTCCAGGTCACTATCAAGACAATTTTCAATTGACACAAATCTTTCTGATAAACATTACATTACCAAGACATGAAAACATACCTTTATCTTGACTTTTCTCTATTCTCCCTCTTTCTTTTCTCTGAAGGGTAAGTCCTTTTTTGATACACTATTTTACTAACTTATTTTCTATGGGTGATATGGAGGTTTGGATACGCTCTGCACAGCAGCTCATATTATATACAGTATATTAGCAGCGTGTTACCAGTAGCCTCAACTGCCTCAAATCATAGAAGGCAGCAAAATATTTGCCTGACTGGGGAATACCCATGAGAAATCAAAGTATTTTGGTTATACAAGTCAAGGAAAGGCAAGGCAACTTTATTTATATAGTACCTTTCAGCCAAAGACAATCCAAAGTGCTTGTACAAGAAAGTTAAAAACAACACACAAGAAGATAGTAATCAAAAAAATAAAAACAATCAGATTAAAAATAGACAAAGTAAACATTAAAATTTTAAATATAGTGAATGAATACAATCAAAAAATTTAAGAATAGGGAACTTTGAATAAGAAGGGTTTTAACCTTGTTTTAAATAAACTAAAGTTAGTGACAGTCTTACAATGAGCAGTTCAAACAGTCCATGCTCTAATATTTTTATAGTGAGGAAAGGGAACCATTTTCCTGGAAGACTGATGAAGACAATATTTTTTTCATAATCTGCAAAAAGATGTTCTGGTCTCATCAGAAGTCATATCTCCTGTCACCTTGGAGTTGATTGGAGTAAACAGGGATCGGAACCGCAGTCAATAGAAACATTATGACAAAAAAAAGGTTTTCAGACAAAAACTTAAACATGGTAGATTGAGATTTTTTGATAGTTTTTAGTTCCAGTTCATCAAAATACCTAATCACCAACAGAAAAAAACTGATGTACGAAGGTTACATACATAAGTAAGAACTGGAGAGAGACAATATGGGAGTGTGTTGGTGCAAAATGGTGGTACTAAGTGAAAAGAAAAATGAAATGTGACCACCATTAACATTTTTGTAACCAATTAGTCATTTTGTTCTTTGATATATTATTAAATAACTGTTCAGATATTCAACTAAAAAAATAATTTAAAATGCCCCAATGACAAGGTAAATAGGAGCTAATTTCTTTCCACTTCCCAGTAGTGTACTACTTTGTGCTACTCTATGCCATAAAACTTGAATAAAACAAAGAGTTTTAATTTATTTTATCCCTGGGACTGAAGTCATATCTGAAATATGTTGATCAGTTTAATACAAAGCAATGTGCAGAAAATAGTTGCAACACAAGTTAATCTTGAATGAGATGCAACTGTGCCCATTGCTGTTTTCCAACATTTTGACCAAAAACAAAAGAACAGTTGATTAGATTTGCATTGTTGGTTTGTGACTGTACAGAATGGCATTTAACTGTTGTTGTTGTGGCCACAGCACATTTATCTGATTTGAAAAGAGATCACAGGCCAGATCAAAGCAAAGCCAGTGGTGCAATGCCATTTAGAAAGCCAGTCATAACAGTGTACATCTCCACCCTAATCACTGACGTCTTCCTGCACAACCCATGTACACATCAGCAAAGCTGTGCCAGAGAAACAAAACTGACAAAAACAGCTAACAGATCATTTTATAGATGGAAAATCGCTGCCACTGATCCCAGCAGAGATAAACTGACTTGTATATGTCACACATGGACTCATGGTGTTTACATTGGGCTCTGTCCTCAGAGACAGAGACATGAGCAGGGCAGGGCTTTCCTGAACGCACCTATACAAACAAACATACATCTAACTGCACACATCTTTCGTTTTAATCAGCTATGGTTGTCAGGAATGAGCCGGTATTTACATACATCGATTTGACAATTGTATGAGCATGATATTCCTGGTTATTCATTGTTGAGACCAATACTTACCTTGCAAGAAGTAATCCAACCCCATGAACCTATCCAGATTACAACCACAAACATTAAATGTAATTCTTCAGGATGTCATTAGGCATCTCACAATAACAAATTTTGCTGGGCAATTAATTGTTAGAAAAAGCAGTGTATGTTTTGTCTGAGGTCTAAGGGGAGCACCTGGGTCTACATTACTATGGTGGTCCACTGTTTTTATTTTGTTTGCCTTTTCTGCTGAGTCGTTTCGCAAACACTGTTAACATGTCAATGCTAGCAGCAGTAAGACATTTTTACCATTAGAAGACGTGGAATAACATAAACTTAATGCTAAAAAAGTACCCATGTTAGAAGTGAAAATATTATAAATAAGTCTTTCGCTGAGTTTTATAGATATATAAAAAAAAAATAACGTTAAGCACAGCTTGTGAGCTAACATCAACCAGTTTGCACTGTGTTCCTGCTAAATGATATTGAGAATATAAGTCTGGTTAGCATAACTGTAAAGACAGTCAACCTTTAGGCATATGAAATTGTAGATGTAGCATGAATATTTGGAGTAGACTTTACGTTAAGCTAAACTTAGATAAAGATCCAAACTAAAACAACTGGTGGCTCTGAACTTACATAAATTTCTAAGGAGGGTTTTCAGACAGGCAGTGTTGTACTCCCGTAAGTGGTCTGCAGACAGGGAGTTTATCTGTTATCAAGACCAATAAATTCTTTGGTGTTGGTTTAAGAGTTTAATGAAACACTAAAAACTTTAAGAAAAGTCTTCTACAAGTATAATAAAATGCATTAAGATATTTCCTTTAACCATTAACAGCATGTTTTTAATTAGTTTTAACCATACTATTTGCATGCAATTTATATTACTGAAATACAATAGGATTAGGAAACTATTTTACTTCTAAAATATTTCAGGTATTTTGAAAGAGCTTTTCTAAAAATGGACAACCCTGCAGTTTTAGATCCAAACTTATAGTTATTATTTGGCATTAGACTTTGTGCCAGTTTGTTTAAAATAGAAATCAGTTTCTTGTTGAATCACTGACCAACTGAAGGCTTTGTATTATTTTTAGACTTTTATAAAGCCTTTGATATGATTGAACATGAATTTATGTTCAAAGCTTTAGTAATTATTTGGGTTTGGAAATAAATTTATTAATGTAATTAAAACCTTTTACAAAGATACCAACAGTTCAGTGTGTCTTCCACATGGTGCCTCACAGAGATTTAGCATCAACAAAGGAATCAAACAAGGTTGTCCAATCTCTCCTTTACTGTTTATTGCTGCCGCAGGAATGTTTTCCATATCAATTAAAAATGCTCAATTTGGCAAATTATCGGTGGAAGGCAAAGAGTTTTCTATTAGTCAGCTAGCTTATGACACAATCATCTTTTTTGAATAACCTGAATGAAATTCCCAAAATTCTTAAATTGATTGAAACATTCTCAAAGGCTTCAGGACTTAAATTAAATTTAAACAAGTGTGACATCTTGCCTCTAAAAGACTGCTCTATATGCTTTTAATATTCTTGTAAAATCTAATATCAAATATCTGGGTGTGCATATAAATAAAAATAAATCTGATTTAGAAAACCTGAATATTTGGGAAAAAATTCAAAATTGTAAAACTCATTTAAATAAATGGACACAGAGATTTATCTGTTTTGGGTGGAATATTTCTCACCAAAATGGAAAGTATTTCCAGACTTGTCTATCCTGCATATATATTAGGAATACCCAATTTAGCAATCAAATCCAGCAATAGTATGAATTTTGATTTTATATGGAAATAGAAAACTCACTGCATCAGAAAAGGTAATTTGATCAAAAAGTTTGAAGATGGAGGACTGCAAGCTATTGATTTGACAGCATCAACGGCACTTTAAAAATAAATTGGCTTCGGTCTTTCTTAACAAATCAAAAGGATTTATGGTTCCACATTCCAAGTAAACTATTTTCAAACCTGGGCGGAGTTAGTTTTCTTGGATGTGACTTTGACGTAAAAAAATTGCCTGTTAAACTTTCCTTCTTTCTTTACCGCTCTAAGGAATTCCTTAGACTTCGATTTTTTATTGATGATAACACTTGTTTATTTTGTGAAGGTGATATTGAGTGAACTGAACATCTTTTATATGAACGTGTGTATTGTAAAGCTTTGTGGGATGATGTGCATCACTGGCTTCTTCCTAATATTCCAAACTTACCTAAATTTTCTAAGAAAGACATTATTTTTGGGACTCTGGGAAAAGAAAAGAAATTTGAAAGACTATTTAATGTAATAATTATAATGGGAAAGTTTTTCATTCATAAATGCCATTTTCTTAAAGGCAAACTATCTTTCTCCATTTTTCACAAAGAACTTTGCCACCTCTTCTCATCACTAAAATTCATGGACAAAGAACAAGATGCAAAACTGCATATTATGATAAACAATTTGAAACTGCTGGAAAACCCCTAATGGTTTGTTTTTTGTTTGTTAGTTTTTTGTTTTTCCTTTTATGTTGTTTTTTTCTTTCTTCCTTTCTTTTATTCTCTCTGTGTATATGAGAGTAGCCTGGATTGGCTTTTTCAAGTTTTTCAGGCTTGTGTACATCTGATGCCAATACCATGTTTGTTGTGTATGATGGTAATAAAAAAAATAAAAAAATGTTTACATAGAAAAAGCGCCGCGAGGCTTTGTTTGTGAGACTTGCAGCCACGTGGATTTTTCTGTGTCGGTTGTGGGCGAAGCTTGGTAAAGTCCATTGGTGTGTAGAGTGTTGCTAGTAGAGTGTGGCTGGACACACTGCACGGTCGAACCCAATCGACCCCGTTACACCTACGGATTGTTGTCTGCTAGTTTGTGGTCTCAGGTTTTGAAATGGGTGACGAGCGGCGTGTAGTGTGAACTGGGCAATAAGGAAGGGAAGGGTCAGTGGAGAGCACCAGAATTTAGGCTTTTTTCATTCAGTGTCGTCATAGAAAGAGAAAAAGGCCGGAAGAAACGATAAAGCCGATAAATTAAAATTAGGTCAATAACTTTCATTTCTCGTTTTTCATTTATTTCTTGTTTATCTCGACAGGCCTAGATGTCATGTAACAGATCAACACAAAGTGGAGCATAAATCGGAAGAGAAAGGAAAATTATGAATAAGTCTGAAAAATGTCCCATGCATTTGTTGTACAAAATAACATCTAATGCAACTAACTGCTTTCAGAAGTCACCTCATTATAAAACGCACTCCATCTGTTTTATTCCATCTATGTATACATACAACTGCTCTATGAACAGATTTGTTGAGTAGATGTTTAAAGCAGACTGGACTGATGATTCCAAACTGAATATGTAGGATCGGTTTCACATAACAGACTGGGACATGATTAAGGGACTGATGTTATTAGTAGCTATGTGACTTTCTGTGTTTTATTCCGTAAAAAAAAAAAAAAAAACACTGAAAATATTTCCTGAAAGTAAACCCTGGATGTCAAAATTGTTGAAAAATCTGTTGAATAAAAAAAGAGAAAAGCATTCCGTGAAGGAAACCTCAAAGAGGTAAATTTGCTTAGAAGGAAAATTAAGCTCCATATTAGGTCAGAAAATGCCCTTAGGAGAGTAATACATACAAGTAATAAGACCCTACAAGATCCTACAACGGTTCAATAAACAAATCATACGGAAAAGTAATGCTATTTTTGCAGATGGCACTCACCCTTTACATGGTGAGTTCTAGTATCTGCCTTCTGTTCTAGTCTTCAGCTCTGACTTCTTAGTATGAAAAGTAATAGGTACAAGCACTCCTTTCTTCCTGAGCCACATAAAGACAGTTAAAGTCAAATGTTACAAAAATATTTTCTAAATTAGAGGACTAATGTCTCAGCAAGATAAGAGAAACTTATCTTTATTTGCATTGATTACTGCAACAGTATCTTTACAGGTCTCCCTAAGAAAATATCAATCTTACAGCTGCAGCTTATCCAGAAAGGTGCTGCTTGCGTTCTCACTAAACCAGGAAGATAGAGCACATCAACCAAGTTCTAAAGTCTCAACACTGGCTCTGTGTAGCTCAGAGAATAGACTACAATACAGTGGTTAGTTTTAAATCGCCACCAAAACATTAAAGATCTGCTGTTGCTTGGTCAGCCTTGCAGATCACTTAGGTCTTCTGCATCTGTTCTGCTCTGCATCCATAGAACCAGTCACGGAGAAGCAACATTCAATTTTTGTTTTAGTGCAAATCTGGAACAAACTTCCAGAAAACTGCAAAACGGCTGAAGCACTGGGTTGCTTTAAATCAATGTTTCTCAATTATTGTCTTTCTCCCAAGGAATCAGACATTTTTTTATGCCCTTTGCAAATTGAACTATTAATTGCAAATCTGATATTTCATAAATTATTTGTACACATCACCAGCCACACCATTCTACGACCTGATTATCAAATCAGCTAAAATGAACAGTTGCAGCTCCTTTTATTATTTTAAATCTTGAAACAATTTCCAAGTTTGGTTTGATTGATTGGTTAATAAATCAATACATCAAAAGATAATCTCGTTTGAGAATATATGTGATAATCAAAAGCGAAAACATGGAATGAGCATTTTTAAAGGAAGACAGTAACACTTTTTTTAAAATTGTAAACAATGGTATTGTTTTTCAAAGATAAGTAGTTTTTTTTAACATATTTTGTGAAAAAATTGCAACATTATTTATAATTCAGCTTGAATTCACATTTTGAAATCAAAGTAAATAGACTTTGTCTATGTCCTGGCCTTTTTCTTCAGCTACAGTTAGGATGGATTTTTGCTTGTTTTAAATATTGAACATCTTGTGAAGTTATTGCTATGATATGTGTTTTGATGGTGGACCCAAATGCAGAAAATGAGAAACACTGAGTAACTGAAGAATGTAAAATGAAAAAATGATGGCCAAACTTACACAAATCACAGAGAGGACAGGGAGCCAGAGTAGAACAGAAACCATAAATCCAAGGAAAAATCCAGCTTGGAACACGGGGAAGAAACAGGGAAAATAGCAAGGTATAACTGGAGGGACCAACAAGGAGTGTGAGCAAGAAAATGGTTTAAATATTGTGAGGGTGAAAGCTGCAACAAAAGACCTGAGATGATGAGGTAACAAGTTTCAGCTGTGAGGGGAGAGAGCAGAAGGATGCTGAAAAGAGAGAGATAGAAAATGGCACAGTGGGCCAGGGAGAATACACAAGGGACTTACAAATAAATCTAACACTAAAGAATAACTAGAGGTATAAAAATAATTAAACTAGATTAACAAGAAATAACTAGAGTCAAGAAATAAACATAAATATACAGACTAAGGACTGAAATAAAGTAAAACAGGAACAAGACTGATCTAATTAAATAGAGATTGCAGAATAATCTGACTCCTTTATTATGTAAAGTTTCTGTTTATGATTTAGAAGAGCTGGAAGAAAGTGTTTTACTTGTTTTGCTTTTTCACATAGGTTTGTGATGCATTTCTATCCTAAAGAAAAAAAAAAACTTCAGATATCTCAAAAATGAGATATTAACTTACAGTAGTTGATAGTAAAACAAAAGTTTTACAATTATTGAAAGGAAAAAGTGATAACAAAAATATGAATTAACATTAGATTTAAAACAATGTAAATCCTGTAAGAAAATTGTTTGGAAGTTATTTTTCTGTCCATCAGCAATCATCTAGTAAGCCTATTCTGGGATTGATTGGAAATTGCTCCATCATCCACTAGGGGCTTTCACACTTTCTTCCCATATTGTTGCATGCGAGAAGTACATAAAATCCTCTCATTATTCTGTCTCTCTATTTTCAAGGGTGTAATAGCACTTTGCCACCAACAAAGAGGAAACAACAAACCTTGATATTGTCATCTTAAGCTCACAGTTACTGTGTATAGTGAGACGGATCTTCAAACGCTTTTGCCTTCGAATAAAGAAACTTAAAAGGCAAAGATTGATCTTTCTCTTATTATTGAAACAGATTCTCATTCTTTGATAAACAATTCTACAACATCAGTTACAGAGACATTGGTAATATCTACACCCTTACTTGATAATCAAGTCCAGAGTGTGTTCTTGATTCAATCTGGCTAATAGGCAGTAACAACTACAAGACAAAAAATTGCCATTACAAGAAAATTGCAAGCAATGAAAAATATGTACATCATTGAATTCACCTCAATAATTATAAGGTTAGATTGAAAAGCACAAAATTCAGTCAATTTCACATGTAGGTATTGCCTGAAACTTCCAAAATTCAGGAAATTAGGATTCATTTATGAGTGTACCTCCACACTATTTAGCATTATTTTTTAAGCTACAGCTTCTGATAAGCTAAATATAAGACACACTTGTTGAAAACAATGTATCTTTTTTTTTAATCCACTTTGCAATTATGTCCTATTTTGCGTTGTTCTCACATAAAATTCCAATAAAATTAATTGAAGTTTGTGTTTATAATGTGACAACATGCTGGATGGTTGAAGGACTATGAGTACACATTGTGTGTGACAAACAAATATAGTAGTCATTAAGCTAACTCAAGCTGCTCATGCTCATATAAAAGTAATTGATAGTAGCTGACATTAAAAGTGGTAACTTATGTGATAACTAACATTTAAAGGTGGCTGGTACAAAGCAATGTTGCTGACCTGGGCTCACCTGGATGTACTTAGCAATCCGAGTTCCTTTTAAAGTCAACATTTGTTGGATTTCGAAGGCTGTGCTGTGGCTGAATTAAACTGCAAACAAAAGCATCAAAGTAACTCAACTTGTCAGTTTGCAGAGTAATTTAGACAAATTGCTTGTGGCACCAATGACTTCAGTGTCTATTTTAAACTTTACAAAGCCATAAAAAACATGGATACAGTTATTATGTCAGCATACAAGAAGGCCATGTGCATGCTCCTTGCTTGACGAGGCTTTCTAAACTGACTGTGGGTATGAGACGCAGGGTTTCCCACAGAAAACTTGCTGAGCCCAGACCGCCACCATGGTTTTAGTATTAAAAAATGCTATGTTCACAGGAAATGTAAAAATATTACTAGGTAAGTGGACTTCTTAAAAATAATATTAGTGAGCATCTGCTAGTGTTGTGATCCTTAATTGCAGCTGTTCTCCAGCCAAGTGAGCAGTTTGTAGATATATCTGTCTGGTTTTTACTATATTTAAGGTTGCCTACTTTCAGTCAAGGAAGACATTTGAAACACAAAGTCTGCTGTTTTGCTTTTTTGTTTTGCTCAAACAAAAAATGTGCATTTTCTGAATGCACGTTCCTCTGTTATATATAATCTCAATATTGTATAGCACATAGCTAATAATTTGTTTTTTATGTTTGCGCCAATCTACGTGCTTCAATTGTTTCTAATTTTGCTTTTGTTGCAAAATTAGAAACAACAGAATGTTTGTTTGTTTCTCACCAACAAACACAACGGATACGGATATGATATTCTATTATGGTAAAATGGCTACATATCAGTTCTCTAATTAAACGGTTATAAACCTGAAGAAAATGAGAGTGGCTTTATGGCCATATGTAGGTCTAAAACTTGCAAGTAATGAAGTTTTGTCTTTAATTTACACAACTCTTCTAGTTATTTATAATTGTATATGTCTGCATGGTAAAAAAAAAGTGTTTGGATACATATAAAGTAACATATCTGTTTTATATAATACTGTGTATGTAACTTAAACATTAGTAGCTCTGTGTACAGCAAATAAATGTAGCACATACATGTAAGTGCTACAGGCTATAACATCTGAAGAACAGAAGAAAGAGAACATGGCTAATATGATGGTGAACCATGAGGAGAACCATCAGAGCAACTGGATCTCCTTCAGGAGGAAGCAGCTACCAGCACTGAGATGGCAGAGCTCCATGGAGAGTTGAGACAAACAAAAGAAGAAAAATAAATGCTGTTGCATCTCAATGAACAAAGTCTCTTTTTTTTATACTCACTGCCCAAATTATTGTACATACTGTAGTTTGTATGGCATCAAGGTCCTAATACAATTCTCCTAAAATGTGAGGAGCTGTAAACAGAGGGAAAATAACATTATATCGCATAAATATTTCATTGACACTTAACATTGTAGATTACCAATGAAGGCATCCCAAAGTGAACAAATTATTCAGCAAACCAAACATTTTGACGTTATTATCAAGGTTGCTATTAACAAAACCCAAACTACAAGTCATGTTTGTTAGTTTATACTTTGTACAACATTATTCTATCCACTCACTGAATATTACATTGAATATTCCTGGAGAATATTCAATGTAAGACAGTGAGAAAATGTGTCCAAAACGTGTAACCTTAATTAGTGATAAACAAGATTGAGTTTAAACTTTTAAGCCTCCGATAAATTCTTAGTTATCAAAATGTGAAAACATGGAAGGTTTGATTAAAACTAGAACCAGTCAGATTAGAAGGAATACAGCTTTATTTGTTCTCATTATAGCTTAAACATCAGATGAATCCTCATTAAACGTATTGAGTAGTTAAAAACAACTACTCAATACGTAGTTGAGTAGTTGTTTTTAATGCACTTCAACTCTGTAAGAACATCAGCCACATTTTTTTAAATTAGAAATGTTTCATCAGCACATTGAGCTCATGGGATCCCAGATCCAGAAAGGTGAAGGTCTCTGGACATCCTGAAGGTAAAAACCAACTGGGAGACAGAAGACATCCTACAACTCAGAGGCTACAAGAAGAACCACGATTGTCTGCAGTGGCAGTTTACCAACACCTGAAAACACATTGGAATATATTATGAATGTGCGGCGCCCGCACACAATTCTGACACTTAAGTTATTTGCAACATCCTGGCTAACATTAGAGCATTTATATTCAGCACTGTATTACAAGTTTTATAGTAGTTTAATACAAAAATTATTGTTAGCTCACCCTGCAACATCTGAGCCATCTGCTTTCCTCCTACTGCAAGGTGAAGATCAGCTCTCCTCCTTAACACAATCGCAGCATTCCTTCCACCATGTATTTTCATTTAGCAGAGGTCTAAATGGTATCATTAGACCTCCATGAGGCGCCTCCATGAGGTATAGCGCCTCATGGAGGCATAGCGCCTGGAGGTGGGGCGCTATACTCCCAACTTCCATGAGACGTCACCCTGCAAAACAGCTGAGTCACCAGTAGAAACACATTCACTCCAAGCCTAAAGCCGAGCTGAGCCGGGCTGCTGCCGTAGAGCAGGTGGAAAAGGGGCAGAACTCTCTGCTAGACTACAGTTTCTTCCCCACACTGAAGCCTGCTGTAAATCTTCAGGCTCGTCAGCATGTCCAACAAAGACTACAGATAAAGTTTTCCTGTAATGGTAAATTGTCTCCCTATAATTAGCACATTAAGCAGTGCGTACACAAGAGTGATTGATAACACTAAGTCCCTCCTCCTGGCTCTGATCTGTTGTCTGTGTATTTCAGCAGATGGCAGTAGGACTACAGGGAGGAGGCAAATGAGTTACATTTATTTCACATTTTATATTTCATCATGTGAAACATCGCAACACAGTTAAAATTTTCAGGAATACATAAATAAAAACATTTTTTAAAAATTAGCTATTGCAGGCTTCAAAGGCTTAGTTACTTGTCTTGTACATTTCAGCTTCAAATGAAGAACTTTATGTTTATTAGATTGGTAAATAAACATTTACAAGTCAACAGCGCCTTTATGAATAGTGATCAAAAATATAAACTTGTAAAACTGTCATGTGATTTTGAGAATTTGGGTGCACTTTTATGCTACCAGTGCAAGACTAGCCTTGAGCCTTGTGTACTGATAAGAAAATAAAGGAATACCAGTCAAAAAGTATATAAATGTTTCGAACATTTCACAACAGTGCTAATGTTGTGAAATGTTCGAAACATTTCACAACATGTATCTTCAGATGGACATCTGAAGATACATGTTTAAATCCAAATGCTAACTTTCCTGGGATGTAGTAGCCCAAATAAAAGAAACAGTACTCTGCAATTTTCCTAAAGGGAGTTTACAGTAGGCCCTATTTAAGCTCTTAATGGCTGTAATGGCTGTAATGGAAAGCCAGTTCACATCCATTTACACAATCTATTCATCAACTGTGGTCCAAGTTAAACCAGAGATATTTACCCAGCAAGTGAGATAAGAACTATTCATAACTTGCTCATTAGTACTCACTGGGTTTATGCCAGATTTGGAGAGAAAAACACAACTGCCACGGAACTTCCATACACATTCCTCCCACCCTGTCAAGAATGGCTCAAGAAGATTCTTTAGAGCCTAGCAACTTAACCAACAAAAATAACAAACATGAGCAACAAAAGCAGCCAGGTGACAGAAATCCAGCCATACTGTTGTCTATTCAGGACACAAACCACCAGGACTGTTTTACATTACACTGCAGTAAAGATAAGACGACAGCAAGGAGTGAATCAAATATATTAAAAGTTTAGGTTGCCCATGTTCTTTGTTTTTACAGTCACTGTTAAGGAGAAAGATATCAACCGCTGTAAGTTTTGTGCAGACATAGAAGTCAACATGACAATGTAGTTTGCAATAAAAAGTGTTTGGACACAATTGGCCAGCCTCCCATCTCTACCATAACGGCCAGTTCAAACTGCCTTCAGTGTCTTGAAAAAAAGTTCTTACTTGATTTATTTAAACTTTTTTGCTTAGTAAAGACTTTAAAGACTTTGACAAATTATAATCTAAAAAGTGTGGAATGCACCTACATTAAGCTCCCGCTGAGTCAACACTTTCAGAACAACCTTTTGGTGCATTTCGACTGCTAGAATTGTCTCAAACAGCTGTACATATCTGGACACTTACATTTTTGCCAGTTCTTTGTTGTAAAATAGTTCAAGCTCAGACAAACAATGGAGAGTGTATTGCCATCTTTACATTTTCCACACATTATCTGTTACATTTAGGTCTGGACTTTGAACCGTTCAAAAACATTGGTACACACCAAGTCTTTTGTATTCAGTTCTATTAGGATTACTTTATTCAACAGAGTCATGGTCCACAAGATGCACAACAACACGACATACAAAAAAACAAGGGAAAAAATAAAAATATAATAAGTAAAAATAAAATCAAATCTTATAGAAGACTTTTATATCAATGTTTCCACAGAGCCGACTGGTGTCTTAGCGCACTGACACCTTACAAAACCTTACAATACAACTGTTCAGTGAGTTATCCAAACGACACATAAACTTGTATGTCAGATTTCTCACAAGTGCCTGAAATGTTCTGACATGTGTTACAGAACATTTCACTTGCACTGCTGAACCTGGGTTTCTTGATCAGAATTCTCAAAGAGTCATTATAAGCAACCTTAAGCTTCTGCATGCTAGCTTTTTTAAATTTACAGCACAGAGGAGCCGTATACAAGGATGTGCAGTAAGCTTATTACAGGCTTATTTTTACCTCATCACAGCGCATATAAAATTTTCTCCCCAGAAAGTTTGCCTGGGCATATAAAATGTGACACTGCCGATAGATGTCATCATCATCAGAGAGCTGGTCTGTGATGTAGTGACCCAGATATTTAGTTTTGGAACAAACATTTAACTTTTGCCCTGACAGAAAAAAATCAGGGAAACAATGTTGTTTGTCAGCTTTAGTCCTACAAACTAGTACAACAGTTTTCTTAGCATTATACTGCATATCAAATCTCAACCCATAGTTAGAGCAGATATTCAGTAACTGCTGAAAACCAGCATTGCTGGGTGAGAGGACAGCCAGGTCATCAGCATACATAAAGTGATTGACCAAAGTATTATCAACTGTGGTCCAAGTCACAGTTGATGATACTGTGACTTGTATCACCAATCATACATCCGGTTTTACAGAGGTTCATTTCTTTTGACAGGTCATCCATATATAAGTTAAACAAGGCAGGTGAAAGAAGCCCACCCTGCCGCACACCATTACTCACACCAAAGGAAGCAGAGATGTTATTGCCCCATTTTACATGCATTTTCTGATTAGAGTACCAGTAAACTAAAATTCGACACAATAACTTATAACAATAAGTTATTGTCTACGATTACCGCGGCAACACGGTGGCGTTTGGTGGTACACGCAATGGTAAACTGAAGAAGGTAGGATTGATTGGATGTTTATTCTAATGATCTGATTTGCACAAACTTATAACAATAAGTTATTGTGTCAATCACAATAAGTTATTGTTAACAATAAGTTATTGTTAACAAGGCATCAAGGTTTACTGACGCCTTAGAGGCATCAATAAACCCAATTAACACAGATGAATGTTTTCTTAAATATGTTCTTGCAGCTTCTTTCAGGTCATAAATACAGAAATCAGTTCCCAGCTTGGCTTTGAAACCAAATTGATTATCAGCTGTACTAAAAAACTGATTGAGCCGACCAAGCAAGATTTTCTCTAATACTTTAGATATCACATTGTCTAAAGCTATCGGTCTGTAGTTATTAAGGCAACTAACCATACTAGTTTTGTCCTTAATTACCGGCACAAGTGTAATGGATAATAAGTAATCAGGCAACTGCCCATGGGTCATAAACCCAGAGAAACACATTGCAAGCAGCACAGCCACTTTTTGGCTAGCATATTTCAAATGTTCTGCGGCAATGCCATCAGAACCTGTTGCCCTATTCTCACACAAATTCACTATAGCCTGCTGGACTTCACTAGGGGTTATTATAACCACATCACTCTTAGCAATGTTTCCCAATCCATGGGGTTCACTTTTTACACAGTTAAATAAGGCAGACTAGTGCTGTCTCCTTAAATCTGCTATATTATGAGCGCCAGATGGTACTGGAGAGTAATGCAGCAGACCTGTTTAGGGCTCTAACATCATTCCAAAAGCCAATGGTATTATTACAAAGCAGTTTTTCAGCCATGGACTCTCCTCTCATTTTCTGCTCACATTTGGAAATGTATCGGGTGGCATATTTATACTGCGCACTGGTGAGATTTTTATAATCTAGGATAGTCCCATCTCTCGGTTTACCTGCTTGTACCCACATCTTATATGCCTGTTTAGCCTCTGCATGGTATCCTGACACATGTTAGTACCAGCCTGGCCTGATGCTATTAGTCTTTCTGCTTGTAAGGTATGGTCTTGTGCTCTCATACAAAGTATCCACAATGCCATCATACATAGTATGGAGGTCAGTACAGTGAGAAATATCACTGCAATTAACATCTGAGCACATAATAGATTGAAGAGGAAGACTTATTTTACTCAAAAGAAGATCAGTTTTCAGCTGATATGCGAATAAGTCATCTTTAGAGAGTGTGAACCAGATAAATTTAACTGTAGGGGCACTATTTGCCCCCCGTATAAACAATGGTAGATTTTTAATATCTAACATCATTGAGAATGGAACATGATCTGACATGGAATACTCGTTTAAGATTTCTATTGATTTTATAACAGCATGGGCGTCAGCAGAGCTAATGCAATGGCATGACGTTGTATGCCAAGCTTCACTTTTTTGTATAGCTTTCCGCAGGTAGCAGGAGCTGACTGGACAATATGAAACTGTTATCATCACAAAACTGATGCATATGTTTGCCAAATGAAGAACATTCATCAGATATATCTGCATTCATATCACCTACTACATAAACAGAGGTAAAATAAATAAAAATAAACATCAATAAAAGTTCAAGAAAGCAAGTCTATTCAAATAAATGTCTTCATTCTGAGGACACTCATATGGTGTGTAAACATTAATAATGACAAATTCTTTGTTTTCAACTTTTAAATGAACAGCAATACACTAGTCAACACCGGTTCTGATGACATTTAAAACTGGATTGAGCTTTTTGTGTCATAGAATGGCTACTCCTATTGCGATTTGACCCCTCACTATACCCACAGAAAGATCCACAGTAGATGTACCAGCTCCACAGAAACAGTCATTAATACAGTTCAAACTTCCCAAGTCCTGTGGCCACAGCTTTGGGTTATACACTTCTGCTACGTTCTCACACTCCGCGCTGACTTTAAAAGAACTATATCTTCTGTTCCCAGTGACAATACACCCGCACTCAACATCACGCCCAAGTTTTCCTTTAAGATAGTTCGTTAGTGTCTCATCATCAAGATCTGGAATAAATATAGTTTCAAAGACAGTTACAAGCTTCGTTCTTGCCATTTTTATGGTGCTTTGAGCGCCAGTACCAATAATAGGCGCTGGTCTTTTACACTCAGGTTTAGCTTGGCGTTTTTGCGGAGCTGGATGGCTCTCGGTTCTCTTACGCTGGCCTTGTTTCACCACCAAGTTCCTTGTGGGTGAGCTGGTGGGCTCATCTACAGCACAGCTTAGGTTACCACTCACTGCTATTAATTCAAAAAGCTCTTATTTATTCCAAAGGTAAAGTAAAATATCTGAACTCATAACATCCAATTGTCTTCAAACAGTCACAGATGGTGGTGCTTTGGACATAAGAGATCTTTGGTAGCAGTCCATCTTATCTGAAAAAGCCTCAGATTAAAGAGTGTTACTGTATTGTAATTCCATGCTAACAGCTCAATATCCTGGCAGCAGAGATGGCATTCCATAGTAACATGTCCTGGATGACCCCATCAGATTTGAGCAGCTCTGCTAATCCTCCTCCTTTGCTGTTGTTGCTAATCTTTAATTTTCTTTCGGTCCTGTGGTCGGAAAGCTGACTTTAGAGTTGGGGTATGATCCTAGCCCATTTTGATGGATAGCAGAGATGGCTAGAACCTCATACTTCTCTCTCTGCTCTGCATCCATGAAGCCACCTGTTCAACTCTTCTGAGATTTGGGGTCATAGGTATTAATTGAGCTATGAGATGTTGATTTGCTGCTCTTGGCTGTAAAAACAATATCTTGTTGATACGGTTACAAATTATAATTGTCCAAAAGAAAAGAAGAGCAAAAATATTTCAAATTACACAAATTCCAGCACCAGATAAAACAAATAGGCAAAAAAATATAAACAAAATTCTACACAAAAAATTACCTTCCGTCATCAGCTTTGACCAACTTTCCTGTCCCTGTTGAAGAAAAGCTTATCCAAAGCATGATAACGCCTTTGCATTTAGGTCGAGAATTGTTATTCTATTGAACTCAAATTTAGTTCAATGGAACTATATTTGAGTCCCTGAACCCCAAGGTTTTGGGTTTTGGGGTTCAGTAACAAAAAATATGTCCAGAGAAAATAAGTGATATAAAAAATGATTTATTACAAAAAGGTTTCACAAAACCAAAACACAATACACTTTCACAAAAAAAGGTCTAACCAACTGAAGAATGTTAAGTGCAACTTAGTTTACAAAACAAGTCTGAGGTAAGCTTAAATAACCCAAAAGGGAAAGGAAAAAAACAAAAAAAACATAAAGGGAGCACCAAGCCTTCCAAACACACGCTTCAATATTGAGTAGAAGCAATCAAGATCAAAGTCAAAACTGGTAAGCAGAACAAAATGGATCAGTAGACCAAAGGTCTTCATAATTGCCCAAAACAGTCAGTTACAAGCAGGCAGACAAACAAATGTGGGGGACAGAAAAGCTTTTCCTACAAGCTGCCCCACTGGAGGAATGATTGTAGTTCAAACTGAGCTTCAGAATGGAGAAGAAAGGTGATTTAAGTGACTTTGAACATGGCATGGCTGTTGGTGTCAGACGGGCGTTTCTGAGAATTTCAGAAACTGCTGATCTACTGGGATTTTCACACATAACCATCTCTAGGGTTTCGGAGAGCATGGCCTGAAAAACAGAAAATGTCCAGTAAGCAGCAATTCTGTGGGCGCAAATGCCTTGTTGATGTCAGAGGTCAGAGGAGAATGCCCAAACTGATTCGAGCTGATAGAATGGCAACAGTAACTCAAATAACCACTCATGTCAACCAAGGTATGCATCTCTGAACGCACAACATGTTGAACCTTGAAGCGGATGGGCTAAAGCAGAAGATTACACCAGGTGCCACTGCTGTCAGCTAAGAACAGAAAACTGAGGCTACAATTTGCACAGGCTCTGCAATAGAAAACTGGAAAAACGTTGCCTGGTCTGATGAACCTTGATTTCTGCTATGACATTGGGATGAAAGGGACAGAAACAACATGAAAGCAGGGATCCTGCTTTGTATCAATGATTCAGGCTATGTAAAATATAACAGATGAATCTGCAGATTGTGGCCTCACAACTGTTTGATGTGAGAGTCTGCTTCTTTCTGGAAAGAGTGTTGGTCATTTTGAAATGAGTTTAAGCTCACTGACACCTTTGATGTGGTTACTGTCATGATGGGTGTGTTTCTTTAAGCCCACATGCAGAACACAATACAGGAGATAATGTGAAATAAAAGATAAGTTTATTGAAAACACTGCGGGTAGGTATTGGAGGCTCGGGTCAGGTCCAGGGAGGGAGGCAGGTTCAGGGAACAAACGGTTCACTAGAGAGGCAGAGTAAGGTGGTGAGTTCAGGTTCGTGGGAAATGGCAACGTTGTGAGTGAAGGGACAGATCTTACTTGTGAACGGCTGGTTAGAGAGGTGAGAGAGTGGCTGCAATGTCCGGGGTCTCAGTTCTCTGTGGTTCCAGGTGGTCGTATGTTTGTCAGCGGAATCCAGGAGGCAACGGGAGTACATCGGAGGGTGGACAGGTAGGCTCAGGATCAGCGGTTGCAGAGGAGCGGAGCGACTGCCAGTCGTGGAAATCCTGGAGGAACTGGAGAAGGTGAATCTGGGAACTCAGGCAACCTGTGGGTACATTCCACTGCGTCACGAGGACAGCTTGAACAAGGAGCCAGGAGGGATCACCTGGAGGTAGGAGAAGCAACAAAGAAACTATCACTAGGAGCAGATTAGTAAGGAATACAGAGGGAAGCGCTAGGGGCTCAGAGGTACCGTGACTGGCTAACACTCAGGCGCCGAAGGACTGGCAGTCAGCTCCTCTTGAGCCTCTGGCTGAGGAGCACAACTCGCAACAGGTGTGGGATGACGTCATCCACGCCCTCCGAAGGAATGGATAGGCGCCATCTGGTGGTGGAGAAAAGCGAGTGCATGCACAAAAACTCCACAAAGGAACTAAGGACCCCGGAACATAACAGTACCCCTCCCCTAACGGTCGCCACCTGGCGGCCTAGAGGAACTGGAGGGAAGGGAGGAACGGTAATCAGTAATGAGGGATGGATCTAGGATAATTGGGACCAGTCGGAGGGGTTGGTGGATGTGAAACAGCGAAGTATGGATTCCAGATCTTGATTGAGGCGTTCAGTTTGACCGTTGGACTGTGGATGAAAACCAGATGTGAGTGAAACTTTGGCGTTTAGAGCAGAACAGAAATTTCTCCAAACCTGAGATGTGAATTGTGGTCTTCTGTCAGAAAGGATGTCTTGGAGGATGCCATGAAGACGGAAAACATGTTTGACCAGGAGCTGAGCTGTTTGAAATGCAGTGGGCAGTTTGCGGAGGGGAATGAGATGACAGGCTTTAGAAAAACGGTCTATAATGGAGAATATAGTGGTCATGCCTTTGGAAGGTGGTAAACCGGTAACAAAATCTAATGCGAGATGGGACCAAGGACGTTTTGGAATTGGGAGAGGCTGAAGAAGACGAGAGGGAGGTTGATGGGATGACTTATTTCGGGAACAGGTGGTTCAGGCTAGGACAAAATCACGGACGTCTTTATGAACAGAGGGCCACCAGAATCTACGGTTTACCAGAGAGATGGTCCTGCTGATTCCAGGATGACCAGAAAATCTTGATACGTGGATCCATTGGAGAAATCGGGCTTGGACAGATGATGGGACAAAAATCTTATTAGGAGGACACTTTTGTGGTGCGGGTTCGGACTGTTGTGCTTGCTTAATTACATCTTCTATCTCCCAGGTGACTGCGGCGACAGTGCAGCTGGGAGGGAGGATGGTGGCTGGAACCTTATCGGAGTCATCGGGAGCATAAAGACGGGAAAGTGTTGCGAGAGCCAGGACGATAGGAGATGGACAGGTTGAAACGAGAGAAAAATAAGGACCAGCATGACTGTCAGGGATTTAGCCTCTTAGCGGATTGAAGGTAGGATAAATTTTTATGATCAGTCCAGACCAGCAGTGGATGTTCTGCCCCCTCCAGCCAGTGTCTCCATTCCTCCAGAGCCAATTTAATGGCTAGGAGTTCCCGGTCTCCGACATCATAATTTCTTTCCGGAGGGGTCAATCTGCGTGAGAAAAAGGAACAAGGATGAGTTTTATGGTCATGGGATGAGATTTGAGATAGTACTGCTCCCACACCAGTGTCAGATGCATCAACTTCAACAATAAATTGCTTAGTGGGGTCAGGTTGAACTAATATGGGAGCAAGAGCGAAAAGGTGCTTGAGACGTGCGAATGCAGCGTCGGCCTCAGGGGTCCAGCTGAAAGGGATCTTTGAAGAAGTTAAGGCGGTTAGCGGTAGTGCGGTCTGGCTGTAGTTCTGGATAAAACGGCGGTAGAAGTTAGCAAAACCCAAAAAACGTTGAAGTTGCTTGCGGGTCTCGGGCCTTGGCCACTACAGCACCGCCCGGATCTTCTCCTCGGCCGGCCTGACCAGTCCGCCCCCTAATATGAAACCCAGGAAGGAAACAGAAGTCTGATGGAATTCACATTTTTCAGCTTTCACATAAAGTTTGTTCTCCAACAGTCGTTGCAACACCAGACGGACATGGTTCTTGTGCTCCTCAGGGGATTTTGAGTAAATCAGGATGTCATCAAGATATACGAAGACAAAAATGTTTAAGAAATCTCTTAATACATCATTAACAAGAGCCTGGAAAAAATGCAGGGACATTAGATAATCCGAAGGGCATAACCAGGTACTCGAAGTGACCGATGGGCGTTTTAAAAGCTGTTTTCCACTCGTCTCCCTTGCGGATACGGAAGAGGTGGTATGCATTTCTCAGATCGAGCTTGGAAAATATGGTTTCCCCATGGACGGGTTCGAAGGCTGATGACAGAAGCGGCAAGGGATACTTGTTTTTAACAGTGATGTTATTTAATCCTCTATAATCAATGCAGGGCCTCAGAGATCCATTCTTCTTCCCCACAAAGAAGAACCCTGCCCCCAGTGGCGACGAAGACGGACGGATAAAGCCGACAGCTAATGATTCTTTGATGTACTTCTCCATGGTTTCCCTCTCAGGTCGGGATATGTTATATAAGCGGCTGGATGGCAGAGGGGCTCCGGGGAGAAGATCGATGGAACAGTCGTATGGACGATGAGGTGGTAAGGAAAGAGCCTTAGTTTTACTGAAAACAGTGGAGAGATTATGATATTCAGATGGGATGGTGGACAGATTGACGGGGTCCGCCTCCTGCTGCTCCGCCGGCGGCGAACCCGGTGGAACAGAGGAGCGGAGACAGGAGGAGTGGCAAAACGTGGACCAGGACGAAACATGCCTGCCTGACCAGTTTATTTGGGGATTGTGTTGTTGTAACCATTGGTAGCCGAGAATGGGAAGTAGGGAAAACAAAAAATGAAATCAACTCACTGTGATTACCGGAAATGACCAGATGGAGCGGTTTGGTCTGGTGAGTGATCTGGGGTAGTGTTTTACTGTCAATGGCGGTAACGCGCAGAGGAACTGGCAGAGGTTCAACTTCAATTGCCATTTGTTTGGCGAGGGTCTCATCGATCAAGTTCTGCTCACAACCGGAGTCTATGAGGGCGGAAAGGGGAAATGACTGGTTTCTATAGAGGATCGTGGCAGGGAGTAACAGGCGAGGGGAATTATTAGTTGGAAAATGGTCCGCCAGCCCCTCTTTTTCTACTAGCGGACCTGAGGGTTTAAACGGACCGGACGCTTGGCAAGAAAATGACCTGGAGAACCACAATAGATGCACAGACGGGCGGAGATGCGCCGTTGGCGCTCTTCGGGAGTGAGACGAGTGCGACCCACCTGCATGGGCTCAGGCTCCGGAGGAACACTGGGTGGTGAGACCGCTGGAGCCGAGGCAGCGATCTCCCGATTTTCCCCTGGCGAGTTCCTCCGGTCCCTCTGTTTAGCGCGGGTGCGGAGTCGATTATGTAGGCGGATGGTTAAACTGATTAATTGCTCAAGTGTTTAAGGTTCATCTAGAGTCGTCAGCTCATCTTTAAGTGTGTTGTTTAAGGCATTATAATATGCACTCTTTAAGGCAGCGGCATTCCAGCCTGTGGCAGCCGCCTGTATGCGGAAGTCGATGGCGAAGTCTGCTGCGGTTTGTTTGCCCTGTTTTAAATTCTATATTTTATGGGAGTTGAAGGATTTGTGGAATCGTGACTAAATACTTGTTTAAACTCCTTCAAGAAATTATCAAAGGAAAAGCCGTAATTAGCAGGATCAGGGAAACGGGTTTCTGCCCACATTAATGCTTTCCCAGACAGCAGGGAAAGGACATAAGCGATCTTAGCTCCATCTTGTGAAAAACTTTGAGGTGAATGATTGAAAATGATGGAGCATTGTAATATGAAGCAGTTACACTTATTTCGATCAGCTGAGAATCTTTCTGGAGCAGGATGTCGGACATCCAAAAACACGGACTGGATCGCTGGAACCGGATCTGGAACGGGGGCTGGAACTGGAGGTGGAGGCTGAGGAAGAGACTGATGAAGGAGAGTGGTGAGATCTGCTAGACGTTGATTAGTTTCGGCTTGGAGAGGGTGAAGTTGTCTTAATGCGGTCTCATGGGTTTGAATTATGGATGATTGTTCTGACAGAGTTCTCCTGATAGCGTCTGCTGGGCTAAGTTGTTGGCCTGAGTGTTGCAGGCAGTCAGCTTATTTTGAATAAATGGGTGTATATTTATTATTTTGCTTATTTGCTTATGCTTATTTTGTGGTGGTTTTCTGTATTTTTATTGTAGGATCCATTTAATAAGCTCACTACTGCTGTTTAATTCTGGTATAAAAATTATGTTGTCTTTCTCAATTTGGGGGAACATTAAAAAAAAAAATAAGAAAGCTGTTTGAATTAATTGCTTTGATAACACATTTCACAAGTGCCTTCTTTTATTTCATTTATGCCAAAGCAGAGAAAAATGAATGCTGCCGCATCTGAGGACAGGACATAAAACCCACCTCCATTTTTTTTATATTTCGATGGGTTTAGCTCATTCTACTACACTTGGTCACAAACATAAACCTATATATATATATATATATATATATATATATATATATATATATATATACACTGCTCAAAAAAAATAAAGGGAACACTCAAATAACACATCCTAGATCTGAATGAATGAAATATTCTCATTGAATACTTTGTCCTGTACAAAGTTGAATGTGCTGACAACAAAATCATTGTTGATTGTCAATCAGTGTTGCTTCCTAAGTGGACAGTTTGATTTCACAGAAGTTTGATGTACTTGGAGTTATATTGTGTTGTTTCAGTGTTCCCTTTATTTTTTTGAGCAGTATATATATATATATATGACATTATGAGCCCAATGCATCATTCCTGCAAGGATCACAACTGATTGTGGTCAGTGATTGCATAAAATTCTTCAATAGGTCAGACTGGCTTGATAGTCAAATCAAGTTTAAAATCTACTAAACCTCTGACTGCAGATTTTGTGTCACACTAAAGCTGCTCTTACATTAGTGTTAGCAGTGGCAGTGTCAATCGTTTGCTGGATTGCTTTAGTGACTCCAGGGGATCTAAGCTGCAACATTTCTGGGGTCTATTGGTTTTGGTAGCAGTTGTGTGTTTCTTGCACTACATAAAGCTCTTGTGGTGTCAAGCTTTTTAACACAGAATGCACAGAGCCTGGTATGGGTTAGTAACAGAAGTGAGCTGGTGGCAAAATAGAATGTCGTCCAGCCAGCAGGTGATGTATTTGCATTTACCCATGACTAAGGTAAAAAAAAAAAAAAAAAAAAAAGCTAGTTTTCTAGTTAGCAAGGCTATATTAGGAGCTTGTTACTGGTAACCTCAACCACCACGAGTCACAGATGCATTGAAGATGTCTGCTTGTAACTCAAATTTTTGCCTGACAGAAATGCCCCGCTCAGGAATTTAAAATTTAAGACGTACGAATAAAGTATTTAACGCTTAAGTTTTTCAATTAACTTAATACATGTGTAACCCATGTTATTTTAGCGAACATGATTTATCGCCTGTAGTACACCATATTGCCCATAGGTGGCAGTAAGTGGCTTCAAAGTAGTCTAAAGCTACAGTGATAGGCTACAGAATATGAGCGAGAGTTAACCAGAAGACGAAACAAAAGACGAAACAAAAAAGAAAAAACCGTTTGTGGTCACTTTATTGATAAAGATCAGTTTTCTTTTCAATATTTTTCAAGAATTAGTTTTTCATCTGTGTTTGATTTTTGGTTCCTGTGTATCGAGATCTGGGAGAAGTTGTTTTTGAGATCTAATTTAATTATTTTTCTTGCTGCGAATCTCCGGTGAGTTCTGTGCTATAATTAGCTTCGTTAGCTATTGATTAGCCACAAGCTAATGTTTTGCTGTTATGTATTAAAGGTTAGATTGTACTGTAATTTTATAGTTTAATGTTAAAAAAGAAAAAAAAACAACAATCGGAGATACTTGTTTATGTGTAAGAATGCATGTTTTCTACATGATGTTTGTAAGTGAATTAGAAAGGTGTATCGCTAACTCACAAAGGCTATTCTGCTAATATTGCACCTTTTCTTTTTGAAATGTTGATACTGATGAGGTATCAGTGAGTTATTTATTCCATTGTATGGAATTTAAGAGTGCTAAAAAAGAAGATATTGATGTCAATTCAGTGAATATTATATTCATCACAGATACGAATAATTTTATCTACACAAAGAAGAGATAAAATTTCACTGAGGTGATTTAGAGATTGCATATAACACTATAGTGAAAGATATTTCTGCTACATGCAGGTTGTTTTTTTTTTTTGTGTCGGGATCAACACATGAAGAACGGCGAGCCAGGATCCAGAAGATCGGATTCACATTGTGTCCACTTTGATGTCAAAGAAGAATCTTCTTCTGTTCCACTAGATCGGTGGGATTGCACATATTCACACTACCCGGGTAGCTACAACATAACATTCAGATCTGAAAACTGAACTGAACTGGAAACAAATCAAAGGAAAAGAAACTCTTGAACTTGACTGACTTGACTTAGGACTCCTAGAGGAAAACATTGACTATTTTGTTCTATTTGTGTTATGGTCAAAATGTGTAATAAATGTGTTTTGTTCAACCCTTCCTTTCACTTGCTCCTCCTGAGATGAACCTAGTTTCTTCTGATAGGCTAATTGATCATAAAGATTCATAGTTACTGATCCCCTGGTCGCAAGTGACTTACCAGGTTAGTAGACCTTACACATGTTAAGTCCTTAATTTCAAATAGATTATGTGCAGTTTTCAAGGACGTACAAATACCCTGGATTAAAATACAATAAAAATTGTGGTTGTCATGAGACAAAATGCAAGATTCAATGAGTCTGAATACTTTCACAAGGCACAGTGTCAGCTTCAGCATCAAACGAAGGGAGCCAATTGTAAGAACAAAACCACCAATTGATTAGGTGGTTTATTTTCTAGGTTTTAAATAAAGCATGACCCGTTAGCTTCTTCTGCTCTTATCCAAATGGCTTCTCTTTGACTATCACATTCAGCACATGCAGGCCAAAGAAACATCTCCTCCCAGAAAAATCACTATCTGGTAAAGAATGTTTGGAGAGTCTTCCCTAGAGACTGTGGAGTTCTGCATAACAAAATTAAACAACAGAAAATATACTGCCTGTTCATTAATGGACTTCACTCTTTAACCAGAAATTAAAATTCATTCCTTTGCTGAGTCTTCAAATTATTATAATTTTTTTGATATAACGAAATGTGAATTTCTTTGCCAGCTGCTTTCCATTTTTGTCTGTGTGCACCATAATTATTCTGAGCCCTGCGTAATTTGGTAAACACTTCTTCCACAAAAACACACACATAATAGCACTGGAGCTGTTAAGACTTGGGGTTTGGCCTCCAACACCTTTTACCGCTAACGCCGCCTCCATAGTGAGTTGGCAGATGGTTCTACTCTTCTGTGCATCCCAGAGACACTGAATCAGGGGAATTGCATGGGAGGAGGTTAGGCTATGAACCTTTTGTACAACAGACAAAACAAGAGTTTTACAGTGATGGCTGAAGCTCTTCTGCACAACACATGCCATTATCACTGACCTTTATTTGACCATTTTCTGTTGTGAGTCAGAGCTGCGTGTGGATTTCTCTTTACTGATATTTTTGGCATTGAAAACAAAGATTTATTTGGTCCCATGGAACTCATAGCGTGGATAAGAGTTTTACATTTCAGTAAAACTGTGGAAACATTAAACCCTGTAAAATACATGCTATACCACAAACAAGTTTCTAGTCCTGGGTTTGACAAACAGAATGTGTGAGTTACGAGCAGCTCCCTTGTGAAATCTCACATTGTAAAGCTGCACAAATATAACAAGCTAACAAGTTGTGTGCAATCTAGTCAGACCTAAGATGGAAATGTACCATGTTATGGGTCTGAGTAATGCCAAATAACATCAGAAGAAAAGCCAGGAAAGTTTTTGTAACAATTTAAAACTCTGACATAACCGCTACCGGTTAACATTGGACTTTCATATGGACTATTGAATCCAACGTTGTGTTATTTTTATTGTTTCTTTTTTTGTGCCTATTCTTGAATAATAGTATTTTTAAAACCTTTTTCAAGTCAAGGACCACTTAACCATTTTAACAAACAGTCATAGACCACCTAACTTGAAATTTTCCCACAAATAACATAACATTTTAATATATAAAATGTTGTTATATATTAAAATATATAACATAACTAGTCTCTCAACACACTTTTATCATAAATAGTTCTACTCGAGGCATTTTGAGTTATTTACATATTGTAAAAGTGTGGTTTTCAAACTTCCCAATGAAGCAAAACACATTGAAATAAAAAAAATAAGTTGTTCTTTACGACAGGTGTTGTTGTGTGCATTAATAACATCTAGGCCTATTTTTACTAGCACAATTAGAGCATAATAGATTTGAATTGCTTTGGCAGAAACAACAATCTCTTTTGGACCATCCATTTTCTTACTCCCTTATCCTTAGCGAAATTGGGAGAGGTAGTGATGGCTATCTCCAGCGGTCAATGGGCAAGAGGCAGGGTAGACCCTGGACAGGTCACCAGTCCATCGCAGCCTCTGTTGCACCATTAAATATAACAAATATACACCCATTTATTCATCTATTGTATTTAATTAATTTAATCATTTTCAATTAATAAAAAAATAACAATAGCGGTTGACAAGTCAGCAAAGCATTAAGCACGCAAACAGTTCTCACTAACAGACTTGAGTTCTTCCGTTCACAGCTTAGAGCTGTTCAAAAGAATTGAATCACTCACAAACAACACAGCAATACTTTTAGCAGGTATGACTTGGCTTCCTCAGATCATTTAAGTAATCTTGGAGTTGTTATTTTTCCTTTGGTTTTTCTTTTGATTGACCTGTTTCAAACAATTTTTATTGGAGCCCTGCCCATAGCAATGCATAAGGCGCAAGTCAGTCACTGCCTCCTTGCATTGCATGGCAGGCACCTATTAATCTTCACCCAATAGAATGCCTCTTTATTATTGGGGCCTGCCATAGAAATGTATGGCAGGCATCTATTATTCTTCACCTCAAAATAACTGCCGCTTCCTACTACCGTTAATGAGGCCGATACCGCTGTGTGCCCCCTCATAATATGAATATCAAAACGTGCGGCTCGGTCCCGGCATTGGAGCTATTACTTTTGTTGGCATTTCGAGTAAATGTGCTGTCATAATTATCAAAAAAACGAGCCAAATTCAAGTCAAAACAAAAGACTAACTGACACAAAACAGTCAGTTAATCTCAAAATAGACAGAATTCTGTCTCCCCCTGTCTGACTCACAGCTGGCAGAGGATCCATTACCATAGCAACGGAACAGAGGAGGGCCAGCTGATTAGGACTACAAAAACGCATCACTGTAGTTTTTACTATGGCAGAACTCTGAGGAAAGAGCTGACCACCTCTTTAGAACTACAATTCCTGATTGTCAGAACTACAACATGGCGGAACTGTCAGTTACTACTGAGGAGGAATGAGCTGGCCTTAAGAATTACATTCTGTTTGGGCATTTTATAACTGATTTTAACCAACCATTGTTACACACAGGATTAGTGTGACAATTTTAAATTAAGCTTAATGTCAATTTCAAAATAAAAGCCCTGACATTCTTTTAAATGACGTAATTATATCACGTAATTGCGCTCTTGGAAATTATGTGACTTTTTTTTAACAAAACCACTGTTACACTTTTAATTATTTTGGACATTTAAAATGAGGCTTACTGAAAATTTCAAAATAAAAGCCTTAAGATTCTTTTCCGGCTCATGCCTATTTAGTGAAAATGGCTGCCTCAAACTGATAGAATTCTGTCTCCCCCTGTCTGACTCACAGCTGGCAGAGGATACATTACCCTAGCAACAGAACACAGGAGGGACAGCTGATTAGGACTACAAAAACACATCACTGTAGTTTTTACTGTGGCAGAACTCTGAGGACTGAGCTGGCCTTTAGAACTACTTGTGTTTGGGCATTTTATAAATGATTTTAACCAACCATTGTTACACATGGAATTAGTGTGGCAATTTTAAATTAAGCTTAAAAAAAATTCAAAATAAAACCCTTGATGATTTTTCCATCAAGGAATTGCTCTTTTGACCGTTATATAACTGATTTAACCCAATCATTGTTACACATGATATTAGTTTGGACATTTGAAATGAAACTTACTGAAAATTTCAAAATAAAAGCCTTAAGATTCATCTGTGGCTAATGCAGCGCCACAGGGCGCTGCAATGATATTAGCTTGCATAATCGTTTTCTCTCAACGATAGCACAAACATTAGCATTTCACTGTTCCCCATGAGTGCACTGCCATAGGCAGTGCAATAAGATTATACAGCATGATATTTGTCTCTCAGGTTAGGGCTCTGCCTTGTGCAGCAAGGCAGAGCATTAGCATTAGCCTTTTACCTGAAATGAGGTATTAGCTATTTCTCTGACTTATTACCCATGTTTAGTATACTGAATGGAGGAAGTCATGCTTGTGACTCTCCATGTGCTATTGATTACATTGCAGCTTTCTTTAGCATTGATGCTAATGTTTAGCATCAGAACGCTGGGTGCAAATCCGACAGGCACACTTTGGCAGGGCCCCGGTTAAATTTCTTCAGGAATTTTCTAGTTTAAAAATATAATCTTTTGGTAAACTAGCTGCATGCATCATACTTTGCGCTCACTTTGCAAATAAACAGTCGTTTACATGAAGTATCTTGCGGACCACTAGAGATTCAGGGACCACAATTTGAGAAAGACTGAGCTACACAAATTTTTTGTGCAATATAACTTTAAATTATTTGCAGAAAATTCTGCTCTTCATGAATATTTTCAAAGAGCATATATGAAGAATTTGAAAGAAAATACAGTTTGAAAAGCTGAAATACCTAAGCGCAATACCACTTGATTAGCTATTGGCTTGTGCTTGGAAAGCAATCAATTACTTTACTTGGCACTGATTGGCTGTACCTCCAAGAGTGAAGATAAGGAACACCGTGGATGTCAGCTCTTGCAGTAGTGATAAGACAGTTTTTCACTGTGTGTATTAATGCATATTATGGTATATTTGATGTTTGAACTATTAAAATAGCCATTTACCATAGGTGTGATTTTTATAGTGAATTTTAAGTATTTGCAGATTTTAGCTATTTGTGGCTGACTGTGGTCTCTAACCCCAGTGAATACCTGTGATTCACTGTAAATTTTTTATTTTATTTTTAAAAATGGTATTGAATTAAATGACAGATTCTACTTTTCCATAGGTGTGATTTAAAAATAAACATCTGTTCAGGGTTTCCCCCAGAAAACTCGATAAGCCTGATGGTCAGGATGCCAAACATAACACCAGCAGGCAACCTTGTTTATTGTATTAAATGTTATGTTCACAGGTAATGCAAACATATTACTGGATAATTATGTTACTGGAAGACATTGTTGATGCACAACATAATCTTAAAGGGATCTAAAATTAGTTGAACATGTTCACCTAAATATGTTGGAATTTTCCAATAACTAGAAAATTCCTGTTTGTGATACATAAAAACATAATTACTTCAATAATTTTATAACTTTTGTTATATTTTTCACACATGGAGGTCACCATTTTTTCACCTGCGCAATGCATGCTGGGTTAATGATGCAGTTTGGACCATTTTGTAATGGAATCTGCAGAGTACATACAGAAAGGCTAAATTTACCCGAGTTGTTGTTTATCGCATTTGTTGGTGTAAATTAAGACAATGCCACAATGTAGCTGTTAGCTGTAATTAAAAAACAAATAGTGAGGTGAGTAAATTGCTTATGAAAAAAAAAAGAAGAGCGCAGTGGGAAAGAGCTCAAATACATCTGAAAAACCTACACTTGTGCGGTCAACATTTGTCCTCAGAAGACTTTAAGTTATTTGTAAGAACAAAATTGATGAAGAAATTAACAGTAGGTAGTAACCCTCGCACACTAAAACAAAATGCCATGCCAACAGTTTTTATCCACAAAGCTTCTAAACACTGCCATTGGCTAAAAAGTTAAAGACACCAGAAGAAATATCTGAGACAGGCAATGCTGGGAGCTCTTTTAAATGATAATGAGGATACTGCTACTTTCACTGGTTCTGAATGTGAAACCACGGACAGAAGGTCGGACCTTAAACAGGTGATAGCAGACCGAAGACCGGACCTGACACAGAGCATGTGAACTACTTACTGGATCACACAGATCAACCAGAGGTATGTGCCATTCATTCTTTAATTTATAAAGCTGAGGTGGCAGCAGCAGCACAAACACCAGCTTCTGCAGGAGGGTCATTCTCTGACTTCGGTGCATTTTGCATCTCACAGGTTTATGTCAAAGATTTTCATATAATACAAACCACGTTTTTTGGGAAAATCAAGAAATGGAAATATCCATGTGTCTTCGTAATGTAACATGCAAATATATGTTAAACATTTTAAAGGGTTGTTGAAGCGAAATGAGCATGTCCCCACTGACCAAAGTTACCTTTTCAACTAATATAAAACACCTAGATAAAAGAAATATGAGAAAAATACATTTCTTATTTATAAAATAGCACTTTTAAATTATGTCCCTCCAGTTTTGTTTAACCCCGTAACAGCATACCAATCCCTCCTTTCAATAAATAATGGTTCAGGCCAATTTCCTCAGCATCCTGGAAGTGACATTACTTAAGTCTTTTCCTGCTCTTACTGTAAAGAGATTTAAGTGTTAGGAAAGTTTCTTTCCTATGTTTGATTACTTTTATCCATAGATCGTCATCATTAAGCTCAACATTTCAACACTGTTTCGCATGTGAATGAGAATTATTTTGGTGTGGGAAAAAGTAAAGAAATGTCTTTGAAAAATATATTAATTTCTTGTTTTCATCACATCATATCTTGCTCCATACCCTAGCTGATGTTAACTTTTAGCGATAATCTTCAACCCTGTAACAGTCAAGTCATTACAAAAACAGCGGTTTTTGCAACGGGGTTGAATGTTGGAATATTCTTAAGCAGTGGATTCAACCCTGTTACTTGATACATTGTTATGATTTCTTTTCAATGATAACAGGAAATGTTAGACTAATATTTGTTGGGCTACATGTAAAGCAGTGTTTACTTTACTTAAGTATATTTTGGAGTACTTCATAATTTCCTCAAGTAAGAAATTTTTTGATAACTTTCACTTTTACTTCTCTATATTTCCGAACTTAATTGGATACTTTTACTCCGATACATTTTCAATGTGTGGTTTAGTTACTCGTTACAAAAAAGCGAGAGACACCAGTCGACTTTGTTGATTGACTGCAACAAAGTCGGTAGCCAACTTGCCAGGGCTTGTTCACAGGTTTCGCACCTCCCCACCTACGTCAAAAAGTCCAGCAAACAATCTGATTGGTTAGTGCTCTGTTTGTGTAGGTTTGTGCCGTTAAAATTTTTGTTTGTGCAGCTTTGGTTTCCGAGATATTAAAATGATTTTATAGTCCATCCAGAGTCACCATCCCCCCATTTTGCTCCAAAACAAACCAAAGTGGGCTGGTTCGTTAGTGCTCCGTTTGTATAGGTTTGTGCCATTAAAACAAACGCAGCAAAGTTGTTTTCAATTCGGATTTTGGCTATTCCTATATCAGGTGTGAGCGGCGCCTAGCTCAAGGTTGATCTGATTCAGGAAGGCTAATTCGGGCCAGCCGTTCTCTAGGTCTCCCCCTTCCTCAAGCGCTCGGAGTTTCACTCAGGGAGAGTCAACAAATTTTACATCCAAACTCTCCTGAGAAACTAATGGAAATAGATTTCTTGCCTTGTGACCAACTGACACAAAATTCATGTTGTTACACGAGACACAGTGTTCTCTAGTAAATTTTTAGTCATACTTAATATTTTCAGAAATTGTAATCTTAAAAAGTATATATTTTGGATGGGCTAAAATATCATTTTTAATATCTCGGAAACCAAAGCTGCACAAACGAAAATTTTAACGGCACAAACCTGCACAAACGGAGTACTAACCAATCAGACTGTTTGCTGGATTATTTGACGTAGGTGGGGTGTCAGCTTCACGGAGGTCTGTTTCGCTTCTCCCATTAAACACCAACTTAACAAAAAAGCTCTCCCTCTTCAGATGCCAAATAAGCTGCATTTCCCTCCTGATTCTTTTTTCTTTTGCATAATGACCAGTTGTGTGCACCTATAGTTTGTGAAGTAGAGTAATTGTAACGTGTTTTTTTCTTCACGTTGGCCGCATTTTCTGAACTGACTATTTATTTTTCTCATTTTCAGCACTGACCTTACTGAAAGGGAAAACTTAAGGCTTATAGAAACTTTGTATTTTCTGTCCTGGAGGGTTTACTAAGAAGCTGGTTCAGTTGTAAAGCAGGTTAAGTTAACCTTGTGGTATAGGTAAATCACCTAATTTTCTTAACTAAATGATGCCTGCAGATATATTTATTAGCAGGTTTAATTTTGCCTGCACTTGGTTGTGTACATTATTTTAAGTGTATTTGACAAGTTTACCAAATTATAAAAAATGTCATTCAGACTGGATTTGCATTGTTTTACTTTTCACTTATACTTTTCATTATATTACTTGAGTACATCCATTTTTACAGTAATTTTCATACTTAAGTACAAGACATTTCAGATAATTTAAGACTTTAACTCAAGTAACATTTCAATCAGTGACTTGAACTTTTACCAAAGTCATATTTTGGAGAGATACCTATATTTTTACTTGACTCTGAGATTTCAGTACTTTATACAATACTGATGTAAAGTTTAAAGAATGATTCAAGAACATAAAAACAGCCTGATTTAATGTTTATTTTAAGGTGTATTGATTTATGAAAGCGCTTTTATATCAAGTTGCCATATTCTGTTTATCAGTCAAATTATTATGATTCAGAATCAAATAAAATATACTTACAATTAGTTATTTTAATCAAGGGACAGGTGATCTCAAAGAAACTGGAAGAATTAGTTTAATTATTTTATGGAGTTATACTCAAAGTAAATGAAATTGTCCCATTACGGGGTTTAATTTAAAGCAACTTAAGTAACACAGAAACTCGTAATTCTGTTTAGGATTTCGTGCATAAAGTGGGGATATCGTATTTTCTTGGAGGTTCAGAGACCTTTCATAGATGCAGTGTTCAAACACAAAACTTTTTGTGGTATATTTTTAAGTATCCTCAGACTACAAAATATACCGAATTCAGAGAATCACCCAGTTAACTCTTTCCTCTTCTTCTGTTTGAAATCTTGTGATTTCTACAGTCCCATCAATTTCAACACGTTTTAGCTCAAATTGGAAAAGCTTAACATTACTCATCGCTGTTTGGCTGGACAGACCTAGTGCAATCAGACCTAGCATACATCATTTACCCAGAATGGATTGCAACTGAAACATGGCAACGCTCATGTGTCAGTATTTTATTTAAATTTGTAGAAACCAAACAACCTACAGTTTGACTGTATTGTTTTTACATTTAAAACAAATATAAATCAAATACAGTCTATTGTTATGACTAATTGTGGATCCCTTTAAAAACAACAAATGGAAAACAGTAAAATTAACACCAGTATTTTGCTCATCTGTTAAATCCCTGGGAAGGTTCTCCACTGTTACATGTTTCCACAATTAGTAGGTAATGGCTCTCTGTGTGTTTTTCTGGAGCCCCAAAGCTTTAGAAATTATTTTATAATGCTTAGAAATCAAGGACTTTGTTTTTAAATTATATGAAGTACTGCTTTTTAGTAAATTTTTCCTATGTCATTGTCAAGACATCTTGATTCTAAAAAATAATGTGAATGTGACTTGTGACAAAAAAAGCTAAGCTTTTTTTGAAAAGCTATGCTTTTCAAAAAAAGGAGGTTATTCACTGCCAATTTATGATTTCACAAGAGGCGTAATCACTTTTTCCCCTAAGGCCAGGTTTATTTGGGTAGATTTTTCCTGTTATTAAATAAAATCTATATTTCAAACCCTTTCTATTCACTTTTGTATATTTTTGCCTTATAACTAAATTAGCTTGATGATTAGAAACATTACACTTGACTAAAGAAAAATCAAAAACTGATGGAATTTGTAAGGCAGAAAATGCTTTTTCACATTACCGTGTCACCAAATTGTCGCTGTTTCACAACATCAATAAAAGTAGCATCTGAACTACACCCTGCAATAGAAAACATAGTATACACAAACCACAATACTTTTAATTATGTGAAAAAAATGTCATTTTTAATAGCAACTAAAGATACATGGTGTCAAAAGACTTCAAGTTCTTCAAAATGCCATTTACTAATATTTCTAGTGAGTGATTCAATACAAGGGGTAAGCTCTGTGAATCCATTAATCTTTTCATAAATTTCTGCTGGCTGCTGAAAAATAAATGATCACCACAGCATGATAATCCCTCCATCTTGCTTAGGGGAATCATTTGCTGCCCCTAAAGTGATTTCTATGTAGGCCAAACAATTTTGGTCAGACCTAATCAAAGCGCCCTATTTCACATGCTCATTGTGTCTTTTACATGCTGTGTGCAAATTGGTTTCATATTGTGCTATTATTCCATAAAAGCCAGCGTTATGGTGTCATGATTTCAGCCTTTCAGCTCCACCTTGACTGTGCTGATTACTCATTACCCTCACCTGCACTGTACTGCTCCCTATTTTAACAGCTGCTCATCACCAGCTCAGTGTGAGATCATCTGTTGCCCTGTCACAACTTTGAAGCCTTGTTTCATGTTTCAAAGTGTTTTCTGGTTTTCTGATCCTGCCTGTTTTTTGACCACAGATTTTGCCTTGTCCTTCTGCTGCTGGAAGAATTCTGTCCTCCTGTTGAAGAACCCTGCCTGTCTCTGACCCTGTCTCCTTGCTGAATCCTCGATTTTCTTGCCTGTGGCCCTCCCATGCATGACCCCGGATCATTTCACCACTCAGTCTCTGGTTGGTGGATTTTGTCCCTGTCATCTGTTTGTCCCCTGAGCCCCCAAGACCTCCCGTTGTCCATTCATCCTACTCTCCCCCCGGCTGGATCTCTGACCCCTATGAATTCCCCCTTCCTGATTTGCCTGTCTGACCACACCCCGTTCAGCCCCTCCTACACCATTATTTTTGTAATTAAAACATTTGGTGAAACTTTCTCTTGTGTTGGCTGCATTTTGGGTTCTGGCTGATTTCGCTTTATTGTTACATATGGAGTTTGCAAAAATAGAAAAAAATAAATTCACACTTTGCAGTTATATGCCAAATTGCTGAATTGATTTCTATATATTTTTTACTTGTTCAGCAATTTTCAGCCTTGTTTTGGTTTTTTATTGTAACATGGACTGAGAAATCTGATGTGGGAAATCTACACATTTCATGAGTTGTTGAGCGAAAGACATTGTAATATCTACTCTTAGCTGGAGGAGGAGCTGTAAAAATGAAAAAGGTCTTTATGGCACTGCTGCTTTGATTAAGATAATTAGCACTCATTACTTGCTCCTAAAATAAATCCTAATATCACAGCAAAATCTGATTTGGTAACTTAAGAGTTCAACATCTGGAGCTTTTCAATCTGGTTTCACATGGATCATAATTTTATAATGACTCAAAGACAAAAAAAACTTCAAAAAAGCTTTTTGGGTCCTATGTTGAATTTCATATGCCTCAAGTTAGTTAAGCTTCCAGCCATGATTTTTGTCTTTGAGTTCCCATAATTGCCTTTTTGTGGCACATTGGGTTGATTAAAACGCAAAATCTAGTCCTCTGTCACTTCCCAAATCAAACACGCTATCTTTAGCTGCTGTTTCCTGTTTTCCTTTACAGGCTACAGCTCATCAACCTGCAATTATTTCCTCTTTCACTCTGGCTCCAGGGTGTCCTCAAACCTCTTGGACCAAATGAAGTCAAAGTGAAAGCTAAAAGAGAAAATTGTGATGGAGAAAAGACCAAGGCTCAAGTCATAGTTTCCACAATGCTTCAATCACTCTGGATAAATAACTTTTAGCTCAACTATAGGGCATGGGAGACGTCTCTAGTCAGCAGCAGTAAGTAATGTAACCACCAGTAGCTCTGCTGGGCGAGATAAACCATATCAAGTCACAACATGGTGGCTAAATCCAAGCTGATCTATCATTTTACTTAAATCCTTTCAAAGATGCACTGCTAACATCTTTGCACCAGACATCACAATGTGTACAAAGGTGATGTTTAGTCAAAATGACAAAGTGATCTGCATGTGAAGAAGGAAATGTAGATGAGGTAATGTAAATTTTTAAAGATTTCAAAAGTTAGTTATTGGTAACACTATGAGGTCACCTGGACATACTGAAGAACCAGGCTGTTCCATTAAGGAATTTAGTTCAAGCCAGAATATGAAATTGCTGGAAGTCATTGGGTTCAAATTGTAAAAGAGTAGTTCAGGGAAAATGAGACACATTTTCACACACAGAATGGCCTTCACAGTCTCCGGACCTTAACCTCATTCTCTCATTAAGAATCCCCCATTATTAATATAAAATTCTGGTAAAAAATTATTGACTGGATAGAAATAAATCTGGTGACCACAATGCTAAAACAAAAGCTAATCTGAGCATTTGTTGTGGCAAATGCTTTGACTAACTGGTCCAACAAAGTGTATGGCCTATTTTTAGTTGCTCTCATATTTGTCAATCTCATATACGTATAGCTCATAACTATAAATATGAAAAAATATAAAAAAGTAAAAAAAAAAAAAAAAAAGATAAAAAAATTTTGTTTACATTTTTTGCTAAGAGATTCAAGAGAGATTAATCCAAAGCAAGAAAAAATAAATTTCTTTCAGTGCTTTTCACACATCCTAAAAATTTAACCAATAATTGCACTATGGGAAAAGTTTCAGATTTTATGCTTTGTTATGTTAAGATAAAAAAAAGCACACTTATAAGACCACCCGTGATTTTACAATCTGACACAAATTTCATCTCAACTATAGTCATTCACATGAAACTGTCTGCAGTATGCCATGTGAAGGCCACAATTTCAAGACAAAATCATGGTGTAAGCTCCATTCAAAGAGTGATGAGAAAGTGACAACAGGCAAAGAAAATTACAAATATGACCACAAAAGGAGGAGAACAGCATAAATAGTTTTCATGAAGACATACTTTGGCAGGTGCAGTAAACCACTATATACCTCTTTTAGCAAAAAAAAAAAAACACTAGAAAAAGACCTTCATGTTTAAATGAAAACATTATGCTATGGTAATAAAAATCAGATAGATGGTCATATTTAGTCATTTGCTACACATGGAAAAAACATTTGATGACTATTTTAAATGTAGTGCAGAAAACGGAGGACAGGCATCTGGCAACACAAGTTCAATCATCATTAGTGTTCATTTAAGTGTCTGAAGGAGTATTATGTCACGTCTGTAGTAAAACTGCAGCGTGTTCAGCTGTTTGGAGGAGCAAAACAATAGTTAGAGTGGTGGACCCTTCCCTTCCCAGGAATACCACCCAGCCACCAGGAGGTGGAGGTTTGAAGATTCCACATCGCCCTGTGTCAGAGAAACATTCTGCACGGTTCATCTCCGGCCCTAATTACATGTTTATGTGCGCTGACTGCATTTTGCCATGCAAAGCAAGCGCTAACCCAAAAACGGTATGTGAAACTAAGTATCCGTTTACATTAAACCTCAAGATAGGCAGATATAGATGCAGAAGTAATAATTCTGACATACCAAGAACAGATTAAAAAAAAAAAAAAAGACGTCTGGGGGAAATAAAACTTGCTGATGCCACACTGCAGTCACAGCCACTTTCATGGTGAAAAGTGGTGCGTATCTGCAGCTGGGAAACTTGTTAAAAGTCGACTCCACCCCCAGCCTACTTTGTCATTTCATTCAGAGAGTTTACCAAGCATGCAGTACAGCTAGGTAAGTGTTCAGCTGTGGCTGCCAAATTGGTAGCAGATTAAATTATGCAGTAAAGAGGAAAAGGCTTCCAAAAGTAGATTTGGGCCAGTTCTGGCTTTTTAGACGATACAGATGAGCAACAACCCATCTATTAGTTTGGTAATAATCTTTTAGCCACAAATAATGTCACCAAATGAAGTCCAAGCAATTTATACACAGTTACTGGTCACTAGGCATCACACCAGATGATACATATGAAGAATATGAGATGAGATTTTAATCTAATTAATGAGAATTTCTGATTTTGTTTTCACAGACAAATTTCTCATTTTAGAAACTCTAACATACTAACTAAGGCTGGCCAATAAATCAACAATATGTATCGTAATGTGTCCAATGGAACATTGAATAATTTCACTGAACTCCAATCCAGAACCAAATGAAATTCTGGGAGATTTAGGCGGATTAAAGACAGCTAAGTAAACTTTTCTCCGTCCACTCAACTTTCCATGAATACGCCTACATTCTCTGAACAGTCTTGCATAAATTTTCTTTTATGGTTTGATGGTAAAGTCAGAAATCTTCCCGATAATTGAATGAGACTGATCACAGAAATGTTATGGCCACAAAGTCCTTTATTTTTTATAGACATTTACATTCTCTAGCAAGCACATATAACTTAGTTTAATAATAATAATAATAATAATAATAATAAAAACCTAAGTGTTGTTGTGAAATGAGCTTAGGTTATAACAGTGAATAGTTAATAAATGTTATGTGTAGCAAGCAGGTTTTAGTGTTTTGGTTTTTCTTCTTTCTTTTTTACACTCCACATTGGACAGTGGCCCTTGTTCTGCCCTTGTGTCTTTCAAATGCATATTCATGTTGAAGGGTTTGAGAACATAGTATGTCCCGATTCCCTACATCCTCCCCCGCTCCTTTTGGGTTTGCGTACTATGCTGTATATTTAAAATTGATTTTGTTGTTTTTTGTTATTGTAGTTGTACTTTTTAGCAGCACAAAAAGTACAACTCCACCATTTTGGATGTCAAAGTTACAACAGAGGCCATACTGTCACAATTGTCAAAGTTTTGCATGCTTGTAACCAGTCAACCACTCAATCCCTTATGTGCACTTTGAGTCCACACTTTATAGAGCAGTGTAGAGCGCAGTGCGAGTATTGGGACAGGTCATAGTGACTGAGCTGACAGAAAATCAAAAGAGCCACAGAAAATACAGCGGAGCCAATTCAGTTTCATCATCTGATTTGATTCTTAAAGCCATAAATACACTTAAGTTTGAAGTAGCTTAATGCATCGATACCGCAGATGTGCAGAGAGCTTAAAATTATTTAGCAAAAATCCTGCTTCTTAAATTTCTTTTAGTTTTTTTTTTTTTGCTCTTTTATTATATGTTCACAATCTAATTTCATGTAAAGAGATATTCAGAAGCCTCTGTGAGCTGCACTTGTATTTGTCATCAGGACGAAGCAGAGGAGAATCTGAAAAAAACCTCACTTCTGCCTCCTAGTGTCTAAACATTGAACTGTTCTTCCCTGCAGCCTAGGACTCGCACAGCAAAGCAGGCCTTTAAATGTGAAATTCAAGCCTGAATATAGATCATTCAATTGTCTCTGCAAGCACAGCTAGAAAGATAAATTTTTGAAATTACAGGTCAAAATATGTGATTAAAGCAAAGCTGGAAAAAATAGTAAGTGGGAAAAAGATGTTTACTGTGGGTTTTATCCAGCAGTGTCTTCAGACAAGAGGAAAACAGAGTCAGACTCTCACAGCCTTTAATTTTCCAGAAACACATCCTGAGACAGACCACTTATTCAAAAAGGGCCTTTTTTTACACAACAAAAATACAACTGTTTGTGCATTAAGAAGGAAAAAAAAAAACACTAAACCTAAAATTCTAAGCCAATCAAACCTGCAAATAGAGAAATTTAATGATGCCTGGATTTGATGCGGACGACCAGTCAAATGAGACTGAAAGCCAGATGAACAGTAGCAGAGATCAAGTCATCCAGAAGGAGAATCTCCCCTCCACTACTCCACATAGGCAGAGAGAACCAGGCAGTAAGCAGAGGAAGGAGGGAGGGAAGATGGGAGAGAGGGAGAACCGTCACTCTGAAGTGACAGGCCTCTTTGGGACATGGCACCCATCATTAAAGATGACATCAGAGCAGGGAGGGTCTTCCGTGTGAGGTAGATGATTCCATGATGCCAGAGAGCAGCTCAGTATAAAAACCTTGAGCCCAGCATATTGGGAAGCAGCAGCTGCCACTCACACTGGCAGACTCACTCTACGTCTAAGGATATACAAGTACCGTGCTGGGACAGCAGCCTCCTGACACCCATATAACCCACCCCATTACTTGTGTCTTTGGAGCGTAAACCTTCACGGTAAGTTGGCCTTGATTTGAGGTCATTGCATAATGTTGAGGGAAACTCCTAGTTGCAGCCTGGCTCTGAACCCAGGGAGGGCTTATGGTTGGAGGAAGACTAAGTTTGAGGAAGCATTTGTTTGAATTTACAGAAGTAGAAGCATTACTGTGCAATGCTTGCTGAAATATGTGTTCAACATCCACCAGAAGGCAACATTAACATTTTCAGAGCTCAAACAGTTGCATTTTTGAGATTAGACTGGTTTATGAAGTACCTAATGTGGACTTTTTGCCATTGTTTGGGGAACATCTTTAACACTTCTGTTACAAGTTGTTAGTCCATTTATGCTGACTGACATAAAACATGAAAGATGCAACAGAAATCAACACACCTCTAATTTGTTTACTTTTTCCCCTGTTTGAATGTTCAGGTTTAGCTTCACAAGATGGACTTGAGGGTAACAAGCCTCCTTTTCGTCCTCTTGGCCTTGGCCGAGGGGACCCCCGAGAGATACTACGCGCCAAAAGTGACAAAGGTCCCCTACCCTGTCAAGAGTCACTGTGAGTTACTTCAAGTCTTGCACTTTTATTTACCCTTGCAGACGTTTATCACACTGTAATGCTTGAAATGGCTGTTGGGTGGATGGTATTGCTATGATATTGCTACAATCAAAAAATCAGTAAGTCTGTTGCAAAAGAAAGGTTCATTGATGAGTCATCTCAGGTCAAGCTTAGTGGACAATGCAAGTGACTCTGAACTGTTTTCATGCTCCATCTACTCCATGCTGGGTCTGGCACATCCAATCAAATAGAACCATTAAGAAAAGTTAGGAATGACAAACTTGTGAGCAAGTAGTTCTAAACATGTCTTCACAAAGTTCACTGAAGAACTTAAGCTTCTTCTCTCCACTACAAGCATGGAAGACCAAAGCCCAAGTAGTTCACTAGATCTTTATGAAAGCACCTTATGGCTTGACTAATCAGTGCAGCTACATTAATGCGAGTTAAAGTGTAATTCAGATCCAAACTTCTTAAACTCTTCTAAATCTCCAAAATAACCCAACCAAACCCAGAAAAAGTACTTCTCATCCATAGAGGTTCTCAGTAAGCTGTAAAATCAAATCTTATCCTCATTAATACCATCACCCCTAGCACAATTAGCTTTCAGTAAAACACCTCCTATTCACACTGAGTCAAACTGTTGGCTCCTACATTTCTGTGCGTTATTTAGGCCTACCGAGCAGGTCAACTCATCTCCTGCGATACACCTGCTAGGTGGGCTAAGGCTGTCAGAAATCTTTTGTGCTAAGAATAAAAAGACTGACAACATTTTTGGTAAAGCAATAAAATAAAGAACAAAAGAATAAAGCAGTTGTGTCACTATGACACAACTGCTTGTTAAATGTCTAATTATATATTTTATTACTCAAGTTAATGATTAAAAAGTTGTGTTCAGCACTTACAGAGCTGTTGATGTGGTTTGACTGTAAGTCTCTAGAGGAACATAACTGCAAATAAAGCATGAGGGCTTGGACTAGACCAATCGACAAAACAGATGCAGGCCTGCTCCACCCAAAGGTCTCATGGTCTCCAAATCCCAGCACAAACTTAAAGAAATTATCTCATAAGTTGAGTGAATACATGTTTCATCTTGTTTTAAATCAAAATTGTTTGCAATTATGGCAGATCAACTGAGACATAAAGGCCTGACACAAAGTACACAGGAGAGTAGTCATTGTTCCCAGGTCAGTGAAGTTCCAAGTCCAGGTCAGCCCCTGGGGCCAGTATCATCACCTCCGGTTTGTGGTATTACTGCCTGCCAACAGCTCTTCTGGCATAATCATCTGAGAGGATTCAGGCAGCAGTAGTCATGTGGCTGGAAAATGACAGCCCTGTCAGAGTGATTTCTTCACTAAACACTGTTTCAAAGCACTCTTTACCACAATGATAAACCCTGTTCTGCCAATTCTGATTAATTGATAAATAGAATATTTTAACAGTTTTCACAAATGCAGACTGTTATCCATCCAAATCTAAAAGCTTATTGACATAGTAGTTTTAAAGTCAGAGTAGGGCATTAACCTTTAAATTCAACAAACACTTTTAACTATTTATATATTAAAGGGTTAAAATATTTTATTTTAATTGAAATGAATCAATGCACAGGATTAATTGGGTACTTTTTATCTTTAGCTCCCAAGATCTGACTTGTTTAGAAATTGAGCTCATATATTTAAACAGAAAATAGAAAGAGAATAAAATCTGTCACATTATTATTTTCAGTTTTATGGTAAACAATTTAGAGGACAATATTAGATGTGTGAGCTTACTGATGCTGGTGATGAGGAAAAGTAGCTATATTTTCAGTGTAAAAAATGAAAGTGCACTACAGTGTAGGAACATGGATGTGCAATAGACAAGAACATGTGAGCTGGTGGTGTGTACATACCAGCTTTCCTATGAAGGTTGTGGGATAGGTAAAAAAAAAACAAAAAAAAACACAGGCATCATCACAACTCACTCCATAATCATAGGGAATGGTGTTTTGCTCAAGATGTGCCGTAGTTGTATTTTACATCTTTCACGAAAAGTCAAAGGTTTCGACATATGAAAACACCCGCAAAATATATCTGCATTTGACCTGATTAATTCCTTAGATAAAGTGCTTGGTGATGCTTTTATTACCATTTTTATTTTGTGCAACAAAATATTGCACAAAATATTCAGAGGATAAAAACAGGAAGGACTGGTGTACCACCAGACTAATGCTTTATTGTTTTTCTTCTATTCTTTAGCTGTTGCAGGACCACAAGGTCCTCCAGGACCCCCAGGTGAGCCAGGACCAATGGGACCATCTGGACCTCCTGGAGAAAGGGGTGTTGGACACACTGGACCTCGGGGCCCACCAGGACCACCTGGAGCCCCCGGCCTCTCTCAGGCTGGCAAACCTGGTACCCCAGGTGCTCCTGGAAAACCTGGAATCCCTGGTGCACCTGGTGAAAGAGGATTAAACGGTGCAACTGGACCAATGGGACCAAGAGGTTCCCCCGGTACACCTGGAACCCCTGGACCTGCTGGACTTTCAGCCGTTGGAAAACCTGGACCAGCAGGGCTTCCGGGTCCAATGGGTCACAGAGGAGAACCTGGTTTGAAGGGGCATCCTGGTATCCCTGGTCTTCCTGGTCCAAAAGGAGAGAGAGGCATTGGTGTTCCTGGGGTCCAGGGTCCACCAGGTGGAACTGGGCCAATGGGCCCATCTGGCATGCCTGGCAAACCTGGAGTTGGTCAGCCTGGTTCCCCTGGCTATCCAGGAGAACCTGGTAAGGCTGGAACACCAGGAAGGGATGGTGCCCCTGGGCCAATGGGTTTGCCAGGTCTTAAGGGTCATACTGGACCTCCAGGTGTAGGAGCACCAGGAAAACCAGGCCAGAATGGTACCCCAGGTACACCCGGGCCTATGGGACCCAAAGGTCCACAGGGACCTGCTGGTCAACCAGGCTCCCCTGGCATGCCAGGTGTTGGTAAGACTGGTGAACCCGGAATACCAGGATCCAGAGGAGCTCCAGGAAGTCCAGGAACCACTGGTCAGAAAGGAGAGCCAGGCCCAACTGGATTTACTGGTCAACCAGGTGGTCCCGGTCCTATAGGCCCAGCTGGTCCACAGGGTGCAAGAGGATTTCAGGGTGAGACAGGCCCAGTAGGACCCAAGGGTGATATTGGTATGGTTGGTGCACCAGGCCCAAGAGGATCCAAGGGTGAGCAGGGAGCACAAGGCTTTACTGGAAAACCAGGTGTTCCTGGTGCAGTAGGTCCCCCAGGAGTTCCAGGCCATAATGGAGCGCAGGGTCCAAAGGGTTCACAAGGCCACGGTGGCCCTCCAGGAAGTCCTGGTGCAAATGGTGCACCTGGACTTAAAGGACACACAGGGGCCCCAGGTGCACCAGGTAAAAGCGGTGAACCTGGACTGCCAGGAGAATCAGGACCAGTTGGCCCCCCTGGTCCATCAGGCCCCCCTGGACTTAAGGGACACCCAGGTCTCCCAGGTCCACCTGGTCCAGCAGGCCTGACAGCTAAGGGAATTTCTGGTCCTATGGGTCCCCCAGGACCTCCAGGTCAGAGAGGCCATGATGGTCTCCCTGGTCCTGCTGGTCCTCCTGGTCCACCTGGTCCCCCAGGAGAGATGGTCTACCACCATGAAAAGAGCATGCCAATCAAGTCCCATGAGGTTGTGATGCCTCATGAAGTGATGAAGGCTCCCATGTCTGCCTTTAGTGCTGTGCTGACCATGGCTTACCCCCCTGCTGGAACCCCTATTGCTTTCAACCAGGTTCTTTACAATGGAGAGAACCATTATGACCCCCACAGTGGTGTGTTCACCTGTCAGATCCCAGGTCTTTACTATTTTAGCTTCCATGTGCATGTCAATGGTGCAAATGCATTGGTGGCCCTCTATAAAAATGAGGAGCCTACAGTTTTCATTTATGATGAATACAACAAGGGCTTCTTGGATCAGATGGCAGGCAGTGCTGTTTTTATGCTGCACCCAGGGGACAGAGTCTATGTCCAAGTTCCCGATGAGGAAAGCAATGGTATATTTGCTGCTGACAATGTTCACTGTGGGTTCTCTGGGTTCTTGATTGCCTCAACGTGATTTAATGAATCCCTGTAAACCTCAAAACCTTACACAAAACATTAAACTGCTCAGAGAAATAGATTAATTTACACAAATTGAAATAAAGATTGTGAATCTGTTTTATCATTTACCAACCTCACTCAAAGTGACAAGGGTTAAAATTACTCAATGAACCGAGATACCATTTTTCTAAAAAACGTAGGCCTCAAATTTATCCTTGTTCCCCATTCACTCTATCCCTTAGAAATTAAACAAAAACATAGAATGATATTGGAAGATTTCTTAAGTGGTGCTCTACAGTTACCTGGAACATTTACAGATACTTTTTTATTTGTTTGTTTTTTATTCTTGTTTGTTTAAGGATTTTCTTTAAATTTACAAACAAAAATATGCAAAACTGATCTAATATATGTTATAAAAGATCAGCACATTTACACCAGCACTGTGACTACAAACAGAACATTGGAGGAGAATTTCAAACTGTTTTTTTTTTTAACTATATCCCATTGGATGTGCTAAGTTATGTACCACTTACTGAGAAAAACATGGAATAAAAGTAAGACTTTGAAAAATATCTTTGAGTTTGTTTCATCTTTTGTCAAAATCATTAATTGAACTACGAGTATATTTAAGATAAACTGGGTACCTTTGAATGCAGCTGTATTGTAATTGTGGTCAATGGCAGCCAACATGTCTTTCCAAAAGTTGGAGTTCACCTCATTTCCCCGCTGTTAAAAATGGGAAAAAAATTGGGTTTGAAACAAAACTATTCAGATTTGTTCTTTAAAAAATGGATCTACAGATATAAATCCCTATAGTTATAAAAACACATATTACCTTGCGTAACATGTCCACAACTTTTCCACAGAGCAGAGCCCCCGGAAGATCAAAGTAATTGTCATAGAAGTAGTATTTTGCTGCAAAAAATACACATGAGAGTTAAACTTATTCAATTCAAATTCATTCAAAAATACTTTACCCCAAAGGAAAATTAAATGTTGTTGTAACTCATATTAATTCAAATTCTTCAGCATTATTGTAGATAGTGATGGGTGTTGGCATGAAAGATATCTCGTAGCAGTCCTTATTATAGGTAATTTGAAGAAGCCTCTAACTGAAGACATTCTGTTTTGTCCAGACAGTCTCATGAAGAGGATGGTCAGAGGTGTCCATAATTTTCTTTATTTTATGAAGAATCCTTCTGTGCATAGTTATTACCACAGGTACTACATCTGTCCCCAGAACAGAACCAGTCTTTTTATTAGGTTGTTAAGATTTTTGAAGTCCCTGGTTCTGATGCTGCTGCCCCGACAGATGAAGACATGATGCTTTCAACAACAGACTGATAGAACATCTGCATCATCTTGCAGCAAACCTTGAAGGATCTTAGCTTCCTCAAGAAGTAAAGTCTCCTCTGTCCCTTCTTATCACCGGCTCATTGTTGTATTGCCAGTCCAGTTTGTTGTTCAGATGAAATCCGAGGTATTTATATTCCTCAACTACCTCCACTTCTTCTCCCATGATGAAAATAGAGTTTGATCCGTTTCACCTGAAATCTACAATCTTTGTTCTGTTGACATTCGAGACAAGACTATTGTTCCCACACCATGACACAAAGTGGTCCACTCAGCTTCTTGTTCATCTCTGATACAACCGACAACTGCAGAGTCATCTGAATTGGACTGTGCTGGAAGTCTAAAGTGAAAATAAATTGAGAGAGCACAGTGCCCTGTGGTGCTCCTGTGTTGCAGACCACCTGGCTAGATACACAGTCCTTCAGTCTCACAATCTTTGGTCTGTTTGTGAGGTAGTCATAGAGCCAGGTGATTGTTGAGGTCTCCACCTGTGTTTTCTCGAATTTCTCACAGAGCAGATCAGGCTGAATTGTGTTAAATGCACTAACAAAATCAAAGAACATGATCCTCACAGTGCTGCCTGCTTTGCCCAAATGACAGTGAGTTTCTTGAAGCAGGTGCATGATAGTGTCTTCGACTCCAACGCCACAACAATATCCAAACTGCAGGGGTCCTGAAATGTGCTTCCCTGCTTACTCAGGTGGTCCAACAGGACCTTCATGATGTAGGCTGTCAAGGCAACAGGTGTATAGTCATTGACGACTGATGGATGAGTTTTCTTCCATACTGGAACTAGGCAGGATGTCTTCCACAACACCAAAACCTTGTTTTAGGTTAAACTGAGGTAATGTATGAAGAGATGCTGCATAGCCCCCCAGAGCTGCTCTGCATAGACCTTCAGGACTGCAGACTTATTCTGGCTCAGCCTCCAGCTGCTGCTTCACCTGACTTCTAGACAAAAAAGTGGGAGGGGGAGGAAATGGAGCAGCAGCATCTCCTGGTTTGGTAGAAGACAAGCTTGTGGAAGCAGAAGAGTCTATGATTGAGTTGAAAGATATAACATCTAAGGTTTGACAGGAAAGCTGTGGGTCACATATCGATGGAACTTCTTTCAAAGATAAATTACAACATAACAATCCCACCTGATCTTGTGAAGGATGTGTTTAGGCTGTTGAAGTGCTTCCACTCCCGTTTTGGCCCATAATGTTTCATGAGTTCTTCTGTGCTGAGGTTGTTGGTTCCATGTGTTGCCCTAGTCAAGCAAGAAACATCCAGAAATACTTTTCAAAATTGACTGGGATCTATGCATACATTTTATTACAAATAAGCATACCTTAAAACAGTGCCATCTTCAGCCAACTTCACTATGTTTCCATCCTCCAGATCCACCACCAACCCCTTAAAACTGGGAACAAAATGAAAATTTTAAAATAAGATGAAGCTAGATTCAAGGTTTTATCTCATTTCTATGAACATCTTTCAATATTTTGGGCATTTTTGATTCAGGAATATGATTTTAACAATCGAAAAACAGTTAGTGGTCTGGTTTTATAAGATATAAACAAAAATAATACAAGAAAACAAAAAAAAAAACATCTAGACAAGGTGAACACTTGTGTAGATTTGTCACCGGAGAGCAGCGTAAAACAGTGCTATGGCATCACATTGGCTTTCTGCTAAAATGTAAGCTAGGAGGATAACTATAGTCAGGATCCTGCAAGAATCAAAAACGCACAGACAAACTGGGAGCGAATAAAAAGATTTTCAAAGCGCCTGTCTGGACAGATGAAGGGATCTGTCAGAAAAAGCTGCCATTGAAAGCATCTTCTAATAGATGGCTGCTAGGTCATCTATGAGATGATCAAGCAGTCAACTCATAGATGTGCTATGTGGCTATTTGTAGGAATTTTGGTTATTGTGCAAGATTATACGAGCATTTTGCAGGTGTTTAGTGAATATATTAATATTCCACGCTGCTTTATGTTCTAGAGCAGGTGTGTCAAACTCATTTTCGTTTTCGGCCAAATCAAGATCATGAAGGCTCTTAAAGGGCCGGTTGTGTCAGAATGTGTTGATAAACCTGTTCACAAACTGTTAATATGTTAATGAATTCTTAAAATTACATAATATTATTTTAATATTAACTAATTTATTATTAGTTCCCTTCAGGAACTAATAATAAATGTGCCTGTTTATTTACTCGCTGTATAAATCATGGACTATAATCATACATCAACTAAATTCTCAAGAAACTGGAGGGATTTATTGTTATAAATTGGCAGTAAACAGATAAAAACTGCATTGATATGATTGATAATATAATATTTAATCACACTTAGTGTTTAGTCTAGTCTGTGGAGGGCCACATAAAAAGCTATGGCGGGCCGGATTTGGCCCCTGGGCCTTGAGTTTGACACGTGTTCTAGAGACTTAATGATTTTTTTTTTTTTTATCTTCTAATCAAATAATGTTAATTATTGCCATTAATTACTTTAAGACTAAAATGGAAGCAAATTTACTGAATAGCAGTAAATTTGCTTAAACCTCAGACTACATAATAGTCTGAGGAAAAACCAAACTCCACTCAGAAAGTGGATTGGTTCTACTTCGGCATCAGTAAATGTGATAGATACTGATGGGTTTGTGTGTATTGACCCTATTCTTTAAAGTTCCAATAAAAATAAAAGTTGTCACCACATTATTTAGAAATATTTTCAACTCCAACAAGTAAAAGAACTAAAAAAAATATTTTCCCCTGATGGTAATGAAAACAATATGAACCATTCCATACATCTTACTTTGTTAGCAACATAATTTTCATATGTGGTAAAAATTAGCGTTTTCATCATCTGGCTCCAAATGTGGGGAAAAAATTATGTAATATTGTATTTGACATAATTATCTTTGAGTAAGTCACCAAAATTTTGTTATTGGCTAATTTTTCAGACAATTGCAACAGAAAAGCTTTAAGCAGGGATGGATCTACTGGGATGGCATGGAGTGGCTGTTGCCACTCCACCTGAGAGCCTTGCCACCCCTGTTGCCACCCCAGCTGGAGACAATAAATTCAATAAATCGTTATGGCAAATCGAACAGTAAGCGCATGAATGTCTTTTTTCCTAAAAGATTGAATGCAACACAATGTAACCTGATGAGAAGGACCTCACTGCAGCAAACAGAAAGGGGCATGAACGGACCACTGTCAGTCTCATACCTTATTTGGAAATGGGACCATTGCGCTCCAGAAATGAAGGGAGCGATATCCTATTATCTCGGGATCTTGTTCACAAATGAGGGAAGAAGGGAGCGGGATATTGACAGGCGGATTGGCGCAGCGTCTGCCATGAAGCGGGCGCTGTACCAGTCCGTCGTGGTGAAGAGAGAGCTGAGTCAAAAAGCGAAGCTCTCGATTTACTGGTCGATCTATGTTCCTACCCTCATCTATGGTCATGAGCTTTGGGTCATGACCGAACGAATGAGGATGTTAAGATACAGGCGGCCGAAATGGGTTTTCTCCGTAGGGCTCTCCCTTAGAAATAGGGTGAGAAGCTCGGTCATCCGGGAGGGACTCAGAGTAGAGCCACTGCTCCTTCACTTCGACAAGAGCCAGCTGAGGTGGCTCGGGCATCTGGTTAGGATTTAAAATAAAGCTGAGAAAACTGATGTTTGAGACATAATTCTCTGTGATACAAACCTATGAACAGTTTGGTTTCTGTTAGTTCTGTCAAGATTCAAGAAAGGGCAAATTTCTCTTATACTGGTCAATCGTTTTATTTTAGATATGCTGTAGGAGCCGTAGTTTGATGACTGTTATAAATATCACCACGTTTTACGAACAAAGGGAATTCAGTTGGGGTTTTTTTCAGGTTTTTTTTTTTCAGTTTTCAGGGGTGTTTTTTACAGTTAAACTTTTAGGAATTGCAGTGGCTGCAGTGTGCCGCAAAAAAGGTACACTAAAGCTGATAAACAGGTGAGGGACAAAACTAGATAAAACCACTTCTATTCTGCTTTTACTCGCTCTGTGTGTCTGCATTACCCTAAACGCAGACCGTTGTCATGGCAACCAACAGAGAACACCTCAGTGAGCATATAAAGCGGAGATTACGTTCTATCGTCTCAGGGGAATCAACACCAAAAACAAACATTTCCCACACAAAAAAGTAAGCAAAAACACCTAAACAGATCATCCAGTCTGTTACAATATGCCGTCTGGCTCAATATCTATATTGCGATTATCAATGTATTTTTGCCTGAACACAGCGGCGGTTGATTAGCTGATTTAAACACCTGCTCTACTGATTTGGTGTGCGGATTGTCCTATTTTAGTGTTAATGGAACCAAAACACAGCGAACTGTGCAGTCCATGTTAAGGTTATCAAAGTCAACAGCAGGCTATCAACAGTTAGGCTAGGATAACTATCTCACTGCTCATTTTTTCAATATTTTCTCTAAATTAAAACTTTTTCCTCATCTGTTAAATGTGAAACCCTTGAACCTTCTATGGCTGTCATAGGGTCGAGTTAACCGCTAATATTGCGTCTTTTTTTCAGGTTCTTGACGTGATTGTAGTATTTTCCTGACTACCGATATTCCTGACTCAATGGAAATAATAAGTCACGATGAGTCAACTATTGTCTAATCCAGTAACATACACTCCTGATCAAAATCTTAAGACCAGTCAAAACATTGCAAGAATTAGCATTTTGCACTATTGAATCTTAAGAAGGTTCTAAGTAGAGCTTCACAATGTAAGAAAAAATCAGTGCAAGAGAAAAGAAGATTTGAGCAGGGAATTTTCTGAAAACTGCATTTACACTCAAACATGATTTCTTTCAGCTAATCAAAGGTTTAAGACCATAGTCTTTAAAAGCCAAAAGCTGTGCAAAAATCTGGATTCCATGTCATGTTCTGCGAAGTCTTTACACTGTCAAGACCTCCTGATGGCAAAACCAAAAAAGCTCACTGACTTTGAACGTGATAGGATTGTTGAGCTGCATAAGCAAGGCCTCTCACAACGTGCCATCGCTGCTGAGGTCGGGCGCAGTAAGACAGTCATTTTGCATTTTTTAAATGATCCTGAGGGTTATGGATCAAAAAAGTCAAGTGGTAGACCCAAAAAAATTTCACCATCTCTGAGCCGCAGGATCCTATTGGCTGTCTGTTAAGACACGGGACGATCCTCTACCCAAATTAAGGCCATTACTGGTGCTGACTGCAGCCCAATAACCATCAGACGGCATCTGCAACAGAAGGGCTTCAGAAACAAAAAACGTCTTCAAAGG
>VMRN01000176.1:210286-233860 GCA_010277015.1 Poeciliopsis turrubarensis | reverse complement strand
AAAGGCCACGTCTTCTTCAACGCCACAGAATTGTCCGTTTGGACTTTGCAAGGGTGCACCAAACATGGGACATTGAAAGGTGGAAGAAAGTTGTCTTCTCTGATGAGAAAAAGTTTAACCTTGATGCTCCTGATGGCTTCCAACGTTACTGGCATGGCAGGGAGATCCCACCTGAGATGTTTTCTACACGGCACAGTGGTGGGGGTGCCATCATGATTTGGGGTGCGTTTTCCTTCAATGGAACAATGGAGCTTCAGGTCGTGTAGGGGCGTCAAACAGCAGCTGGCTATGTGGAGATATTGCAGCAGGCATCCCTCATGACTAAGGGCCCTCGTCTGTGTGGTAATAATTGGGTTTTTCAACAGGACAATGCTGCAGTTCACAATGCCCGTCGGACAAAGGAGTTCTTCCAAGAGAATAACATCACTCTTTTGGACCATCCTGCATGTTCCCTGGATCTAAACCCAATTGAGAACATTTGAGGATGGATGGCAAGGGAAGTTTACAAAAATGGACATCAGTTCCAGACAGTGGATGCCCTTCGTGAAGCCATCTTCAACACTTGGAGCAACGTTCCCACTAGCCTCCTGGAAACACTGGCATCAAGCATGCCTAAACCATTGTTTGAAGTCATCAACAAGAATGGTGGAGCTACTCATTACTGAGTCCTTTTTTTTGACACTTTGATTTCTGTTTTGGGGGGTTTTCAGGTTTTTTTGAACTATGGTCTTAAACTTTTGATCAGCTGAAAAAAATCATGTTTGAGTGTAAATGCAGTTTTCAATTAATTCCCAGCTCAAAAGTTTTTGTCTCTTACACTGATTTCTTCTTTTAACATTGTGAAGCTCTACTGAGAACCTTCTTAAGATCCAATAGCGCAAAATGCAAATTCTTGCAATTTTTTGACTGGTCTTAAGATTTTGATCAGGAGTGTATATCCATCCATATACTGTATGTAAATGCTGCTGCCTCGCGCTCTGTCATTCTCTTCCACTTCCTGTAACTTAGCAGTAGGTGTCAAATTCAAGTACACCTCACTGCAGCAAATAGAAAAGGGTGGGGATGGACTACTGTCAGTCTCATACCTTATTTGGAAATAGGACAGTTGCTCTCCGGGAGTGAAGGGGCGCTATTTTCTATATTATCCGTGGCCTCCCTTTTTTATATTCTTTTGAAATCTATGATATACTTTCATCTTCAGGAAGGATTTTCACTCTCAGCATGTATTTGAACTTCTCTCTTTCATTTAATTCGCGCAATAACTTTTAAATTCTGTAGCTTTCAGTGTACTTCTAAATCTGCTCCTTAGTCACATCTTTTCGGCCCTGCCACTGCCTCTAGTGGCGTGGGGGTGGTAACACAACTTATCAAATTATATTACGGAATCTGAAGACCACAAAGTCTTTATTATCTACTACTATTTTTGGAATTTTTGACACCCTAAAAGATAAATTATCTTATAAAACACCACATTTTTTCATTTTCTTAAGGATTTAGAGCTAATTAAATGACATAAACAACACTTTTAAACATTATAAATAATATCTACATTAATTATAGGAGGAACAAAATAAGTCATCTTTTATTTTGAAAAGACGACACATCCATTGCTAAACAGCGGGTAACTTCCTGTTTCAAAATTCTTATTTTTATTTAAAATTAATGTGTTGGAAATAAAACTATGAATTATTTCCTTGACTGTTGAACATACTGAGCTCATGGATTGTTGTTTTGAGTGTCAGTTTGGAGTTGAAAAAGTCAAATTAATGGATCATACCATTGAAATTTTTGAAGAGTTTTCCCACACTCTCCCGCTCTTTCAGTTCGGATTCCATGGGAGAAGGTATGAAGTTTTGTTTTCCGTGTAATAAGTGTATTTTAAGTATAATAAATGATAGTTCAATTACTGTTCTTGTAAAATGTGCTTTAGAATTGTGTTGGCAGTTATTTAGCTGCTCTCATGCTGCATGAAACATTGCTAATAAAAATGCTACATCCATGTGCTGAAAATAGAATTGCTCATAGTTAAACAGGTGTAGTGGATCACTGAGAAAAGAAAAACCTGTTTCTGATTACTATATTTTGCTATTTGAATGCAGGTATGTGATGTTTCATTATTTTTGGTGAGGGATTATTTTGTTTAATTATTATTTTCTTTTTACTGATGTACTGTTTAAGATTATTATGCCCATGTTATTATTATGCTTAGTTATTAATTATTGTTGCAATTATTTTTATTTTGTAAGATAAATGTGTTATTTTATACAAGTTGCACGCGCGCTCTTTCTGTTCGGATTCCATGGGAGAAGGTGCTGTGGAACACTGAGAAAAGAAAAACCTATTTTTGATTACTATTTTTTGCTATTTGAATGCAGGAGCATTAAAAGTGCCTTCAGATAAGCTGTTGTCTGGCTATTATTTTCAAGAAGACAATGGTGAATCAACTACGCTACAAAACGGCCGTGACCAGTCATCTGATCAGCTGAAGCAGACCGTCGGTGTTGCTGGACGACACCTTCTGGGTCCATCTTCACCTTGGAGACACTGTCAGTTGGTTGGGGTTTTTCTTGTTTTTACTGGTCTGTTTTACACTGGACACATTCATGTCTCATTCCTATAAAGGGCAACAGTGAGGTCTCGTCATTGAGGGTAAGAATGTCAATGAAATATCAACTCCTAGACAAGGAGAATTATCCATGGGTAGGGGGAAATGGATCTTACAGCCAGCAGCTGCTATCAATCAATCAAATCAAATTTTATTTGTATTGCACATTTCAGCAGCAAGGCATTTCAAAGTGCTTTACATAATAAACACAAAAACACAAAGTAATGTAACATAGAATTAATAATCAAAAACTACATCAAGTCAAGTGCCATAACAATGCAAATTTTTTATTTTTTTTAATGTGTAGGTACAATTGCAGCACTTTCAGCCAATAATCATAATTTTTTTAATTGATTACGCTTCAAATACAATTCTAAACAGGCAGGGTTATAGTTGAGATTTAAAGGACGCCAATGTTTCAGCTGTTTTACAGTTTTCTGGAAGTTTGTTCCAAATTTGTGGTACATAGATGCTGAATGCTGCTTCTTCTCCTGGTTCTGGGGATGCAAAGTAGACCAGAACCGGAAGACCCGAGAGGTCTGGCAGGTTGATACAACAACAGAAAATCTTTAAAGTATTGTGGTGCTAAACCGTTCAGTAATTTGTAAACTAACAACCGTATTTTAAAGTTGATTCTTTGAGCTACCGGGAGCCAGTGTAGCGACGTTAAGACTGGTGTTAGGTGCTCTATCTACCTGATTTTAGTGACTCTACACGCGAGAATGCGAGCAGCAGCATTCTGGATCATTTGATTGATTTCTTGGACAGGCCTGTGAAGATGCTGTTGCAATAATCAATCAATGTGACTAAACGCATGGATGAATTTCTGAGATCTGGCTGAGACATTAGACCTCTAATCCCGGAGATGTTCTTCAGATGATAAAAGGCCGACTTTGTAACTGTCTTTATGTGGCTCGGAAGGTTCAAGTCAGAGTCCATCACTACTCCCAGATTTCGGGCTGATCGCTAGTTTTTAGTTGTAATAACTGAAGCTGTACATTAATTCTAGATCATTCCTCTTTAGGTCCAAAAATAATGACTTCAGTTTTGTTTCTGTTCAGCTGGAGAAAGTTTTGGCACATCCACACATAGGCCTGTCGCGATAAACGATAAGTCAATTAATCGAACGATAAATTAAAACTATCGACCTCATTTTAATTATCGGTTATATTGTTTCTTCTTGCCTTTTTCTCTTACTGTTGATGACACTGAATGAAAAAAGGCTCAACTCCGGTGCTCTCCATTAACCCTCCCTTCCTTACTTCCTTAGTGTAATGCCCAGCGCGCGCTGCACGATCTTATGTCGCGGATTGTCGGCCCATTATCAAAACCTGAGAGAGACATTAGCAGACAGAAATCCTCAGTATAACGGTTCGATCGAAACCGTGTTGTGTCCAACAATGGACATAAAATATTAAGTCCAGTTCACTAATTTTGAAACCAGGCATTAATCAATTCCTTACTATAGTCTACCTGCAGTGCATGTCAGTCTGACTAAATGAAAATCATTATAACCTATTTATGTCACGTTAACGAAGAACAGCTGAAAAGTTACCGGGTTTTATGGTAGAAATTTCACTCCAACTCCTCCCCTAGTTATTGATATTTTCTTTGCACGAACTGTTGAATAAACATTCATGTTGTTTCCGATGTCTGCTGGACTTTGGGTTGCACCGTGTCAGCTGTTCGGGATTCCCGCCGTGTTTCCCCTCAGAAAGCAGGAGGAGAATCTGCGCTTTCTGATTGGCTACCGGTCACATTCAACAGGCCGCGTCACTCTCCCAGGCTGGGCAAATCCTTGATTTAGATCGGAGCGGCACAACGATCTACCGTAACACACAACACTAGTGACAATCTCAGAAGGAATAACGTTCTAAGATAGTCGTTCGGGGTAAAAAATCCTGTAGTTTGAACTATTGCATCAGGCATACGGATGTCTGCTATCTATTTAAATCTAATGATTACTGAAGGGCAATATACTATACAGACTTCATAATCTGCACTCTTTTGGTTGAATGCAGTATTTATTTCCACTTTGGCTTTATGTTGTTTAGTTTTTATTCAAGTACATTTATTGTTAATGAAGACTAAGAATCTATTTTATTTTTGGTTTTGGTTGTTTTATTTATTTTGTGTATCAATCCCAGTGTTAAGTGTTCTTTTGAAAGTAAAGTGTATCTATCTTTGGCAGGAAATCGCATGTATTATTACGTAATTTCCATTAAATCAATGTAAAAAGGTCTTGAAACAATATTATCGTTTATCGCAATAATTTTTTGAGACAATTTATCACCCAGCAAAATCTGTTATTGTGACAGGCCTATCCACATATTTATCTGTTCTAAGCATTTATTCAGTGATTGGATGGGCTCAGAGTCACCTGGTGACATCGTAATGTAGAGCTGTGTGTCATCCGCATAGTTATGGTAGCTAATATTATTTCCTGTTATAACCTGAGCTAGAATATAAATATTGAATACGAGGGGTCCTAGGATTGAACCGCGGGGTACCCCACATGTGACCTTTGACCTCTTTGATGAGAAGTTTCCATTTGACACTAAGAAATCCCTTTTCTTTATGTAAGATTCAAAACCAGTTGAGCACTGGACCGGAGAGTCCGACCCAACTCTCCAGTCGATTCAGTAATATGTCAAAAGCTGCACTGAGGTCCAACAGAACCAGCACCATGGTTCTCCCACAGTCTGTATTTATATGGAAGTCATTGAACACTTTTATGAGGGCAGTCTCTGTGCTGTGGTGAGCCCGAAAACCAGATTGGAAGGAGTCAAAGCAGTTGGTCATGCTTTGCAGTCTACTCCAGAAAATCCAGGGTTCTTGGGCTCAAACTTTTCTGTGTCTGAGAGGCAAAAGAGGTTCGATGACCTGACCAGTCGAATTCCAAATTTCACACCTTGGCTTGAGCCCTGAGACTCCTTCATCCTCTGAAGTGTTTTCACCTGATGTAGAAGTGACCTCCGCTCAATTAACTGATCTAATCAGGTCCATTGGGTCAGAAATAGGAGACTCCATCAAAATGTCCCTGATGCAGAATGCTGCTTCGGAGCCTCCACCAGTCTCAACCCCAGATCACAAAAAGAACACTTCACAGTCATTTCAATGTTGCACTACTGTTATTGATGCATCAAAACTTAATGTTGTGTTACGCTCTGATGTTGATGTTCCACCCTATTTCAGGGGTGACAAATCAGATAAATATTCTGTTTTTGAGTGTTTTGAAGGCCTACCTTAGACAGAAAACTTCTACTGATGTTGAACAGGTTGAAGTGGTTATCAACAGATTGATGGGGAGGGCAGGAGATGTCTCTAAAGTTTGGATGCGTAGTAATGCAAATGCTACTGATGTTTCTGTTATCTTTAGCATCCTCAGGCAACATTTTGATGACACTGTTCATTCCGATCTGCCTCTAGATGACTTCTATGCTTGCAATCATTCACAAACGAGGGACCTCTTAATTACTGGATACGGCTTAACAAAGCTGCAGAGGTTGCTGAACGATGCTTGGCTAGCAAGGGGGAATTAATGACTGACCTGAGTTCACACCTGGTGCTCATGTTTATTCGCCATTGTCCTGATAGAGAGCTGCCGCTGGTTTTTAAAACCAAGCCTTCTCGCAACTGAACAGTTAGTGAAGTGCAAGACCATTTGGACGAGTGTTTATGAGACCATATGGTTGTTCGACGTCATGAGAAGCAGAAATCTTGGATTCACCTCAGCCACTGTAAGTTGCTGAGAGTGTTGGAAGCCTAAGAGGGGACAGAGGACAAATCCGTCTACAAAAGGGTCTGGTTTTGTAGGATCATTTGTCTCAAAGGCGGTGAAGCAATCATCTAACCCATGTTCCATAGAGTCCTGGGTACACTGACATCTCTGTAACTTAGCAAAAATGGGGTCCTCAGGGAGATGGGGCCTCTTTTGCGCCGTGGCTGATGTGTGGATTTTTTCAGTCCAACCTCGCCGATTCATCTGGGGAGAAGATTTGTCCACGCCACTGCTATAAAGACTTGGATAGGTCACTTTCCAGACCATCACCATGACAACATTTGGCGGAATTATGCAGAGATTTTGGCCAGTGAACGGAACATGACCAACTGCTACATCTGCTCGGTGATGCCAAAGTCTACCAGAAAACTGGACTGTATGTCAGTCCCATGAATAGGTCCCAACCCACCTGTTTTGCCTCCTGTGCTTTACATTTCATGCCTGTGACTCCAGAAAACACTTCGGATGGTGTCATTGTGATGAAGAGGATGTGTACTGCTGCATCAGTGTCACATGACCAAACAAATACCACATTACTCACCCTCTACCTTCCCCTCCAGAAACAAAAAGCAACAAGATGGAAATAAATATTGGTTGTTAATATAGCCTCAGTTTTATTTTTCAGACCTATACAAATATGTTAAAAAAGGACTGCTATTGGCTGATACCGATGATAGTATCTAAATATAGTGCATCCCTAAATATAACTAAAAGGAATCCTCGGGCTATACCACCCTGTGTGGTTAATCTATGAACTGAAATGCACCTGTAATATTGAAATCCATTTGGTTTTCTATACATGTGTGCCAAGTTCCCCTGAAAGCTAAAAACCTCCTGCAACAGTACACTTACCAGAAATCCCAGGTAGCAGGAGTCAGATTCAGGAGATCCTTGTCATATCCCTTATGTTCCACCAGATAACTGGCAAAGCTCTCATAGATGAGCTGTAATCACAGGAAGGAGGAAGGAGAAAGTCATAAAGTGGATAGCACAGTCTTGAAATAGATAAATGTAATACAAATATGTACCTTCCTTTGAAGTCTTAAACTTTAATAGCTGCTGGAAAGCAACTTAATGTGTGATCAAACCTGAACCGGCGATGCAATTTTATTTTTCAAAGCTCTCATAAAGGAAGGCACAGTAATGTCTTGTTAGGAGAACCTTTTTATTCAAAAATAAATACTGTTATTAATAAATTATTACGTATTTCATCAAATGTATCAATAACCCTATGAAATGAAACAAATTATTTCTACAAAATAATTTGTACCTTTTTGTTTATTTATTTCAAGATTAATTTATTGATTTTATTGTAATTTATTGTACTATTTCGTGGCACTTTTGTAAATTTACTTTAAGTATTTTATTACTTTTTTTTGTTTTTAGAACGATGTGACGTATCAGGACAATGAAAGAGATGGAATATTTTTGGAGTACAAGTACTAATCTCCCGTTTAGTCTAAAACCCCACATAAACTGCTAAAATCAACACAAATCCATGATCTTCACTTTAATGGGAGCAATGGAATCAATGATATATGAAATTTTAGCATGGAAGTTATCTACCAACTCATCTACAACATTACAGAATGAAGGCAGGGAGGAGAACTGTAATTGATTAAAAGTTTCTGCCGTTTTCTCTGTGAAAGAATTGCTACTTTCAAATGTATCAGCAAAATGATCAGACAGGGCAACATCAGTTACAGAAACATCACAACACTGCTCCTCTATTAACCTTTTAACAATGTGTATACCAGCATTGCACTGAGAAGTAACTTGAAAAATAAGCTAATCAGAAGCACAGTTCCACTGGGTGTTTGCCAATTGCTGCTGGCTAGTCTGTCAGAGTTGAGTGGGGGAGCCACTCAGCTCCCACAAAGGAGGGTTGCTCTGTGAGGTGGAAGCTTTCAAACTGCACATCCAAGGGAGATCACGCCCCAATGAAGCCAATTGGACCACATCATTTGCAAAAAGCGGAGATGTGATCCAGAGGCCACCAAAACAAATCTCCTCAACACCTTGGCTGTGCCTAATTCTGTCCATGAAAATAATGAACAGAATCGGTGACAAAGGGCAACTTTGGTGGAGTCCCTCAACGGAAACAAGCCCATATGAAAGGGCCCAGTATCCCATACTCCCGGAGAACCCCCGTAGGGTTCCCTGAGGGACAGTCAAACACCTTCTCCAAGTCCACAAAACACATGTAGACATGTAGACCAGACCCATGCACCCTACAGGACCCTGCTGAGGGTGTAGAGCTGGTCCAGTGTCCATGACCCGGACGAAAACCACACCGCTCTTCCTGAATCCAAGACGTTCAGTGAGGGTTTAAAGAGCAAAACAATATGTAGAAGAAGTCTCAAAGTAAATACATAACTCCAGTCCAGGCCTACTTATAACATTCTGAGCTTGCATACAGTGTATGAGTCATTACCGATATGATCCTTTCTAGGGAAAAATAGTCATCATACAAATTCTATTACACGTGCATTGGGTACATTTACAAGGGTGCCATTGAGAAGATTACTTGGCAAGATTGTGTTTCCACAGCATGCAAACAAGATGCACGAGAAACTGTGCGAAACAGGGTGAAAATGGACCCCAGGCCTGGTTAAACCGTAGGCCACCAACAGAACCTGGGATGTCACAGCTGTTCTCTGCGGGACTTAAAATATCAGAAAACGCCTCATCACATAGGTTTAGGATCGGGCTTCAGCTCGGCCTAGGGGGATTCAAAGTCACCTATACGCCACACGCCGACGCTCCAACCTGTGACTCACGCAAAGTGACTGCAGCAGTGGCAGTGTCGCTCCATCACGCACGTACATCAAAGCACAGAGCGCTCCGACACACATTCCCAGCAGCCTGCTCTCTGGGCACGACCCAGAGCAGACAATGCGCGAGGACAAGTCGAACCGTCGCGGCCACCGTCCAGTTATGTACCAGCAGAGCGGAACTCACCCTGGAAGTCTCCTTCAGATGGTAGCGGCACAGAGTGTGGTCCAGGTCGAAGCCGATGATGTCGCAGTCCGACAAGCTGAAGTATTCGCACATTGCCGCGGTGCTGAAGCTGCAACGGCAGGAGTGAGAAAAAGGAAGCGCTCGGGAGCAAGAAGTGGCGCGCCGCTGTGCAGCACTATGTGACGGTGACACTGACGGACAGACAGCGGGGGCGGTGCTGGGATCTGCTGCCGCTCCGCTGTGTCTCTGCTCGGAGGGAACCGCTGAAACAAGCACACTGTTTTCAGTTCTCTGTTAACCTCAAAGTCTGCTTACTGAGACGTTAATAGGTGCAAGTCCTCCAACATAGGCAAATGTTGAACTCCAGGCTGTCAGTGGAGAGCCAACAGCCTGCAACACTTCCGGATGAAACCGTAACACATGAATAATAAGCTCCTGGGCAATTTGTATGAGCCTCTTTGTTGGAGAGAAAAACAAATCTGTGCAAAAGATATCATGTAGGTTCATTTTAATTAATTAGAATATATTAAAAAGTCTCGTATTTTTAATTTAAGTTTGAGGAAATGAAAAAATTTAGACATCAGTCCCATGAAAATATTTTTCAAAACTGCGGTGAAGCCAGCCCGCACTAAATTTTGATGTGCGCGATAGAACCAGGCTTTACGGCGCCTTCCTTTACAAGCTCCATTCAAAATAAAAGCACACCTGCGGTTTATGTTTGAGTCACGCTTTAAGTTTCTTTCAAGTGGTTATAAAAGTTTAAAGCTTTATGTTTATGCTTTTGCAGAAGGAAATTATTGATCTGAAATGTAATATAATTATGTATCTAAATTGAAATACACTGTGGAAAAAAAACTCCTGTAAATACATATATGAAACCTCAATCATAATTGGTGACATTTGACAAGCAAAAAAATATTTCTGATTCCATAAACAATGAGCTACCAGTAACGTCTGTCACTCCAGAGTGACACATGGTGAGTGTACAGGTACTGCACAGCTTCTTCTTTAAGTTTTGCTCATAGCTCCAGGATGATCAGTCCAGGCAATTTAAACGGCAATAAACCATCAACATTTCTCAACAGAACAATATGATCTCTGAACACACACTCCCTCTGAATCCTTCCGTTGGTGTTATTCTTCATCCATCCATCTATCCATCCATCCATTTTCTTCCGCTTATCCGGTTCAGGACGCAGGGCCAGCAGCTTCAGAAGGGAGGCCCAGACTTCCCTCTCCCCAGCCACTTCTTCCAGCTCTTCCGGGGAAACCCCAAGGCGTTTCCAGGCCAGCCAAAAAACATAGTGTCCCCAGCGTGTCCTGGGTCTTCCCCGGGGCCTCCTCTTGGTGGGACGTGCTCGAAACACCTCTCCAGGGAGGCGTCCAGGAGGCATCCTGACCAGATGCCCGAGCCACCTCAACTGGCTCCTCTCGATGTGGAGGAGCAGGGGCTCTACTCTGAGACCCTCCCGGATGACCGAGCTTTTCACCCTATCTTGAAGGGAGAGCCCAGCCACCCTACGAAGGAAACCCATTTCGGCCGCTTGTATCTGCAATCTCGTTATTTCAGTCATGACCCAAAGCTCATGACCATAGATGAGGGTAGGAACCTAGATCGACCGGTAAATTGAGAGCTTCTCTTTTTGGCTCAGCTCTCTCTTCACCACAACAGACTGCTTCACAGCAAACGCTTCGCCAATCCGCCTGTCGACCTCCCGCTCCCTTCTTCTCTCATTTGTGAACAAGATCCCAAGATACTTGAACTCCTCCACTTGGGGAAGGACAACCCCCTCCACCCAGAGAAGGCACTCTACCCTTTTCCGACTCAAGACCATGGTCTCAGACATGGAGGCACTGATCCTCATCCCGGCCGCTTCACACTCAGCTGCGAACCGCTCTAGCGAGAGCCGCAGATCACATCCTGATGAAGCCAATACGGCCACATTATTTGCAAAAAGCAGATATGCAATCCTAATGCCACCAAAATGGATCCCCTCAACACTTTGGCTGTGCCTAGAAATTCTGTCCATAAAAGTAATGAACATAATCGGTGACAAAGGACAGCCCTGGCGGAGTCCAACTCTCACCGGAAACAAGCCCGGCTTATTGCCAGCAAGGCAGACCAGACTCTGACACCAGTCATACAGGGACCTGACAGCCCGTATCAAAGGGTCCGGTATCTCATACTCCTGGAGAACCCCCCACAGGGCTCCTCAAGGGACACGGTTGAACGCCTCCTCCACAAAACACATGTAGACCGGTTTGGCGAACTCCCATGTACCCTCCAGGACCCTGCTGAGGGTGTAGAGTTGGTCTATTGTTCCACGACCCAACGAAAACCACACTGCTCTTCCAGAATCCGAGGTTCGACTATCTGATGAACCCTCTCCAGGACCCCTGAATAGACTTTGCCAGGGAGGATTAAGAGTGTGACCCCTCTATAATTGGAGCACACTCTCCGGTCCCCCTTTTTGAACAGGGGGACCACCACCCCAGTCTGCTAATCCCGGGGAACTGCCCCCGATGTCCATGCGATATTGCAGAGTTGCGTCAACCAACAAAACCCTACAACAGCCAGAGCTTTAAGAAATCTCATCCACCGCCAGTAATAAACCTAACATTCTCCATCAGAGCTTATATAAGTAGGCAGCTGCATGTATAGGTGTGATTGTCTGCACACCTTGAAAATAAACTTGTTTGGAGTTAATCTGCTAATTCAACCCTGTTTTCTTTTTTTAGTGAGAATGAAATGACCCCATCGATGCATTTCATGCACTTCGGTGCACAGACCGACGCATTACATCTTTATGAACAGTTTTGATTGAGGTTTTCACATCCTTTAATTTTTATTTTCTTTATTTTGTGTGTGTGGTAGGTTATTGTATGAAGATAAATGGTTCAGTTTCATGTTTACATTTAAACAATAAAATATTACCATAATTTAAAAATAAAAAAACATCGCTTTGATGCTTCTTGGTCTAAAGAATGAATGTAGTCAAATTTCAGTGTATTTATGTGAGTTTTGACACTTTGTAGCTTGATATTGTTCACATAAAAAGTATATTTACACAAACTTTGAAGCAAAGTTTATGTATCTGAATTAGTTCCACTATGGAACTAATTATGTTGCCAAAGATGCAACATAATTCTTTGAAAAATTAATACGTTACAACATTTAATTTCCCTTTGTGATTAATAAAGTATTTTTGAATTTTAATTGAATTGTAAGACTATCATATTCTGACAGAAAAGTTTTTCGAATGGGTTTTGAAATTCAGAAAAGATTATTTGCACAGACATGTGAAAATATTCCTTTCACCCTTCTGAGCTTAGATCTATCTGCCCAGCTCTACTTTTAACCACTTGGTTTTATCCCGTTCCCAGCCACTAAATACTTCACGGTTTCTGCTGCCATGTTATGACATTCACAGAGCAGCAGCACTTAACAAGCAGGAGTGTATACATGAAATATGCCGCTGTGTGAAACAACTTCAGAAGCTTGTTTATGTCAGGGGTCCTTGTACCCTCTATTAAATCTAAGACCTCAGCAGTGTTGTGACAACAGTCGAGATGTGGCTAATTGAGTCTTCAAAAGCTTTGATATTTAGTATTAAGTGGGAAAAAAAAATGTTTGATAAGGCACTTCCTTCTAAAAAGGAAGAATAAAAGTCCCCTGGTCTAATTTCAAACTTCAAAGCACAGCTTCTCTGACAAAATTTAGGTCACATTTCCACAGTGAATAAGCATTATGAAGCTGCCTCTTTGAATAGTAATCAAGTTGAAGCCTGTGAGTAAACATGCTTGTCTCCATGGCAGCAAGCACTTCACCCCTATGACCTCAAGGAGATGAATTTATAATACTCAACTGATTATCATTTTTTGTCTCCTACAAGAATGTGGAAACAAAATATTGTCGGCATGCTAAGAAGAATTTAGGAACTTATAGTTTGCTTTAAGCCAATGCGGTTGTTCACTAGAAACTACATTTGTCATGATGGGTGTTTCAAGCCCACATGCAGAACACAACACAGGAGAATGATATGGAATAAATAAGTTTATTGAAACACGGTAGGAGATGGTTATACAGGCTCGGGTTTGGGCCAAGAAGAGAAACGGGTTCAGGGAACAATCGGCACACTAAAGAAGCAAAGCAGGGTGGTGAATTTAGGTACGTCGGAAAAGAGAGCGTAGTAAAACGAACTGGACAGATCTTACTTGTGGATAGTTGGTTCGAGGTTTTGGGAGGGAACTGCAATGTCCGGGGTCTCAGTCTCTCTGTGGGTCCAGGTGGTCTTTGCGCGTGTTGACGGGAAATCAGGAGACAACGGAGGAGTATGTCGGAGGGCGGACAGGTAGGCTCAGAATCAGCTGGAACAGAGGAGCGGTATGACTGCCCGTCGTGGAAATCCAGGAGGAACTTGTTGTCACATGGAGGAGGTGAGTCTGGGAACTCGGGCAACTCAGTACGTCCAACGGCGTCACGAGGAAGGGCTATATCAGAAAGCCAGGAAGAATCAGCACAGAGGGGATCCAGGGCGTCACGAGGGATCACCTGAAGATGGGAGAAACAACAAGAAAAAAAAAAAAAAAAAAAATCACTAAGAGTTGATCAACAAGGAACACAGAGACAAGCTGTTAGAAAAATTATGTTTTCATATTATTCTGTGTGTTATTTTCTTGACTCCTTTCTTTTATAGTATACCCTTTACTGTCTTTTAGGTTTTCTCTTAAGGGTTTAAAGATGTTTCTAGGTTTCCTCTTAAGGGTTTAGTGATGTTTCACACATTCCTGTGTTACGAGCTGCGTTGATCTTTATCTGTATCCTGAGAGTGGTCATCCTTGTGTCCTAACAATGAGACATCAACGGAAGATTTCCAGAACATCCTGTAGGATCGTTTGTTGGTCAATTGTTTGTAACTGCTTGCATAATTGTGTGAAAAAGCCCACCCCTTTGTTTGTTAACGTAATAAAAGGCAGTTGGGGACTGAGAGCCAGCGGAGTTGAGACCAGACAGTGTTTAGCGACGGTTCTCCGTGTCAGGCTCTCTCCCCTTTTCTGCGGAAAAGTAATTTGTGTCTTTGGTTGATTCTTGCAGGTTGGGGAACAAAATAAACCCAACACAAGCTCTAGGGGCTCAGCGGTACCGTTGCTGGCAAACACTCAGGCGCTGAAGGACTGGCAGTCAGCTCCTCTTGAACCTGCAGCTGATGAGTTAGATTGGAGTCAGGTGTGCTGGTGACATCACTCACGCCCTCCACAGGATGGATCTGGCGCCACCTCGTGGTGGTAATAGTGCACATACAAAAACCCCACAGAGAAAGCCAAAGAACCCCGGAACATAACAACATTGTTATGTAACTCACATGTAATTCACCTAGAGTGGTGGCAACTGTGTTAAGAGTTCACCCTGCTTTTAACTCAGTGTTTTACAAACTCTGGTTTGATTCCTGCGCCACCCATTGTTTGTGTCCCTGAGCACTACACTCGCCTTACCTGATAGTGGACAGAAGGATCGATGATTCAAAATGGTAGCCTGCCCAGGCTATCCAAGGGCAGCTGGGGCTATAGTCCAGTAGTTTGCCATCATCACTGTGCTAATGTGCTCTTTAACATCTCAAGATGACATAAAGGCCACTATAAAATTAATTGTTATTGTCATTTATATTCACAGCAGATTTTGTTCGGGTTTGTTACAGTCATTTGTGTCAGGATAACTAAAGATTATGTTATAAGTTTAAGAAACCAAATGGACATACTACACCTGTGACTTCTTTACACTTATATGTTGTTAAGTATAATTTGCAGGATAATTAACTGATTTACAATTACATGTTAAGAATAATTTACATGATGATTATTATAAACATTAATCATGATGTTCCCTAGTGGGAGCTTGCACTTTGATTCATCTTCAAACCCACAACATATGACGGAAATAGAAAATCTCAGTTTTCTTTGAAAGACAAGACGGACACGGATAGTGACAGTTTGCTATCTTGCTATGGTAACAAAAGAATCAGAATCAGCCTTTATTGTTATCATTCACAGCAAAATTCATTTCAGTACAGCCCATCCATATACTGGTACCTGAAGCTGAAACCAGGAGGTGCTGCTCTCGAATCTCGATGTTGAGTCAGTCTCCCAACCAGAGCAGGGGTTTGTGAAGGTCAATGGAAACAGTCAAAGTTTTTGTGCTTTTTTTTTTTTTTTTTTCAAAAATATCTCTATTATAATTTTAGCAGTTTAGATAAACAGCTTGAACATTTTGCAAAGTACACAATCCTGGTTCTAATGCAACCCATCACATGTTCCACATATCTTTATATTGAGATATTAAATTCAACAATGTATGTCCTCTAATAGAACTGTCTTTGGGAACTGCAGTTAACATGTTCTTCAGTCACTTGTGTTGTCATCCGAGATGCTCAGATCCTTATTATACTTGATGAAAGGATTCCAGATGAACTCAAACAAATGCCGTTTGCCTTTTAATACATAGTCTTTCTCAGAGAAAGGGCAGATAACATCTGGTGCAGCCATAAACTGACTGTAAACAATCAGACTGTAAATAGTCAGTCCATGGGTCTTTTTCCAAAATAATAATGTACATCTTTTCGCATTGAGTAAACATAAGGTTTTAAATGTTCCTTCGTTTTTAGTGTAATTATCTTTTTCAGGGTACAGTCCAAACACAAACATCTTCAGATCCAAAATTATTTGTTTGGAAATAATTTTCTCAGTTACATCTTGTACCGTAGAACAGTATAATTTTCCAATGCCACATACGGTGAACCAGAGTTCCTCTGTCCTCTGTATATTTTGGGCATATGTCAGGTATTTTCCTGTTATACCTATTGAGGTCCATTGGTGTTGTGTAAACCCACATTAACCATTTGAATTGGATCATTTTAAGAGCTGTATTGATAGAGCTGGTGTGGGGCAGTTTGCATGCATCTTCTATCTTGTAGAAGATTTGCCAATCTTCCTCAGATAACTAGCTGTAAATCTTTCTTCCAAGCCTTAAGTCTATCATGAGATTCTTCAGATATATGTAACATCATTGAGTGATAATACTCTGATTGATACCTTTCTTCAAACTGTCCTTTGTTAACAATTTTTAGCAGGTTTTGTCAGCTCATTATTTTGACTCGTTCTTATGAAGTTTCTGAGTTGAAGATATTTAAAGAAGTATTTCTTATCTAGGTGGAATTTATGTTACAAATCCTGAAAGCTGATTAGTATGTCTGAGCCTGGTATATAAAGATTCTGAATCATTTCCATGCTTTAAATGTTGAATCAGCTGGTTACCCCACACTGGACTGAATAGAGACAAACACTTTGGCTCATTTAAATTTTGTTTTACATTTTTCCATACTCTTATTAAATTTTTAATAAATGAATTTTAAGCATGTTTCAGAAACCTTAATATTGAATTTGAATATAAATATGGAGGGAGAGTCAATTTTAAATCCTGAGTCTCCATGTCAGTTCAATGTGGAGAATGATTACTGTAATAAATCATCATATCATCAACTGCACAGCATAGTTGAGGTATATGCTCAACTATGCTGTCCAAAGTTAAAATTTTGGCACTTCAAGTCTCCATGGTCATAAGGGAGGTACAGTAAGGACAAACGGAGTCTGGACTTCCGGTTGTTCCATCAGAAACCTAACATCTTCTTTATTTATAAAAAGAATTCAGGAGGAGGCAGAAGAGCAACATTCTGGAACATATGTAGTAACTTTGGTGATATATTCATTTTTATTATATTTATTCTTCCAATCATAGATATTGATAGTGGCATCCATCTTTAAAAATAATTATCTACTTCATTTAATATAAGTCTGTAATTGGTCACAGCTACCTGTTCATGGTCTGAAGAAATGTGTACTCCTAAATATTTAAATTCAGTAACTATCATAAACTATAATACATCTGAAGTTGGGCAAATTCTTTTGTTTGTATTTAATAACAGAATTGAAGATTTGGTTTTGTTTATTTTGCATCCTGATAATTTGTATTGATGTACTTAATTTTGATATGAATAAGATCATCTGCGAACAAAGAAATCCTGAGCTCTGTAGGTCCAACAATGATTCCACTAAGATGAGTGTGTGAGCGTATTGCAATAGCAAATGGCTCTTTTGCCAGAGTGAACAGTAAAGGCGATAATGGGCAGCCCTGTCTTAGATATATTTCTGTTGGTTATTATTTCAGATGAGGTATTATTGTAGAATATTTTGACCCATTTTACAAAATTGTTTCCACAGTAAAATTTTTCCATAACTTGAAAAAGATATTCCCAGTGAATCCTATCAAATGCCTTTTTGGTGTCTAATGATAAAAGAACACTATCTCCATACAGGGAAGGCCACAGGCAAAACAGCAAGTTCCCAGATGAGCCATCTGGGAAACTTCAACAGACACATCTTGTTCAATTAGTCAATTAGTTTGCAGCTGCACGAAAAAACATGTTGACTATGATACACTGTATGATGCAAATAAAAGATTTTCTCTTTAAAGAAAAAGCTACTTCAGAACTTCACCCCCCCCCCTTTTTTTTCCCTAGTGGGTAGCGAAGAAATAACTAAGTAAATAAAACCTAGAAATTTCAAAATGAAGTAAACAGTGCTAGAAGACAGTTGAGTCCAGAATATAAACATCATAGGAGTGTTTCAACAAGTGTTTTGTCCTCTGGTAATATCAAGCAAAGTGAAAACATTTTTCCACTTTGTAACCAAAGTGGAAAAATGTTACACTTCTAAATAATACAAAAACAAAATAGGTCGTCCTCCTTGGGCCTGCTGTCTTTAATTGATCTGTTAGAGAAATACAGTAGTTAATCATGTTGTCATTACATGTTGTTAAAATAATTCCAGGTTTCATTGGTGGTCCCATTCCGATGGGAATGGGAAATTTGGGAAATCCTGCAAATAAGATTGTGTTTTTATCTTCTTCGCATGCGCATGTTGGTTCAATGTTTATTAAACACAGAACATGTAGACAAACATTACATGTAAACAAACATTCACTCCAACAAGAAACAGACACAAACAAACATTGGATGTCATCAGAATTCAGTCAGTCAAATTTGCATTACAGTCAAATATTTAGTCAGTCCTCATATTCTTAAATTGAAATGACCAAATTTACGTGAAGCTTCAAATAGTTTAAATTTCCACCTAACATATATAAATGTTTAAATTCAACTCTAATGTACAGGATTCTGTTTTAAAGTTTAGCTACATCTACACATACAGAAGAGATCTCAATATAATTTAGAATTACAGCAACTAATTTATCATGTTTCTGCTGAAGCGCTTCATTAATTTAAAAAAGCTGTTTTGGTGTAACTATTAGTTCCCGGAGAACTAATCTGTCTAAGTTCAAATTTATTACAGCTGTATGTTATAGGGATTTCCCTCTGTTCAATTTAAATGTAACCAAAATATGATATGGTATACCAACGCGTATATAATGCAGCCTATCTGACAGCAGATAGGTGCTCAAAATTAGTGTGACACCGTGGGAAGCGTACAAAATGCTTTAATGCTTGGATGAGATCCAGCTCATCAGCTAGATCTGTGGACACGTGAGCTGTGCAATGAAGGCATTGTAATGATATCACAATGGAAGTAGTGATATCATCGTTTGAAAAACGGTCTCAGATTGTCGGTCTGTAATCAACCATTCAAAAATGTAAAGCAGACTCTGTGTTTTGAACAAATTTAAGTCAGATGGAGTTTTTGGACACAAGGCCTTTTGGACATGTGTCTGAACATTCAATAAACAAATAGTTTAAAAATGAGATCTCTGACCAGGAGTCTCTCTGGACAACAGTTAGAAAACAGAAACTGATGTAAGTGAAACTCCCCGGTGAACAGGTCAACTACTTCTAGAGCAGTTGTTCACTGATTGTTGAGCCTGATGCTCCAGTGGAATGAATTGTTTTCCCATACAGTGGAGCATGAGGCAGGGATTTTTCATAATCAATGATTGTGTAGCCCCAGAATCTCTAAGAAAATATAGATGGGTTCCTGCAACAACCACAATGAGCATGGGTAAGATTTTATGTGCTTCAATTGTATATTTCACATATGTGCTGTGTGTGTTACTACTTGCAATTATGCTGAACTAGAGGTTGCTCCAACAGCACTGGGTCTAACCCTAACCCTAACCCTAACCCTAACACTAACCCTCCACGATGTCCACCAATCTTCGTCCTCGGCCCCTGTGCAACCTTCGGCCTCCTGGTCGTGGTCTGAATCGTCTCTGGAAGCAGTCTCTGGCCCAATGTCCTTGTTGTCCACAGATAAAACAAACATCAGGCAGTGTGTTGCTTTTTGGCTGTCCATACTGTCCTGGCTGTCCTTACTGTCCATACTGTAGTGACTGTGGCTGTGTATGTTCAGGGCAGCCTGATGAAGCAGGGTGAGTTGGCAGAATTGTGCAGTTGGGCCTCTTCAACCTTACAGTTCATACATGGCACATTGAAGATCAGATGAAACATGTTTTGTAGGTCTAGCTAGCAGGTTGTTTTCAGAATCTGGGGTAAAAACATCCTTGTCCTCCTCACTCTTCCAGGGGCAGCATTGTTTCTTCTTCAGACTTTGGTTGGGGACCATGGGGGTAATAGTCATCAATGTCCAAAAAAAGGATTTTTCCTCTGTGAGGCTAATGGTTGGTAAGGTGAAAGGCTGGATAGAGCTTAGTGACGTCTGGTGAACTCGTTGGTGCCGCTGGGAGCAAGCTTGTCGTTGACATGTTGGGAAGAGAGAAAAACAGTCATTAGTTTTCTTATTTTTCTTATCTTGTTCAGCTGATTTCTTGTGGTTTTTTTTCTCCAGCTTTCTGAACCATCTGAAATCTGTGTTGTTGTGCTTGTTATTTTTTGCTTGTTTGTTTTTTACTCCTATTTCCAGACTCTGTAACATTTCTGCATCTGTGTGTGCTTGTATTATTTGTAAATGGTTGAGTGAGATTTTTTTTTTTTATTATTTATTTATTTATTTTTATTTTTTTTATGTTTCAGCAGCTGTTGTTTCTGTAGCAGTAATTTTCTATCAAAAACTTGGGTTCAAATAACCCATGATTAGGAAATCCAAATTTATTCCACTGTGGCAAATACTGAACACATGATTCCCCATTCTCTAATTGTAATTCTGCAAAACTTCCTACAATTTAAAGTGTTTATTTAAAACGTTTATCCGAATCCTCAGTCTAATTTGATAGACTTACAACTCAGTCTAAATTAATAGACCTACAACTCAGTCTAAATTAATAGACCTACAGAAATCAGTCTAAACTAATAGACCTAGGGGAACTCAGTCTGAATTGACAGTCCTACAAGACTCGGTCTAAATTGACAGACCTAGAACTCAGTCTATATTAATAGACCTACAAACCTTAAGATGTTTTGCTGCCCCTCTCAGCTCTGTTTCTATCCTGTCATGACTGATCCAACCTGGTGGAGCATCAGAAGAGTCCTCTTTTTCTCAGACAGACCTGGCGGAGGTTTGGAGGAAAACCAGTTTGAAGGTTTGGTGATAAGCCCTCTTCTGAGGTCCACCGACTTGGACGAACCAGCGCAGGTCCCATCTGGGGTGCCAAAATGTGGAGTGCACAATTCAGAGACTGAGGTCCAGACAAAAGTCAAGGAGCAAAAACTGATACATCTGCAGACTGAGAGCAAGAATACAATGCATTAGGCGAAAATCATTCTGCTCTAACGAACTCAGAGTTGCATAGTTGCTTTATTCACCTCTCTCTGGTAACAGAGGCGGAGACTCAATCTTCTAAGACCAAACAAAAGAAACAAAGAAAAACAGACGGAACAGTTCAACCTTATACGCTCATTCACTATCATGTCTACAGGTTGCGAAAACTAAACACTCTATCTCCATGCAGGGAAGACCACAGGAAAAACAACAAGTTCTCAGATAAGCGGTCTAGGAAACTTCAACAGACACATCTTGTTCAATTAGTTTGTACACCCTCTGCAGCTGCAAGAAAAAACATCTTGACTATGCTACTGTATGATGCAAATAAAAGATTTTCTCTTTAAAGAAAAATCTACTTCACACCAGTAACTTGCCCGCTTTGTTGCCCTGTTTATAGAATGTTTGCCTGAGTCGCAAAAGACTTGATTCAGCTCTTGAAGCAGAATATTTATTATATTCTGCTCTCAAAATCAATAATTCTTTTTTTAGTTGTGGGTTATTTCCCTTATTTATTTTAGTTTGGATTACTTTTATTTTATCTTTCAATTGTATTTAGTTTTTTTCTATTTGTTTTATTTTAGACCCTGTATAACTAATAATATGTCCTTTAAGGAAGGCCTTAAATGCTTCCCTTTTTGTACATGCTGTTGTTTCTGTAGTATCATTTAAAAAAAAAAGAAAATCCTTAATTTGTTTCTCTAAATATTTCACAAAATTTTCATCTTGTAAACATTTATGTTGGAACTGCCATCTCGGTGGGTCTCTCTTAAATTTATCATTTTTATAAACCAAACAACATGAAGTGTCATCTGAAATTACAAGATTGTCATAAGAGTAATCTTGAATTCTAAACTGCAACTCTGTAGAAATGAAAAAGTAGTCTATTCTGGAGTGGGTTTTGAAAGTCCTTGAGTAACAGGAGTATGCTTTGCAAACTGTGCTTTTCTCTCTCCATACATCCAGCAACTACAGCTCCTTCATCATTCTATGAATTGCAGCTCGACAGTTGTTATATTACTGATCGACTCCTGTTGATCTGTCCATGTTTAATGTACAAAGTTCCCCACCCCCCCATTAAGTATGATCCTTTAAGTGTTGACAGGGTGAGGAATAAATAATTGTAAAAATGTAGTACCCGGGCATGCTGTGGTGGCGCAGGGGGTCAGCACGCCCCACGGTTGGAGACCTCAGTCCTCGACGCGGACGTCATGGGTTTGACTCCCGGTTCCGGCGACCTTTGCTGCATGTCTTCCCCGCTTTCCTGTCTGCCTGCTGTCAAAAATATGAGACACTAGCGCCGCAAAAACTCTTCAGAGATTAAAAAAAAATGTACTGTCATCCACATTAAAGCCATATATATTAGTTAAAATTAGAGTTTCTGACATTAGGGTGCCTTGAAGTATTAGGTACCTTCCTCTGTTGTCTTTAATAGTGTTTTTAATTTGCAGTGGTACCGATTCATGTATTTCAGTCATAACCCTTTCTTGAGTGAGATGTGAACAGTGCCGTATATATATTGCCTCTCCACCTCCTTCTCACTTTTAAGTTGTCCTCATCAAGTTGATGCGTTTGCTGAAGAAACACAATTTTAGAGTTAATTTCTTTCAATCAATTCATGACTTGTTTGACTTTTTGGAGGCATTGAAGACCTCTGTGCCTGGTGTCCTTTTAATTGGAATTACTTTTTTGAAGGAAATTAAACTGCAGAGCAGAGTCATGTCTAATTTTTCTCATTTTTGACTCTGGGATCAATAAAGTAATTTTGAATTGAATTAGTTTTGAATTTAAAGATATTGACTCATCCAGCTGGGTTGCGATGTTTTAGGCCATGACCTGGACTGGTTTGGTTGTCCAGGAACAGCAAAAACAACAGGGCTCAAATTTGTTCAATGGTTTTAAAAAAAAATATATATAAAATGCTATCCACATGTGTCCATGCATCATGAAGTGGCATGGGTCAAAATGGCATTATGACAGCATGACCTCAATTAAACATAGTATGTACTTTTCACAGTATCTCCACAAACTATTGGAACATTACTGGGGAATAATAAAAGAACAGCATTGCAGCATGTCTTTTTATCGCATTAAATTATGCCTTTAGAACAGATTGAATGTGTCGCTGCAGTTCTCCAAAACAGAAAAGATTACAAATTCAGTAGTCAAATGTAGTTATTTGCATAGGCCAGTGGGTGGCATAGTGCACAACAAATAATATTATATTAAATATAATTACTTCACTAAAATGTATTTATTGTTAATGTTTCTGCTTTGTAAATATTTTAAACTATTTAAAAAATATTACTAGGCATTCTTTATTTATATCTTTGCTTGATTGCTCAATAATTTCATGAGAAATTTCTATTTTGCCATTGTCTTTGATGAGATTTAGGTTATTCTTCTCAAATTCTTCTTCAAATTCTTTTTACCCTAATAAATAAATAAATAAATAAATAAATAAATAAATAAATAAATAAATAAATAAATAAATAAATAAATAAATAAA
>VMRN01000176.1:123611-206278 GCA_010277015.1 Poeciliopsis turrubarensis | reverse complement strand
ACAAACAAAGAGTCGATCCAGTCATTCAGCACGTCATCGCTCAGTTGGAACGAGGGGAAAACCCACCGCCAAATCTACGGGAACAGCTCCCTGATCTGCCATTACTCCTGCGAGAGCTTACACGCTTGGAGCTCCATAATAATGTTCTTGTCAGGAGAAGGAATATTGGAGGTGAGCTTACTTACCAACTTGTACTTCCCGAGGAATGGCGGGCTGAGGTTCTCAACCAGCTACATGATCAGATGGGCCATTTGGGTACTGAAAGAACGCTGGACCTTGTCAGATCACGATTCTTCTGGCCACGAATGGCAGTTGATGTTTGTAACAAACTTAAGAACTGTGAGAGATGCATTCGGAGAAAAACACAACCTGAGAAAGCTGCACCCCTGGTCAATATTAAAACCTCAAGACCACTCGAACTTGTCTGTATGGACTTTCTCTCAATAGAACCAGACCGCAGCAACACCAAGAATGTGCTAGTGATAACTGATCATTTCACAAAATATGCTGTTGCAGTGCCAACCCCAAACCAAAAAGCTAAAACGGTAGCAAAAGCATTATGGGAAAATTACCTTGTCCATTATGGCAGACCAAGGGACTGATTTTGAATCTCATACTATCAGAGAGCTCTGTCAGATCACAGGAATCCAAAAGATTAGGACCACACCTTACCATCCTCGTGGCAATCCTGTGAAGCGATTCAACAGAACACTCTTAAATATGTTAGGAACTCTGCAAGAAGAAGATAAAATTCACTGGAAAGATTTTGTAAAGCCATTGGTACACGCTTACAACTGTACCCGAAATGATGTCACTGGATACTCCCCATATGAACTGATGTTTGGTCGGCAACCCCGCCTCCCTGTTGACTTAGCTTTTGGACTGCCTGTGTCTGAAAAACTATCCAGCTCTCATTCACGGTATGTTGAAAAGCTTAAGTCACACCTCAAAGAAAGTTACAAAATTGCAACTGAAAACGCTGAGAAAGTCATGTGGAAGAACAAACTCAGATTTGACAAGCAAGTCACAGCTGCAGAACTTTCTATTGGAGATAGAGTTCTGGTTAGAAATGTCAAACTACGAGGCAAGCACAAGCTCGCAGATCGATGGGAATCAGATGTGTATATTGTTCAGAAGAGAGCCGGCACTCTTCCTGTATACACAGTTACACCAGAAGGAAGAGATCGTCCCATTAGGACCCTCCACCGTGACCTGCTGTTGCCTTGTGGCTATTTGTCCCCAGCCTCCAAGCCAGAACAGGTAAAGCCAACAACTGCAATTACACCTGTGACTTCAGAAAATGTTGATCTTTCAAATCCTGAAAATGAAGAACTGTTTTTACCTGATTACTCCAGCCCCTATCTCACCAGAGTTACAACTGAGGTTGACTTGCCTGCTCCTGCATCTACCATCATTCCTGCGCCTGTGGATTTGCCTGGCCAGCATCCCCAGAGCTCTTTGGAAGAAAAAGTTGGTGAGGAACAGGAAGTGGAGTTTGGACCTGAACCTTTTGTTGAACTGGATATGGAACAAATAGCTGAAGATGAAGCAGATTCTGCTAATTCGGAGCCTGTGGAGGAGAATTCCTCCTCTCAATCAGGACCTGTCTCCCCTCAACCAGAATCTGCATCCTCTCCTGGAGAATCCAGCATGTTAAGTGATTCTTCTGCTGCAAACCTCTCCAGCTCAGAACCTGAACTACCTGTCCGATTCTCTACGCGAACACGTCAGCCACCAACTCGTCTGCAATATTCAAAACTTGGGCATCCACTGCTGCAGAGCATTCAAGCCCTGTTTCAAGGACTCAGCACAGCTTTTACATCTGCTCTGGAACTAGATGAGACCTCTACATCATGTGACGGTGTGGTGTGTGACCAGCCGGTTGCATGTGCGAGGCCGCACATGAGTTTAGGGAGGGAACCTGTAACCCGCAATTAAAGACTTTTATTTTTGCGGGCCCACTTCCTGTGGTGTCCCAAACTCTCCAGCTTATTTAAGCCCGCCTCCAGCGCGCAGGTTAAACATGCTCAGCTGTTCAGTGTGATTGTGGCCTGCTGTTGGCGTCTTCGGCACAAATGTGCCCAAACATTTGAACACCCTGATAGGATTGCTTGGTGAGTTATTTAATAGTATTATTGCTTTTATAATTGAAACTTGCTGGATTGCTCATTGAAGCGTTGTTTTTAGAATTTATTGGCACGGCTTATGTGGACCGTCACATGGGATTCTGACCCAGCTGATTGAGGCTAAGTACGCCCATTCTCTGAGAAGGTAATTCCTGTCTGAATTTTGTTGATATTGCGCAATATATATATATATATATATATTTTTCCCCCTTTTTCCTCACTCTGCTTGAGTATTTGATTTATTTTGATCTCTGGATATTTACTGTTTTACTTTATTTGAATTATAGTTAAGTTAATTTGATTAAAATGTTTATGTATGATTGGAAATTATGCAATTGCGTTTAACATGATGAATTTAATCAATTCTTCTGCACTATGTTTGTAAATAATTGTTTGATAGAAGCACTTAAGGGGTTTTCTGACCTTTTAGGTCGGGTTTTTATTTTTTCTGATGGATCAGATCCTCACCCGGATCTGAAGATGGTGAGCTAGGAACAAAGAACTATGGACTTCATGATCTTGGACACTAATTTATTTTGAGTTAGTTATTTTGTCTCTCTGTACTGTGCAATTGTTTGTTTGTTTGTTTTTTATATATACAAATCACTTAATATATATACACAAAAGCCAAAAGGACTGTTTTGTTTTTTTTCCATTCACACCCTCGGACTCCTAAAAAGGGCCACTCTTCTGACTCTGCTTTTGTAGCCGCAGTTAGCTGCTTAGCCCATAACTATTACAACTGTTACATTTTGTTTGTATAGTGGCTCTGTATTTTGTTTGCTTTAGAAGAGAATTGTTTTGTGTGTGTATAGCCAAAACACCAGCGAGCTCATCTAATCCAGGTCATAGAGGAGGAGATCCAAGAAACGCGGGACTTGATTGCCCAAGTGAAAGCAGACAACGAACAATTACGACATGAACAGCCACGCTCTGCCCCAGGTACCTCTACTTCCCCTTCTACTTCAAGCACATCTCAGAGTGCTTTGTCTGCCCCGGGTCCCCCTGTGTCATAGAGGTTGGTGTTTTGTGCCTCATGACAGAAAATGTCCAATGTTCAGGGGAAGACCAGCAATAGGGTTAAATGAGTGGCTGGAGGAGGCTGAGGCCTGTATGAGGCTGAGTCACATCACTTATTACCTGTTGATCAGGCTTTTTATTTGTATGATCATCTGGAAGGTGAGGCGCGAGAGGAACTTAGATACATGGGTCCTAGTGCTGAACGGACTGATCCAGCTTGCATTATCAGAGTGCTAACAGAAGTATATGGTTGTACTGATTCCTATGTCTTGTTGCAAGAGGCTTTCTTTTCTAGAAAGCAGCAGGAAGGTGAAACCCTTCAAGAATATTCCCTTGCCCTGGGATTAATGGAGAAGGTTAATGCTTCTGCACCCACTAGCATGTTTAATGCCGATGTATTGCTGAGGGATCAGTTTGTGGAGCATGTTTTAGATGGTCCAGTACGGCGTGCATGGAAACAGTTTGTATGAGAGAAACCTGCAGCTATTTTACTTGATGTTAGGGCTGAAGCTATTATGTGGGAACAGGAGGGCTCATCAGGCTCAGGATCAGAGTCTTTCAATTCCATCATTTGGATTTCAGTATGCTGTCCATGGCACTTCCCAGATCAGTCCAAGGGATCAAGGGTCAGAATTGAGGTCTCTGCACGATAAGTTGGTATGGCAACAAGAGCAATTAAATCAGCTCACTCACAGCATTGCCTCTCTTAGTCAAAACCACCAACAAAGTTGTCCCCCTCGTAATGTCCCTGTAGTCTGTAGACAGTGCAAACAGCCAGGTCATTACGCTAGGGAATGTGATGGTGTACATGTCCCTTACCGTTTTCACTCTCAAGGCCCTCAGCAGCCCTCGGGTTCCCTGCCTCTTCGGTCTTGGAAAACTAGTTCCCACTGAATAGTTGAACCGCAGTTCAGACGGGGCCACTATTGGCTCAGTCACAGCACCATATAATGGTAGGAAAACACCAAAGCTTGACGCATTGTGTCCTCATTTAGATGTCTGTTTGGCAGATGTTCAAAATTTAAACATTTTACTATAATCAATTTTATAAAATGCATCCAATGTTTTAACCATTAACTTTCAGGTTATTGCTAACATTTTTAAACAAAAAAATGTTTAAAAAAAGCTCATTGAAGTTTAATAAATTTTTGTAGAACCTTCTGAATCTTGTCTCATTTTCAGTAGAACTTATCTGTGTCCTTACCATTATATTTCCTGGAGTTATTCCAGGTGGTGTTATTGGTTTCCCATATCAATTTTAACATTTTATATTTGGGTTTCATAATAAAGAAAATTTGCCCCCAGGCAACTGCTTCTGAGCAGAACTACTGCTCAGAAGCAGTAGTTCTGGTTTGAAGCTGTAACAAAGTCTAAATCTTTTGTTTCAGGAATTCTGAGGCTGAGTGTAAAAAAAAAAAAGCTTTATCTCAGCGAAAGAAGTGGAAAAATGGAAAAACAGTGAATTTTCAGCTCTACATTAAATTTTTATCCTTATTATCTTTGAAACATCATAGAAATGCTGAAAGCAGTCATTCTGGTTTTGAAGCTGAAACCAAGGCTGAATCTTGTATTTCAGGAGTTCTGAGGTGAGTGTCAAAAAAAGCTTCATCTCAGCGAAAGAAGTGTAAAATGTTTCAAACAGTGAATTTTTAGCACTTCTGAGCATTTCTGTGCTGTTTCAAAGATGACAAGGCTGGAAATTGAATGTACCGCTAAAAATTCAGTTTGTCTCAACGTTCATAAAACACAGGGACACGGGAGAGGATTTAATTTGGGACATTTGAGTGGACTGACTACAGTTAATTTGGGACATTTGAGTGGACTGACTACAGTTAATATGGGACATTTGGGTGGACTTATTACAGGGAAACGGTCGAGGATTTTATATGGGACTTTTGGGTGGACTGATTAAAGGGATATGGGAGAGGATTTAATATGGGAGATTTGGGTGTACTGACCACATTTAATATGGGACATTTGGGTGGAATGACTACAGGGACACGGGAAAGGATTTATTATGGAATATTTAGGTCGATTGACTACAGGGACAGGGGAGAGGATTAATATGGGTCATTTACAGAAATCCAGTACAAATTGCGTCCTGTATCAGTTCAGTTTGGGACGCAACATTTAACAGCCAAATACAGGACAATTTCCGAATTTTATGGTACGGGTGACAACCCTAATCATATGTAAACAGATTAAAACTGATTAGACAACTCATTTTTCAACATTAAAGCTTATTGTTTTATATATAACCAAAGCTCATTATTTCTTAAGGTAATTTACACTGAGGGGTTCTGGTTGGGTCCTGCTGGTTAATGAACCTGGGTGGTGCACAGCGACAGAAATGAATGAACTCCAAGATAACAATGCCACTATCTCTATCAGATTATGCTACAGTCAAAGTGAAGCAAGCATGAAATACTTCCTTCTCCCTAGTTATTTATTTTTCAATGGTTTTTCAGTGTTGACGGGGTGGTAATGTAATCAGTCAAATTTGAACTTATAATCTCTTAAAAACAAAAGCCTCACTAATCACAAATTTTTAATATCTCACAACACCAAAACAGCACAGACAAGAATTTTGTGCTGTCTGTGTGCACAAACCTGTACTTATGGCACACTAATCACTCAGGCTATTTGCAGGAATTTTTCATTTGGGTGGGGTGTGGCTTCACTCTGCTGCTGTTATAAAAGCAGCATGGCAGACCAGGAAGAGGTAAGTTGCTCATGTGTTGAATGCAAATTATTCTTGGTGACATAGATTATTATTTCTATAGCTCGATATTCAGTTAAAACATTGTATTTATTTAAATGACTCCCGCTGTCTACCAGTAACTTATAGTTGCTAGCTGATTAGCCTGTATTATCTGTTTATGTCTGTTTAACAGGTTAGTCGAGTGGTTGCTATGTTAAGGAGGAATACCCTTGCTAATGAAGAAAACTATCAGAGTACTGTTAACATTGTTTAATATTATTTAGCATCGTGTCATTATATAAACCCGCTGCGTTACTGTCTGTAAGGGCTGCATAGGAGACACACACAGGGGCTTAAGCACCATTTCCTTTCCCTTTCCTCCTTGATGCTGCCTTTATTGATCCTTTTTTTAATTTTGTGTGTGTGCAGGCTTGCCTATGCCCTTCAACAATAACATATAGCTATTTACAAAACAAAACTGGCTAAATAAAGTATTCTGGCTGCTGCCAGATACACAACTTTTAGCCTATGACCTCAGAGATGCACATTGTGAAGTGAAATGAGCAAGCAGTGTATGTGTTAGATATTTTTTGGTATTATCATTTTGTTATTACTTTAGTTCATATTCAGTCTAATGTTAATCAGTATTATTGTGATTTTTAGTTTAAAGTGTTCTCTTCCTTATGTGTGTATAAACTGACTTGGAGGTTACGACTGTCTGTTTATCTTCATGTGAGATAGCAAACCTTTGTGGTTCTCAGACCTTAAATTCTTCTTGTGTTTATCTACTCAGTCCTTAGTGATAGTTTGACCTAGAGCTGAACTGGGCTCAGATCGTAGATCAGATATCACACCTGGAACTGAATTACTGGTTTGTTTGTGTTAAATGTTTTACGACCTCTGTTTCCTGACTGCCCCCTGTGACTGTTTTTCTTTGACAATAAAAACGGAGCTCACGTGAAAGCAGATCAGAACTCTCTGTGAACGGCTTGAAGAAGCTGTTGATGGAGACTTCTCCTTTTGCAAAAGCTTGACCATTTAATTCATAAACGTTGTCTGTGGTATTTTTTATGTAGGTTCGAGAAAAATACCTCACAGTATGAACTGTTAACTATGGGAGAGGAGGAACAGAACCAGACCCTCAGACTATTAAAATATGTCCAAAAATTATTATTTTTTTAAATATACTTTTTGTAGGGGAAAATGTAGGACTGCTGTTGATGTCAATTTAATCCATTTCATACAGTTGAAATGGATTAAAGTTTTAGTGATAATGGGCGCAGCAGCATTCTGGATCAGCTGTAGCTGTCTGACCTTTTAGGCAGACCTGTGAGAACTCTGTTACAGAATCATCCATCCATCCATTTTCTGATTACCCTTCTCCCTAACGAGGTCGGGAGTTGCTGGCAACCTGTCCAGCCTCTCCAGCTGCCAGGAACGCAGCTGGAGAGGCTAGACAGGTCGCCAGTCCGTCGCAGGGCAACACAGAGACAAACAGGACAAACAACCATGCACACACTCACACCTAGGGAGAATTTCGAGAGACCAATTAACCTGACAGTCATGGTTTTCATGTTTTTATACTGTGGGAGAAAGCCAGAGAACCCACGCACAGGGAGAAATACAAACTCCGTGCAGAAAGACCCCTGGCCGGGAATCAAACCCAGGACCTTCTTGCTGCAAGGCAACAGTGCTACCAACTGCGCCACTGTGCAGCCCTGTTACAGAATTGATGCATCTAGTTTCTGTAGAAACTACAGAAGCAGAAGAGCTCATAAATACATTTTATCTCTCCATTTTACAAACCTGAATATCTTGAGGCACCAATAATACCAGTAAATTTACGGTAAAAAATGATAAAATACCAACAATTATTGACTCTAATATTCAAAGGATTATATTGCTGTAGAAAAGCTGGTGCTGTATGGGGATGAACCACCGGAAAATAGCGAAAAAAGACTTTGCGGAGAAGTGGCTCACTCTAACCACCCTCAAAGACATCATATGTATCTCCAGAAACTTGCTGGTAAGCAGGCACAGGCAGATGCCCCCCGTGGCTGTGATCTGAATGGCGGCAGCGAGAAGACAAACAACCAGAGCTGCAAGTGGCGCACCAAGGACACATCCACAAAAAAAGAATCGCTTGCGCCTCCTTGGACGAAGGAGCCGGGCCTCCACAGAGGGAGGTCCCATCAGCAGTGGCCTGACTCTCCAGGTGAGGAAGGCAGGACAGGGCATCAGATTTTGTTTCAGTATCCTTGTTCTTATTTTCTTTTAGTTTAATTTAATTGACAAATTGTATTTATTAAGCCAAAAGTAAATATGTAAGAATTTTTGTATAACTGTGCAATGCCATGTTTTAAAATGTCCTAAGTAACAATAAACTATAAAAAAAATAAAAAAATAAATTACATGGAATTACCATAACTCAATAAACATATATTTCAAGTAATTTTGACAGTTATAAAATAAGGAAAAGACAGAAATCTATTGTAAAAATCTTAGAAATTGTAAAAATCATAGAAATATACAGTAATATTGCCAGCAGCTAATTACCCTAAAATTATCAATACTAATCGATCAAAATTAAAAATTTTGCTGATATTTATATTTACGATGTAAAACCATAAACCAGATTACAAAAGTAATTTTTACAAATAGAACGGTGGTGTGATAGTTTGGTTTCTTTAGTTTTTTAATAATCAATTTAATAATTATTAAATTGGTTTAATAACCAATAACCAAGATATTAATCATTAAATAATATGATATATATAAATAATAATAATGATTATTTAAAAAATAGTCTTTTTTTTCTCATAATGATTATTCAAAGGTAGACCAGGAATCAAACTGGCAATCCACCCATGGCACCATCATTTATGAGAATTTTTCTTCAATTATGCATTTGGTATTATATGTAATTTTATGCCTTCCATAGATTTCTCATTAAGATGCCTGTATATTAGGCCCTGCTGCTTGCATGAAGCTGAAGTACACAAGTTTGATTGAATAAGTTGTGTTGAAAATATAAATTGTGTTCTGATTAATGTATCTAAACTGAGAAAAACTGTAAAATATTTAATATTTAAGTTTCATTATCTTAAAATTCCTCAACTGTCAACTGTCATAAGTATTGCAACTTTCAATTCAGGAAATGGCTTGATGGGCAATTCCACCCAATTTTTCACCACCGTCAGCATCTTTAATTTACTCTAGCTAAAAAACTACAACACTTAGGCTCTTCAAACCTGGACTAGATTATTATTATCAACTAATAGCAGAATATTTACAACAAAGTGAGGGCTTTGTGAAACCTTCTTCTGATGTGTAAAACTTCAATCATGAGCATTTCTATTGTGACCCAGATGCATAAAAATGGTGAAATCACCATTTTGTGTTGAAGTTCACAAATCAGACAAAGGTTTCACAAATCAAACTTGGTTTTAGATATTGTGATATTAGTTGAGAATAGTCTGAGAGTATTCATGATGTCATTGTGTTAAGCAGCAGGGTTTACAGTTAGTGCTAGTTTATATTTTTGCTTGATCCTGCTGTATCAGCAGCATCACCTGTTACTTATGACTTTTTAACTCTGATCCTCCAGTTGATGGGTGGCTCTGGGCTTGCTGAACTGTCAAGTGTACTAACTAAAGCTGGCAACTAGCAGGTACTAGCTAATGGTGCTAGCTGGTGCCTTTTGGCTGGTTCATTTGAGGGATGATGGTACTGAATTGAGACAGTCTTTGAAATCAAGTTTCGGTTATTTCTGCGCATTCAGGAGGAGAAGGCCAACACATTTTTCTAACTCAGGAAAGCACCTGTCACAGTTTTAATTGATGTTAGCTGACGTTAACAAACGAAGAAATGTTTCCCTGTAATTGCTGTGAACCACACTGTTTATTTACATGCATTGCAGCTGGTAAAAAATATAAATTTTTCCTATAGGAACATGTAATGCTAATTTTCCCAAACACAAATAATGTTTCTCTAGGAACGACTGTATAGTTATATTTAGATGTTTAAAATATTATTTCTGGTTTACTTTAGAATGCTTATGGTTAGAGTTATTATTAATGCCAGAAGCAGCTTTTTCAAGTTTGGTTCACTCATTCATTGGAATTATTTTGAGTGTGAAATGTTCATGCATTCAAATTAAAACTGAGAAGAACATGTTTGCTTTTGTTTCAGTGCTTTGGTAATAAGGTAGATAAAGCTTCATATCAGTGCTAACATTTAACATTTTCCTTTAACCTCTTGACTTTTACCTCCAAAATACTTAGGACAGTTGAGGGGTTTTAAGATAATGAAACTTAAATATTAAATATTTAACAGTTTTTCTCAGTTTAGATCAATTTCTCAGAACAGAATTTATATTCTCAACAGTACTTATTCAATCTCATTTCTGTACATCAAAAAAGCAGTTTCTCATTCCTTTGAGCAAGTTGCAAATACATTTGTACATAATGCAAGTGATTGTATATACTACTCTGGTTTTTCCCACATCCCACAAGTTCATCCCACAAGTTTGATAACTTGTTCAAAAATCTTGAACAAGTTATCATAATGTCAATCATATTTTTTATTTAATTATAGTATTAGACTTTTTTTAAAAAATCTGTCCTGAATTGGTAAATTACTCCCAAGTGAATCCTGAGTTTCTCTAACATAAGTGAACCATTACCTCAACCAACGATAACCAGTTTTCTAAAACAGATTGATTGATTGTCTCGAGAACCATCAGTTGGCAACAACATATAACCAGAGCTATCAATAGCTCTGTTCATCTGCAGTTGTGCATTTGAACACTGCACAACTACAACTCCAAGACAGGATTTGCATGAGGAAGCTTTGAAGCATCACCAAATGGTTGCCATGGAGATTTGAGGATGTCTCAAACATGTTTTGATGAGGAAATGACTCATCATCAGATAGCTCAAACCTAAGTAATTGATGGTGATATACACTCCAAATAAGGGCTGTTCACTTTTTAAATAACCAGCCCTTTTAAAAAAATGTTTTGGTATTTTTTTTTGTTGTCGTTGGACAGTCGTATTAGACCACACTCTTTCTGCATTGAGTTTGTTGTGTGCCATCTATCCTGAACGTGTGGTCAAAATTAAAAAATTGTAAAGAGAAACATGTTTCTCCCAAAAGGGAGGATGGAAGGATGTAGATAGAAAGTTCTCTTAAACAACATCTGAGATTTTGTTTGGTTGGAGAGAGGATCACACCTCTCTCCAAAAGCAAAAAAAAGGTTTAAGAACTTCAGAATTTTCTGTCAGAAATGACAACACTGCCTGGTTGAACTTCTAGTCTCCATGTATGCTTGTGTGCAAGTTAGTAAACAGAGACAATAACAATAAGCTCCTACCTAATGCTTGGCAACTGCTTCACGAATCATTTATATTGTAGAAAAGCAAACTCTGAGAGGGAATTAATAGGAACGCAGCAAAGTATGCAAGGGTCAGATTTTTCCTCCGTTATTCGGGCTGGGAATCAATACCTGGAATTACTCTCACTAAGCTTCTTTTGCCTCCTGTTTCAAGGGACTGTTTTCATCTTCTTTCAGGCCTTTGTCTAGCTTGGTTTGGGACTGTTAATAAAATCTGGACAGGAACTGCACCATTCTGTAGCCCTCAGTCAATGAGGGCCAAATTCTTAATTTCAGGATTGAGTTGTAATACAGTATAATTTCCCTTGTGAAGTAATGACTTGTGCACTTAAGTCAGGGGTAGGCAACTCCAGGGCTCGAGAGCCGGTCTCCTGCAACTTTTAGATGTCTCCCTGGTCCAACACAGCTGATTCAAATAGCTGTGTTGGACCAGGGAGACATCTAAAATGCAGTCAAGTTCTCCAGAGTTCTGCTAATGACCCCATTATTTGACTCAGGTGTGTTGAAGTAGAAACACATCTAAAAGTTGCAGGAGACCAGCTCTTGAGGCCTGGAGTTGCCTACCCCTGACTTAAGTTGACCTATGTAAATGGTGACCCAGGAAAATTTGATTGATGATTATGCTGAGAATAATCTCCCCTATAAGTGTGGGATAGGAGCATGCCCAGCTTCAGCTTGCTCCACTCAATACATCATGCATGTTTGACACATGCAGCTGCAGGATACCTGTCAGAAACAGAGGGGGGAGCCCTCGGAGTCATGTTGTTTTTTCTCCACTCTGGTATCAATGCATAAAAATGTGGCAGGACTTTGAGGGCTCATGTTTATGCATGACTGGGGCCCTGGCTCAGATTTGTTTTAGCATGGTGAGAAAAGCTTGAAGTTCAGGTGCATGTTCTCTCTGATGGATACAAATAAAAAATGTTTTCCTGAAAGAAATGTCCTGCCAGTACACTTGAATCACATTAAACCTTTTATTTGAGCTGGGCCATCAGTCTGCATCTATTTTCATAGCTCTTTTGTCAGCGAGCTGGTTTGGAGTAAATCAACCTTTGGTTACAGAATACAGATGATTTAGAATCAGTGTTTATTTAGTAAGAGCATGCTCTGAATGTTTCTGGAGGCTTGTGAATGTGGCAGTATGCCCTGGTGGCTTTGAACGCACCACACAAGTGCTGGCATTTAATTGGTTGTGGCGCTGTTTGTATATAAAAGGCCCTCCCTCACCTGGTCAACATGTGTTTCCGATTTAGACCTCTGCTGTGCAGCGCCAGCCAAACACTAATGTGCGCTTGACTGATGCACACTGATCGCTCCTTCTTCTGGTAAGATGCCTCTGATATACTTGCTTTTTGTTAGCCTAGCCTTCGCTTAGTTTGAACTGTACACCTAGGCGGCCCGTGCAAACTGCCTGATCCTCCTCCCAGCCAGAGGCACTACATATAGAGCTTGTGGTAAGTGAAAAGCTCGTTATCTGCATGCTTTTAGATTCGATGTTTGACATTTATGTTTGCTAGACACTGCTGTTTGTCCTTGGCCGGCTGTTTGCCTGTTGCCCTGTGGTTTCTGGTTGATGTCCGCTGTATTTTGGTTGTCCGTCGTCGGCAGCTCATCTGTCGCCCTGGTTGCTGGCTTTCTGCCAGCCGTCGTGGTCAGCGCGAACCTGACTCCTGCCCTTTGTCCAGCTTGGACGGACTCTGCTGGTGCCACTCTTGAGTGGCGTCTGTGGCGTGGCATCCCAGAACGGATCCCTAATTGGACAATTGCTGCTGATTGATTGTGGACTGAACGATAACTATGAAATGACTCATGTAATTTGAATGTCTTTTCTTGACAGGAGAGATAAAAGACAAATGTTGTTTTAAATGTTTTTGTTTGTTTATTTTTATTTAGGTCACTACCCTGAACTGCACTGCCACCCTTGACTTGAGCCAACACTGTTATTTAAATATGTGAGTGGTTTTAATATAGTTTATTGATTAGAATGAAATGGTGTAATAAAATTATTGAAATTGGTGAGATTGTCTCAAGCCTCATCTGTAGCGGGCCTGTGTGTCTTGAAGGTAACTTTTTGGGAAGAATTACAATTTTATCTTAAATATAGTTCTTTTGAATCACACCGGTACCACCACATACATAATGAATATTGGTAATCCCAGTGAAAAAAATACTTTAGTATATTTCAAACATACTTATATTTGCATAAGTACATACTAAGTGTACTACTAGGGTTGCCACCCATCCTGTAAATATGGAACCGTCCTGTATTTGGCTGTTAAATGTGGTGTCCCGAATTGAACTGATACGGGACGTGATTTGTTCTGCATTTCTGTAAATGTCCCATAGACATGCTTCTCACAGACATATCAACACTAGGTGTAACAATAATGACCAAAATAAAACGCAGGATATATAAAGTCAGCTAAACTGTGGTGGCAGGAGCTAAAAGACCCACAGAACACTACGGGCTGACGCTGCTGTGGTTGTCTAGAGACGGACACTGCGCAGCCATAGTGAACTGTTATCAACCTGTCTTTTTAAAACACCCCCTACCTGATACTCTACCATCCTTAGGAGGAAAACCTCTCATAAAGATACAGATGTGAAAGGGAAGATGCAAATCCCTGACCTACAGCCCCTGGGCAGTTTTAGATGGGAGCCAAAGGGTTTCTAAAGAATATATATTAAATAAATGTCTTATGTTAATATTCAGTGGTGGATTTTTTTTTTTTTTTTTAACCTTCAGAATTTTACTTTAACAATAAATTTTAAAAAATGTCAACCAACTGACATACAACAGCACACTCCCCATCTGAAATTACAAGTGTTTTACCTTTTCTCAAACATTTACTCTTCGGAAGAAATAAGCAAAACTATTTCACTCGCAGGTCGTAAGAACAACTTTACGGCATCTTCTTTTGCCACTCTAACCTGAACTTTCTCAACAAGTCCATCTTTACTGGGGTACACCTCAGCAATGATGCCCATAGGCCAGACATTGCGTTTTAACTTCATTATCTCCCAGTTTTAAGATTCTGTGTTCAGAAGTCCACTTTTTGCAAGGTTGCAGAGTACTAAATACTGCTTGCACCATCTATCCCAGAATGTGTAAGAGAGACTTTGGACTCTGTGCCACTGCTGTTAGGACAAGTCTTTGTTGTCATAATCTCCTACAGGTGCTGGACAAGGACCCACTTTCTGCATCAAAAATGTTGCAGGTGTAAGAATGAACGAATCCATAGGTCATAGGAGACAGGAATTAGTGGTCTGTTATTCATAATGGCGGTGACCTCTGCTATGAAGGTTACGAGTACCTCTTGTGTGAGTTTGGAAGACCCCTTCTGAAGAAACATTGAGTCCAAAATGTGGCGTAATCCACCAATCATCCTTCCCCACATTCCCCCATATGAGAAAAGTGTGGGCTGTTGAAAGTCCAAGTACCGTCATGATTTGAAAGAAATCTCTTCACATCTTCTCCATCAGTGTTTGATGGGATTCCTAGGACTTTTGACGTTCTGATGAAATTAGTTCCTCTATCAGAGCAGATGTTCTTCACTGGTCCTCGGATTGCCAGGAACCCTCTAAATCCATTTATGAAACTGGAGGTATCCAGAGATTCAATGACCTCGATATGGATAGCTCTAACACTTAAACAGGTGAATAAAATAGCCTACCTAATGCTCTCCGCATGACCTTCCTTGTTCATCGGGCAGATACAGGCCAGAAATATCTAGGCTGATATTTGAAAATGGCGGTTCCATGCTGAGCCTGTCATCTGGGAGATCTGCCATTTTTTGAACTTCACACCTTCCTCTGAGCTTTCTACATGTGAGACACTCAAAGATGTGCTTACTCACACATCGTTTGCAACCGAGGATCCAAAAGCCTGCAGATCTGATGGCTCCTTCAGTAAAATGCCTCCCTTGATGTTGAGTCTCTTCATGGTAATGACAAACTATCAGGGTGGTGACATGGTAGAATCAAAGGTCTTTTTTCTTCAGATCCCAAGCTTCTGTCATGAAGACGACCTCTGACCCTTATAACTCTCTTCTTGTCAATGAGACCAAGAGTGGTCTACTTTTTGAAATGCTTTGGTTAGAAGCAATTAGCACCAGCTCTTCTCCAAAGACTTCATGCTGAACAGTTTTGAGGATGACTGTAGTGCTGCAGTTGAGAATGTCCACTGATAAATGTGGGAAAGACAAATGCCAGCCATTACACTCAGTTAAGACATCACTCTGTTCCTTCTTGAAACATTGAATGATGTAAATTAAAGCACCAACTGCTTTATCAACTGTTCTCCAGCATAAAAAGCGATTGAAACGATGTCACCACTGTTGATGCTTTTATTACTTCAGGATCGCGTTCTGGCTCCAAAAGCTCAAACGTTTGCTGTACAACTGATTTGTCTTTAGGTTTGGAGAAAAAGGCTGGGCCAATGAACCATATTGTGTTTCTCAAATGTTCTGCTGATACAGGACATGTTGCAATGTCTGCAGGGTTGTGCTCCATGTGCACATATTGCCGTTGATTTGTCAATCTTCATTAAACCCCAAAGGAAGGTAAATACCAATGCTCCTCTCTGGATTTCACTGAGGGTGCTTCTTCTGCATGCCCATTTTTAAAGATCTTTTCCATAAAGTCAAAGAACTGCTGTTTCATCTGAGGTTTCTTTCTGAAATTTTGCTGCAGTGAGTGGAGTCGCTTAAGTGCCTGTAAGCAGTTGTCTGGGAGCTGTGGTCGCCATGTCCTAAAAGGAAGAGGAACTAGCCAGTTGTTGTTTTCATCCTGGTGTACTTCTCTGTCCATGATTGTAAGGATTTGAATGTCCTCCAAGGAGCCACCAAGTCATCATCCTTTGTTTGGTGAAAGACATTCACAAGTGATCACAAGTGATCACAAGTGATCACAAGTGATGAAGCCTTTATTTAAAGAAGAAACTGAGATGAGGTCATCACATCAGTATTGCTCTTTAACTGTGTAACTCTCTCAAATAGAGAGGGGCATCCACTTTTTAAGATGTTACTGTAACATGAGGTTACATGTGCCATCTTGCATAACATGGCCATCATAAGCATCATGAACATCTCCAATGCATACATCACCAACAACCACCCAACCCAAATCCAGTTTTTGGGCAAATGGTGCATATGGGGGCCGTTTACTTGTTTTCTAGCCTTATGTACTCTGATAATGTCTCTCCCTAATAAGAGCACAATAGGGGCTTGCTCCTCAAGCATCGGGATATACTTTGCAAGGGGCTTCAAGTGCCTATGGTTCAATGCCACTTAAGGTGTCGGGATTTTCGAACAATTATTTGGGATCTCATTGCAATCGATTAACACTGGTAAAGAGAGATGAATGTTGCCATCATTAACCTCAACCTTAAAGCCACAGGTCTGTTTGCCTTCTGTTTTCATGGTTCCTGCACAGCACAGGTTTTCAGAAGATATGGTGGGGCTATTCCTGATATATTGAACAAATAAAAAATTCAGACCATGCAAATGATCTATTACTTCGATCATCCAATATTTCATACATCTTACCTGCAACATTGGGATGACCAGCAGGAAATACTTTCACAAGACTTATTTTAGTTCAGGAACATCCTGAGATTTCCTTGCTACAGATTTTTGTGCATGTCCTGGAAACAGCCGCTTTCTTGTTGTCATTTATTCTCTCTCTGCCATTCTCTGATATAGGAGAATCTAGAGAGTTCGAACACAGTGCAGTCCCTGGGTGTAGGGCTGTAACATGTTTTTTTTTTACCTCCACACTGTACAGAGTATCTCTTCTACACAGTTCCTTGCCAAATGTAGAGCTTTGCAGCACTTATAGGAAATCCCATATTTATTCAGAATTGCCTTTCTTTTTTCAATGAGCATTCCTCTGAAGGTTCTACATTAAGAAAGAGAATGAGGTTTGTTGTGAAGCACACAATTTTTGGCTGGATCATCTGCTGTGACGGGTCTACTTACAGATGGAGTACTGGTTTGAGTAGAGCCACAGTGCTGTCTAGGGAATGTCTTAGTAGAGAGCCTGTTCTTCAGTACAGTGAGAAACCTCTGACCATCAGTTCTCAGGACTTGTCTATGGTGCTCAGTTGAATCATTATTCAATGTTGTCCGCATGAAACTGGGGTCAGTTCTCATTTAGCTTGATTACACACAAAGTTCACAAAGAAGCTGAATGGAGGATAGATAACCCTGTTTTCTTCTTTAAATCCTGATGTTAGCCACTTTTTTTGTAAATAGAATAGCAACTTCTGCACAACAGGGTTAATGCCACTAGGCATATCTGCCTTGGCTGGCTCTATCTCCATGAACAAATCTCCAACCATCGTAAACTTCAGATCTCCAGCGATGCCTACCTACCGCAGCTGAATATGGTGCGGAGACTGCACCACTTCAGTCTACCCCTCAACCAGCAGCAGAGCAAGCTGTGGATTACTCTGGATCTCTAGCTTCACCAATTTCACACCAAGATGAAGTTGATGGGTGCATATCAACCACCCTTACCAGCTCTGTAAAAACAGCTCTGCTTCATTTATTCAACATAATTTCTTTGAAACACCTCAAAGAAACCTTTTATGGCTACATAACATGTTTATTGTTTGTTCATTTGTTTCTGTTTTTGTATGATTGCTCTTATCCATGAGGAATCATGAACAAGCTCACTAAGTTTTACTTCTGAGCTCACTCAGAAGCAAACCTGAAACAACATGCAGGACATTCTAACCAATGAAAGCAAACACATGACCCTACAACTAAACACTTGTGAACACTGTTCTCAAGACTAAATAAGGCTTACCCAGAATATTTTTCAAAACAATATTATTTTCATGCATCCCCGATAAAACAGACAACAAAAACGACATAATTTTTACAATAGAGTTAGGACAAAATAAAAGCATCACAACAGGCATGTAAGCTCACAGTAAGAGTAAGTGCATGTCTTTGCTGTAGAACTGTTTGTATGCAAGGTAATTGTTTAATGGTTACAACAGTACAAAAAAAACTTTAGTAATTTGTGCGTGTTTTTGTGTCTTTATATTGTCTGGAAATCTAGGATTTTAGACCTCCTCCAGGTTGTGGAGGCGCCCCAGCATCCAGGTTCTGTGTTACGGCCCTGTGTTTGCTGTCACAGCGCAGCGGACCTCCTGCCGCTCCACAATTCAGATGTCCCGCTGCACAGATTTATGACACTTATCTTAATATTAATAATTATAATGAGGTTCAGTTACACAACTTCACAGACACGTTTATTGCGCTGTTCCTATTAGTATCGATGTTTGCTATTTTCTGGAGCGCAACACGAATCTTGACGTCATTCAGAGGTCATATATTAACTTGACATTAACAAAGACACAGCGGGACGGATTATGAGTCTGAAAAAAAAAACAAGCCCAAAGCCACTTATAATAATTGCACATGGCGAGCGAAACTCAAAAGAGTTCCTGTTTATCCAGCAACAAAATGCACTTCTACCTCCATTGTTTATGTTTCTGTTGCTGCTGATACTGTCTCATAGACTCTCCCCAAGGCGCGTAGAAGAAGTAAAATTTTATTACGCACAGTAAAGTGATTTTGATAAGTAACTGTACTCTGACTATCTGATTTGAAATAGCAATGCGTTAGATTACTCGTTATTGAAAAAAGTGGTCTGACGTCAGTAATGCGTTACTGACATCACTGCACACAGGCTTGTCTTTTACCTCCAGGAACATGAAGTCTGCCTCCCCACCTGGCTTGAAACCCCATGTTCTCAGCATCTAAGTTTAGCCATTTTCGAGGAGGGGTACCTGAAAGTTGATATCTGCTCTGATTGCTGATGAAGCTGCTTGTGCGCTGCAGTGACTCCACAGGCTACCGTTGCATTGCAAGGAATACGTTGGTGCCTGCAAAACACCAGCAGGCCACTGTGGCCTGTGGGCCGGTTCTAATAGTAAGTAAATATCATCCTAGGGGCCACAGATAATTAATGATCCAGAAAGACAGTCAAAAAATTACATTTCCAACCTGCGATATCACAGCGTGGAGTGAGATAATATCCCACGAATTAAACATCCCTGTATAACACAAGGATTAAAGAGGTATCATTTATACTACTTCACTGCAGTGTGCAAGAAACATCAGAGGAGGGAGAATTGCATAAATTTACAACAAATATGGTTCTGATAAACCCAAGAGATGCCCCCCACCGTTTTGTACACTATGATCAGAACCAGGTCGGAGGTACTCTGCCTGATTTTTATGATGTATGGGTGTGGAATTGGCTCTGTATTTTCAAAATCATTCCGTTCTGTCTCGCCATTAGTTAAGACGGGATTTGCAATCGCCAGACCTCAGTTGAAAAAGGCAGCCACAAACATTGCTTCAGGTGTCATCAGTAAAACTATGAGTAAAATAACAAGCACATCCGAGAGGTCAGGCAGGGATTATGGTTCTATCTCGAAGAGTGAGAAAGCGACCACCGGGGAAATGTGTATGGGGCTCACAAATACGTAAGACCTTTCCAACCTGCGATATAAAGGTTCTTGCTAGATCCTTCAAGATATCAGAAGGAACGAGCAGAGTAGGAAGTCCTCTTGAAGCAAAGATATATTTCACTGAAAGTTGGAGAAAGTAGAAGGGGAAAAAAGCATGACTCTCTTACATCAAAAATCACGTGAATGCACCTTATCAGAGCTGGATTTATTTTCAGCACCTATGACCCATCCATCCACCCATCCATCCATGCATCCATCGTCTGCCGCTTATCCGAGGTCGGGTTGCGGGGGTAGCAGCTTGAGAAGGGAGGCCCAAACTTCCCTATCCACGGCCACTTCTTCCAGCTCCTCCGGGGGAACCCCAAGGCATTCCCAGGCCAGCCGAGAGACATAGTTCCGGGAGAGACTCTATTCTGAGTCTCTCCCGGACTCAGAGTAGTCCAGACATGAGGGTAGGAACGTATATCGACCGGTAAATCGAGAGCTTTGCTTTTTGACTCAGCTCTCTCTTCACCACGACGGACCGGTACAGCGCCCGCTTCACGGCGGACGCTGCGCCAATCCGCCTGTTGACCTCCCGCTCCCTTCTTCCCCCATTCGTGAACAAGATCCCAAGATACTTGAACTCCTCCACTTGGGGCAGGACATCCTCCTCGACCCGGAGAAGGCATTCTACAGTTTTCCGGCTCGAGACCATGGCCTCGGACTTGAAGGCACTGATCCTCATTCCGGCCACTTCACACTCGGCTGCGAACTGCTCCAGCGAGAGCTGCAGATCACGTCCCGATGAAACCAACAGGACCACATCATCCGCAAAAAGCAGAGATGCGATCCTAAGGCCACCAAAATGGATCCCCTTAATACCTTGGCTGCACTGAGAAATTCTGTCCATAAAAGTAATGAACAGAATCTGTGACAAAGGGCAGCCCTGGAGGAGTCCAACCCTCACTGGGAATGAGCCTGACTTATTGCCGGCAATGCGGACCAGACTCTGACACCAATCATACAGGGACCTGACAGCCCATATCAAAAGGCCCAGTACCCCATACTCCCAGAGAACCCCCCACAGGGCACCCCGAGGGACACGGTCGAATGCCTTCTCCAAGTCCACAAAACACATGTGGACCAATAGGGGAAACTCCCATGCAGTCTCCAGGACCCGGCTAAGGGTGTAGAGCTGGTCTAGTGTTCAACGACAAGGACGAAAACCACACTGCTCTTCCAAAATCCGAGGTTCGTTTATCTGACGGATCCTCCTCTCCAGGACCCCCGAATAGACCTTGCCAGGGAGGCTTAAGAGTATGAGCCCTCTATAATCGGAGCACACCCTCCGATCCCCCTTTTTAAGCAGGGGGACCACCACCCCAGTCTTCCAACCCAGGGGTACTGCCCTCAATGTCTGTGTGATCCTGCAGAGTCGCGTCAACCAACACAACCGTATAACATCCAGAGCTTTAAGAAACGCCGAGTGAATCTCATCCACCGCCGGGGCTCGGCCACTGGGGATCTTTTTAACCACCTTGGCGACCTCATCCCCAGAGATTTGAGAATCCAATCCAGAGTCCCCAGGCTCAGCTTCCTCAATGGAAGGCATGTTGGTGGGATTGAGGAGGTTTTCGAAGTATTCTGCCCACTTGCCCACAACGTTCCGAGTCAAGGTCAGCAGCAGACCACTCCCACTGTAAACATTGTTGGTGCTACACTGCTTCCCCCTCCTGAGACGCAGGATGGTGGACCAGAATCGCCTCAAAGCCATGCGGAAGTCTTTCTCCATGGCTTCTCCGAACTCCTCCCCTGCCCAAGTATTTGCCTCAACAACCACCAGAGCCGCACGCATTTTTGCCTGCCGGTAACCATCAGCTGCTTCTGGAGGCCAAATAGGCCTGATAGGACTCCTTCTTCAGCCTGACAACATCCCTCACCGAAGGTGTCCACCAACGGGTTCGAGGGTAGCCGCCACGATAGGCACCAACAACCTTGTGGTGCCTGTCCAATAAGCCGCCTCGAGAATGGAGGCATGGAACATGGTCCATTCAGCCTCAGTGTCACCCACTTCCCCCGGGACATGTTCGAAGCTCTGCCGGACAGCGTTGTATTGTAACGAAGTAAAAATACTTCACTACTTTACTTCAGTATATTTTGGAGTACTTCATACTTTCCTCGAATATAAACATTTTTGATAACTTTCACTTTTACTTCACTATATTTCCTAACTTAATTACATACTTTTACTCCGATACATTTTCAATGTGTGGTTTAGTTACTCGTTACAAAAAAAGACAGAGAAAGAAACTCAAGTGTTTTGACCCCACCTACTCATTGACTGCAACAAAGTTGGTAGCCGACTTGCCTGGGCTTGTTCATCACCACCAATAGAATACACCTGTTTCGCTTCTCCCATTAAACACTAAGTTAACAAAAAAGCTCTCCCTCTTCAGATGCCAAATAAGCTGCATTTCCCTCCCAATTCTTTTTTTTCTTTTGCATAATGACCAGTTGTGTGCACCTATAGTTTGTGAAGTAGAGTAATTGTAATGGTTTCTTTACTTCATGTTGGCCGCATTTTCTGTATTGACTATTTATTTTTCTCATTTTCAGCACTGACCTTACTTAAAGGGAAAACTTAAGGCTTATAGAAACTTTGTATTTTCTGTCCTGGAGGGTTTATTAAGAAGCTGGTTCAGTTGTACAGCAGGTTAAGTTAACCTTGTGGTATAGGTAAATCACCTAATTTTCTTAACTAAATGATGCCTGCAGGTATATTTATTAGCAGGTTTAATTTTGCCTCCACTTGGTTGTTTACATTATTTTAAGTGTATTTGACAAGTTTACCAAAATATAAAAACTGTCATTCATACTGCATTTGCCTTGTTTTACTTATACTTTCCATTACATTACTTGAGTACATCCATTTTTACAGCAATTTCCATACTTAATAACAAGACATTTCAGATACTTTAAGACTTTATCTCAAGTAACATTTCAGTCAGTGACTTGGACTTTTACCAAAGTCATATTTTGGAGAGGTACCTATACTTTTACTTGACTCTGAGATTTCAGTACTTTATACAACACTGCTGCCGGAGATGGGAGTTAAAGCTCCGTCTCACAGGGGACTCCGCCAGACGTTCCCAGCAGACCTTCACAACACGTTTGGGCCTGCCAGGTCTGACCGGCATCCTCCCCCACCACCGGAGCCAGCTCACCACCAGGTAGTTGTCAGTGGACAACTCTGCGCGTCTTTTCACCCTAGCGTCCAAGACATATGGCTGCAGTTTTGATGAAACAATGACAAAATCAATCATCAAACTGCGGTGTCCTGGGTGTCCTGGTGCCAACTGCACATATGGACACCCTTATGCCTGAGCGTGGTGTTTGTTATGGACAATCCGTGACGAGCACAGAAGTCCAACAACAGAACACCACTTGAGTTCAGATCGGAGGGAGCGTTCCTCCCAACCACACCCCTCCAGGTCCGACTGTCATTGCCCATGTGAGCGTTGAAGTACCCCATTAGAACGATAGAGTCCCTAGGAGGGGCACTCTCCAGAACCCCCTCAAAGGACTCCAAAAAGGGTGGGTAGGCTGAACTGTAGTTCGGCCCATAAGCACAACCGACAGTCAGAACCCACCCCCCCACCTGTAGGCGGAGGGAGAAAGAAAGTCTCCCTTTCATGTTTTTGTGTTGAGTGATAGTTACGTAGTCTTTCTTTACAGATGTCATTATGAACGTGAAGTTGAGTTTTACACCATTTTTGTTCTGCCCTGAGGCAGAGTTGTCTTGCAGATTGAACTGTTTGTGCATTTCTCCATGGAGATTTCTTCCTACCAGACACAACCTTTACTTTAATTGGGGCAATGGAATCAATGATATATGAAACTTTAGACTGAAAATCATCTACCAACTTATCTACATCATTACAGCTTAAGGGTGAGGAAGAAAAGTAGATTTGATTAAATGTTTCTACTGTCTTTCCTGTGAAAGAACGTTTTGCCCTTACCACTCCCCCTTCACACCTCCCACTTCCGGACCCCCTTCCGGTTCCGCCCCCTTAATTATTTATATTCATAACCTGTCATATTTGAAGTTTGACGAAAGGGTGTACCTATTATCTCTGACAGACCTCAGTTTGGGTAATAGCAGGTCCAATGTCATTTCTTTGAACACTGGTTCCCCCAGGGCTGTGTCTTGAGCCCTCTGCTGTCTACCCTGATGACCCACGTCTGTTCTCCCAGGTTTTACACATGCAGACAACATAACATTTGTGGGATTAATTCAGGACAACAATGAAGTGAACTATAGAAAAGAGGTACAACATCTTGTGGACTGGTGCAGAATAAACAACCTGCCCCTGAACGTCAGCAAGACAAAAGAAATCATTGTTGACTTCAGAAGGTCTCGACTGAACCACACACAACTCCTCATTAATGACAAAGCAGTGGAGATCGTTAGCAGCACTAAGTTCCTGGGGGTTCACATTACAAACAACCTCAACTGGATACCTCATGTCACTTCACTGGTGAAAAAGGCACAGCAGCGCCTGCAGTTTCTGAGACGAATGAGAAAGGCTTCCCTTCCACCTCCCATCGTCTCTACCTTCTACAGAGGAACCATTGAGAGCCTGCTGATCAGCAGTATCTCCATCTGGTCTGGGAGCTGCACGGCCTCAGACCTGAAGTCTCTGCAAAGAGTGGCGAAGATAGCAGAGAGGATTATTGGGTCTCCACTCCTCCCTACCTACACCACTGCACACAGACGCTGTTTAGCCAGAGCAATTCAGATTCTCTCTGACTCCACCCTTCCCCTCCATGGTCTGTTCATCCGGTTGGCATCTGGCAGGAGATTCCGTTACATCCACTGCAGAACAGCTAGACTCAGAAATAACTGCTCCCTGGCCATCAGACTCCTCAACAATCCCATCACTAAAACTAAGACTGCTTGAAAATATTGAGTTATATATATAATTATAGGCTCACTTTTGTTTCTGTGTGCGCTCCGGTGGCCAAGCGATGATATTTCATGGCCAATTTTACTTATGTTTCTTTGAGCAATGACAATAAAGTAAGTCTTTAGTCTCTAAGTCTTATTTCTACCTATATATAAGACTCTACTAACAAAAAGTCACTGAGAACAACATACATGGCACCATAAAAACAAAAATGTAAATTTTTGCCAGGGTTGTATTTGTTTAACAACCCTGGTTTTAACAACCTGGGTTGTTATTCTTCTGTGAACCTGATTCATTCATTTGTTTGCTATTGACTTTTCCTCAATTACATTTGTTACATATACATTGCAAATAATATTTTTATTCTAGTTGATCTCCCAATTTTGTTCCTCCTATATTTGATGGAGAAATAAGATATTATTTATAATGTATAAAACTATTTGGTAACACTATTTGACCGGTTGTGAATAAGTGACATGACAATATCATAAACATGACATAACATGTGTCATGAAGATTGGTAAGTTTTCATGAATATTTATGATGGTTGTCATAAAGTGTTATTTGGTAAATCATGACACTTAATACAAGGCTGACATTATCCAAAATATCTTTATGAGAACTTGAAATTAACCAAGAAATCATAATCTGAGATAAATGCTATAAAAGTATTACCAATTAAACTTTAGCTTTAATAACATAAAGCTACATTATTTATAAAGTTTAATTGGTAATACTTTTATAACGAATTTATGTCAGATCATGATTTCTTCGTTAAATGGCAAGTTGTTATAACGAAGACATAAGTTACCGGGTGGGGTACTTGTTGCCTGATATGTTTGCAGTACTGTAGTGTGTATGAAGCATGTAATGTACAAAGTGGCAAAGAAGAAAAATAAGACATTTAGTTACTAAAAAGTGTACTTAATTAGCAATTATAGTAAACCAAAAGTGTAACTGTGATCACACTAGCATTACATACTTCCTATGTAATGGAACATACATACATTCCTATGTAAATTAAAATAGGACATGTTTTAATTTACGTCCTATCTGTTCCCCAGTCACTGCCAGAAAAACATCTCAAAATATTGAATCTTTTTTTAGATTTATCTACAACTTTTTGAATATGTATATTCCATATCATTTTAACCATAATCCTAAAAACATATTACACTTCACTTGTTCTAATTTTTTATTATATATTTTCTTTTCTTTTTTTTTTTTTTTTTTTTAAATCTTTTTCTGAGTCAATATCATTACTTCTGTTTTATCAGCTGGAAACATAAATCCCCAGTACCGGCCTGATGAGTCCCAGCAGAATGTGGCTCCTGGACGTTCAGGGCGTACCTGCAAGTCTGATGAGTCTTTGGCATCTGAACTCAGATGATAAGAACTCCAATTTGGTGTCACAGGTTGTGGGGCAGAAGGGTTGATTCCTGTTCGCAAGGCAGTCTTCGGCCCATCTGTGGCCCCAGCTCTTCTTCAGCTGCAAATCAGTTCTTTGTCCATCTCAATGTTGGCTCAAATATGCGTGGAGGATCCAACACAAGGTTCCTCTTTTCCATTTGCTTTTTATAGGGTTATTCCACCCTATGGCTGGATAGATTCTCAGATCCACCTTTGTCTTGGAGACATTATGTCATGGTGTCTGTGTTCTTGTCCCTGGGATTTGACCTTCCCAAATACCTTGAATCAGTTCTCTTTTCGCAGCTCTATTCTTGTCCAAGGGCTATTGCAACACTTACCTTAATGACTCAATGGCACGTGATAGCTTCATCATTTTACATTGGTACACATTTTACACAACTTAAACTTCTTTGTCAAACTCATATCTATAACCTCTTTAGCTTCTCTGATTTAACATTCATCTATAACATTATGATAATCAGAACTTAATAGTTATATGTCTCATAATCATAATTTGAGTTACTACAGGTGTTCTGAAAAGAAGACAGGAATCATCCATCATTCTAAATATTTGAAACTAATGTTATGGTTGTTCATTCTTACAAGAGAAAACAATGTTATCTTGCATTGGGTCTTATTCAGTTATTGAAAATATTTTGATTTCATTCTTTAAAACTTTAATGAATGGAAATAACGAATTGTCTCACTTTTTTATAAATGTGCAGGCTGTAAATTTAACTCACTTCTCCTTTTTAATGAAGCTCTGTCTGACTATGATTTCTAATGATTAATTGCATAAAGAAATATAATTAAAGCATAACTTGCATACGACAAAATGTGTAAACACAACCTTGTTTATCTTATTGAAGTCTGATTCTACGGTTGGTTCTTGATGTGTCATGAAGTGACTGACTGCTGCTTCCCAAGTGCCGGACCAATAGATTTAAGAACTCTTTTGTCCCCCTCGCCTTCAGACTGTACAATTCCTCATTGGGGGGTGGGGGAGGTGATACAGGACAGAAGGTAGAAGGAGTAGTGACCCCTTCTACTTTTCTCCATACTTATCAGGTCAAACCACATAGACCAATACCATATCACTGGTCAAGCTATCTGCCAAATTCTTATATTTTCTTTTGTGTTGTATTTATATTTATTTATATTCTTATATTCTATATTCTTATTCCTTGTTTCTTGCATAATTTAAGGTTTTTCTTGCATAATTTAAGGTTTTGGTTACTCACATTTAGTGTGTACCTTAGTATTTAATTTGTAATTTTGTATTCTTTTGCACTTTGCTCACTGTGTGCTATCTTTGTTTTTTTTTGCCTGCAAGCTGCTGGTAACTTCAATTTTCTGAGGGAGTCTTCCCAAGGGATCAATAAAGTACAAGTCTAAGTCTAAGTCTAAGTGGTTGGTGTTGAGGTGGTGAGGCAGAAGCTCGGAGACCCAGGTAGATGAAAAAAAAGTGGTTTAATGATGAAAAATGTCCAGTACACACAGTTCACAATAAGTCCACGGCCAGGCAGCATGGCTGAGCGGAAGCCAGGGCTCACCCCCGGTAGTAACTGGTCAAACAGCACGACAAAACAACTACAAGTAACGACAAAACAGGGACAAGGACCCAACGAGAAACAAAGGACACAGATGGGGTTAAATACACCGAGGGTAATCAAGGGAACAAAACACACCTGGGAGTAATCAAGAGGAAGACAGGACAATGAGGAGACTAGTACACAGAAAACTCAAATAAATACACAGAAAAACACAGAACATGACATGATGTTACTTTTTATAATTCATCTTATAGTTTACTTCATATGTTGTTACTGCTAAACTTGAATCTCCAGCATGGGAATAATGGGATTACCTCATATTATTTTAATAGATATGAAACCATGATGAAATGCACGAGGGCTTGTGGTTGTAATGTCAATTTCTTTATCAAGGTTTAGGCTTAATTTTTTTTTAACTGCAACAAAGTGCTCTTCAGTATTGTTGAAACCACTGATAAAAACATATAAGAATAAAACACAACTAATGAAACAGATAGGATAAATAGATTACAATGTCAGGGTTTCTGCAAATGTCAAGCAATAAAAAATGAGTTTTAAGGAGTGATTCAGATCTAGTGTTGATAGGTAGATCAACACTAGATCCACAGTATAGAATATAGAGATATAAAGTCTACCTGCCGTGCTGGTAGACTGTTTTGAAATTACACTGACACGCCAAACTGTGTTTATAAGGAAGCAAATCTGTCAATGGAATGCATTTGCAGAAAGAATTCTTGATCTTTTATGATACAGCGTCAACTATGGAGCAACCTCAAGGCAAATGAAAGGTTTCGTAATTTGGGACCATTTTGATCGTACATCGGAAAATGAGGTATTGGTTATCACTTTGTTGTTGTTTTATCCGGTTCTTTTCAGTTTCTACTTGATCTATCTGAATCCAAATTCAGCTGAAATTGACTCTAAAGTCAATTTCAAGTTGTTTTGCTGATTGTGTTGCATAAGTTTGGCAGAACTCTTATTTAAATAAATCCACCTCCTCAATGCTGAGGCATTATTAGGCCAGGCATCAGATTGAAGTCCAAGACCTAGGATAAACTCAGGTACACAGCAATTCTACAAATTACTTGGTTGCTTTTTAAAAATTATTTTATATAAATGTAATGTTTATTTTTTTCTACAGCAGGAGACGTGTCAAAAAGGTGTAACAGAATAAATTTCAAATGTTGGAAAAACTTTTGAAAAAAACCCCAGTCCACAAGCATCCTCATTCCAAACACATTCACTTAAAATTTTCATCACTTGGTACATGTTCACATTATTTATTGACTATATTGAAGAATATCAAATATATTTTGAATTTAACTGAAGATCTGAAATACAATATATAATATACAATACTATATAACTTAAATCTTATTGTATAGACTAGGTCATCAGTCTGTCAACTATGTTGCCTGTAGGGATTTTTAATGTGCAGCAGGTGTCAGTATTCAGTGACACAGTATCAACACAGTATCAATACAGTTTTGCTATGGGTCGAAACGCTTCATGACACCTCATTTATCCATCACTAGGCGTCGTTTTTCTTGTGTGTACACTGGAACAACGCTTACATGCTTACCCAAAAGAATAGTTCATACAGCTTTGCATGTTGGAGGTAGAGGAGACTGACTCCTCACTCTGCTCAGAGGGGTGGAAAAAACCTCAAAGGGAGGTTGAAGAGTTCATTTTTCAATTGACTAAAAAGAGTGGGAAGAAAAAATGTTGGGTTTGAAGAATAAAGTAATGCGGAGCTTGCCAGAAGCTGGATCTCCTGCATGATTTGCATTAAAGTCTGCACATCAAAAGTCTGGGATGACCTCTTTAAATATTTAAATGCAGTTTGTAACGAGCAGCATCACAACATCTATCAAAGGCTGATGGATTCAGGCAGAAAATGGGAGATTCATGCTACTCATCAGCCTGCAGCTATGACAGCCATCCCTCCGTCTTTCCCAAGGAGAATAGCTTACTGACAAGTAGTGTTGAAGAAGATGTTTCCCCATACAGAAGGAGCTCTATAGTCCATAGCATATTTGGGGGAAAGAAATGAAGGAGGGCAGGACTGCTGTCATGACAGTGCCATGACAGCTGCTGTCTGACAGTGGCCCACGCTGCCTACAACATGCGCTTTTCTTTACCCCTACAAGCATGTCAAAATATTTACAGCATAATTCAGGAGAATGACTTGACCCTGTTAGATCATTGTATGAAAAGCAGATCTGTAAAAGTGTGCAGTTATTGGGCTTTCAAACATGCTCAGAGTGGAGCACAATAAATCAAATTCAAAAGTAATTATTCTGCTGTGTTTCTGGGCAAACACAATCTCCTTCATATATCAATTTACTAGCAAGGACCACGCCAAGATGTACGTTTAAAGATTTATTGATGAATGGATGTGGGATGAAGGGAGAGGGATGAGAGAGAGGGATGAATGGGAGGAGGGACGAAGGGATCTCTCCCCCCCTATTCCTCCATGAAGGATGAATGATCTTGATTTGGTTATCTGGGAGAATGATGGAGGGCTTGGGAGGTGAAGACTTTGCATGGGGATTTGGTCTTCATGAAACGGTTCCTCATTTTCCCTGGGCTGACATAGGATCCCCCAGATGAAACCTGCAGCAAAAAGAAAAACCAAGGCATGGTTATAGATGAATGATTAAATGATAGAGGCTACGGGTTAGGGATGGTGGGGTTGACGAAACTAACAGACTGAGGTGAGTGGGTGAGTAGACTATAAATTGGCCATTTGGAAAATTAAAGGTTTTTTTTGGGTGTGGCCCAGCTCCCGAACCTAAGTTAACACATTAACCCCATATGTAATGGAATTGCCTAGTCATATTGCAGTGTTTTAGGTTGAGCTGTAACATCACATAAACAAATATCAGGTGTGGAGTAATGTCAGACTGAAACTCTAACTAATGGACATATATTTAGAGATAGACCGGCTTTGAATGAATGTTAATACAGCCTAAATGCCCATTTGCTCATTAATCACACTGATTAATCTCCACCATTAACTTCAGAGATTGAGCTGTGTTCTTTTAAAACGCTAACTCATCATCACCAATGCTGGAATGTTAGCAGTATTTTGATTTTTGAACTTCTTTTTAATTGATTCTAATAATTATTCCAGGTGTTATCTGACAATCATTTAAATAATTCCTTGATTAATATCTGAATGAAACAAACCTTGACATGTTTTTAAAGGCTTCTGTATTCAAACTGGTTTTATAGATGTTATAATGTGCTGACAAACAGGAAAAAAATAATCAGTTGAAAAAGCTCCTGTACAGCACCTATTTCAGGAAGAGAAAATTACTATGAAAACTAACCCTTTCATAGGTTTAGCTTTATTGTAATAGGTTCTTACAAATTAGCCCATTAAACTGTCCTCTGAGTTTGCAAAACTCTCATTACTTATTGTAGCACTTGAATGGAAAGAAATTTCATAAATGTTTCCACAGTGATAGCTTAAAGTCAAATCAACAGGTACTAAAATTATATATATCTACATCATATAGTTTTCCTTCGTTCAGAAAATTTCAACTCACCTGGTCCAAAATTATAAATGTGTTAACATAATAAACAGGGCTTTAACTTGTAGCTGTTATACAAGAGAAAAATAGTTGCATTTCAATGTAAACTAAATAGTTATGGAAAAATCTAAGTGAAGCAGTCAATCATTCATGCAATGCAATTGATCCTAGTTATCAATCAGTGCATTAAGCTTAATGCTTACTTTGAATATTTTCTGTCAAAGGAAATCACGCATATTGTTCTTGTGAAGAATATTTATTCGTATGAAATGATGTTCCTTTATGTGTCATATAAATGTAATGTTTTTTGTATCACAGTCAAGGTGTTTTTCTGTGCAGCTGGAAAAGGTGTACAAACTAATGAAACAAGATGTGTCTACTGAAGTAAGTTTCCCAGGGTTGTTGAACTTCCCCAGACAGTTATTTGGGAACTTGCTGTTTTTCCCGTGGCCTTCCCTGCATGGAGATGGAGTATTTAGTTTCCGCATCCCGTAGACATAACAGTGAATGAGCGTACAAGGTTCCGTATGTTTTCCTTTGTTTCTCTTGTTTGGTCTTAGAAGATTGAGTCTCCGCCTCGGTAATAGAGAGAGATGAATAAAGTAACTTAGCACCTCTGAGTTCGTCAGAGTGAATCTAATTTGTGCCTAATGCAGTGTATTTTTTGCTCTCCGTCTGCAGATGTATTAAAGATTGTTTTTGCTCCCTGACTTTTGTCTGGACCTCAGTCTCTGAATTGTGCACTTAACATTCTGAATATGCAAGACTCTGAAGACTTGCAGTACTCCCTCTTCCAGGGTCAGCAGGGGGCAACAGTAGACAATCGTTTGCATCATGTTAAGAAAGGCTTCATGTAACTGGGAAAATGAAAATAGTTTGAAACTATCTCTGCCACCAATCACTGGGTGGTTAGGGTACACCATGAACATGTCACCAGTGGGTCATAGGATTAGCACAAACACTTAACTGCAGAGAAAAAAGAAAGGTAGAGTAAGAGTCTTTTAGACTTTGAGCTTGAATAAAGGTTTCACTGTCAAGGTTCAGCTGAGTTTCTTTTTTTGTGAGCATTTTATCTTTTGTGTTTATTTCATTCAAAATATGAAGGTTCGTGTGAGTTTGGCAGCACTAAAGTGAGAGGTTCCTGCAGAAATACCTATAACAGCCAACCAAACCTAATAAACGCTGGAGCTCACGTCTTGTGGTGGGCACAGGGTAGCTTAGGATAGCCTCCACCTTTGCATTCACCGGATGTACCTGGCTATGGCCCACTTCCTTTACTTCCTTTCCAAGGTAGGTCAAGGTTGCCGGTTTGGCAAACTCACATTTTACCAGATTCAAGGTGAGGGAGACTCGAGCTAGACGAGCAAACACAGTTTTAGAGTGTTAATATGATCAGTCCAGGACGATTAATAGATTACAACGTCATCCAAGTAGACAATACAGTTCTGAATGTCTCCAAATACAGTGTTCATTAGTCGCTGAAAGTTAGCTGGTGCATTATGCATTCCAAATGCCATCACTGTATATTGCAGGAAGCGCTCTGGTGTGACAAAAGCTGAAATATCAAAAGCTCTGGCAGTCAGGGGAACTTGCCAGTACCCTTTAGGCAGATCTAATTTGGTTATTTAGGTGTCTGCACCAATACTGTCTATGCAGTCTTCCATGCGAGGCAATGGATGTGAAAAAGGACTGTAACTGCATTTACTCTTTAAAAGTCTGTACAAAAACTTTGAGAACCATCTGATTTTGGTGTCAGAAGACATGGAGAGCTCCAGGAGCTATGGCTTCTTATAGCCAAACTATTTTCCAGTAAATACTGAACCTCTTTCTTCATCATTTCCCTCTTGGCCGGGGGACAACGGTATGCATGTTGCTTAATGGGGGATGCATTGCCCACATCAATGTCATGCACCAGTACTGAGGTCCTAGAGTGCACATTCCCAAAAAGCGCAGGGTGCAGCTGAATCAGTCCCTCCACATCCTCCTTTTCACCCCTGGGGAGATAGGACAGATGCAGCCAAGGAATCAAGAATGAGAGTGTGAAAGCCCACCACAGTGACCTTCATCTCACTTTTTTAAACCATCATGGGGGGTATGTCCAGACACAAGAGAGATTGATGAAGGTTTTGGAGAGTCCTCACATGTGTCCTTGTCATTTTCTCTGGAATGAAACAGCTTCAACATATTTATATGACACAGACTCGTTTGGTGCCCCCTATCAGGTGTATGAACAATGTAGTCTGTCATTGACTTTGCTTTTTAACCAAATTAACAGCGAAAGAGATGGGCCAGGTGTGGGCACCAGCATGAACACTTTATCACCTGGTTCAAATGACCGCTGTACAGTCTTTCTGTCATACATGTTTCATTTTCCCTTGGGCAGCTGACAAAGACTTTCTTTCTATCGAACAAGCATGGTATAGATGCTCCCAACAGTGTGTGACAAACTCAAGGACATTAGCTTGTGGCTGTGTGTCAGCTGACAGGAGTTGTTCCTTCAGAACCTCCAGTGGTCCTCTTACACCATGCCCAAAAACTAGTTTGGCTAAAACCAAGATACTCCTTTTTCTACTGTTTTTGTCCGTTTCATGGCAATATTTGCGCATCATGGCCTTGATAGTTTGAGGCCACCTTTCTCAAGCGCCTTGTGACTGGGGATGGTAAGGACTTGAGGGAACGTGTTTAATGCCAAGAGACAGTAGTGTCTGCTTAGAGATTTTGGACTGAAAATTGCTACCTTGATCAGTTCGTATGACTCTAGGCAGACCAAAAGTTGCAAAAAACTTTAGAAGAGCTTTAGTTATGGTGGGTGCTGTGATTTTCCGTAGTGAAATGGCTTCAGGGAAACGAGTGGCAACACACATGACAGTCAGGAGAAACTGATTACCAGCTTTTGTTCTGGGCAGAGGATCCACACAGTCCATGAGGATACGCTCATAAAGGCTCATCAACTGCAGGAATGAGCTTAAGAGGGACGGGTGGTACCTTCTGATTAGGTTTACCCTCTATTTGGCAAACTTTACATGTTCTACAGAACCTGGCAACATTCTTTTTCAGGCCTGGCCAGAAAAAAATGCTGTAGAATACGGTGATGGGTTTTAGTGATTCCCAAATGACCCGACCATGAATCATGTGCCATGAATGGCACATGAATGGCCATTCATGTCCCCAAATTGTACTACTAAGAAGTAGTACAATTTGATGTACTACTCCCCAGTCCTCCTCAATATCCTTCTGTTGCAAGGCAGGCGTTGAGATCCATTTTCTCATGAGTAATCCATTGTCAACAAAAAACTTATGAATCTTGTCATTTATTGAATCACTCACCCCTTCAAAGCATTTAGTGCAGGGGTGTCAAACTCCAGTCCTCAAGGGCCGCTGTCCTGCAGTTTTTCGATGTGCCACAGGTACAAAACACAGGAATGAAATGGCTTAATTACCTCCTCCTTGTGTAGATCACTTCTCCAGAGCCTTAATGACCTAATTATTCTATTCAGGTGTGGTGCAGCAGAGGCACATCTAAAAGTTGCAGGACAGTGGCCCTCGAGGACTGGATGTTGACACCCCTGATTTAGTGAGTGTTTCATCACTTTTCTGAGCTTGGCTCAAACTCTCACGTGATACCGACAGTGGGAGAAAAACCTCAGACTTTGGAGCGAAGTCCTCCTTGAAGGGTGCTGATTCTGAAAGGTCCTCTGGTGGCAGCTTGTCCTCCATCAAAGCAGAGCCAAGAATAGAGTAATCCAAATTCACTTCCTTCATTTTTTGAGCTTGGGACCTGGTAAGAGCACTGACAGCAAACACATCAGGATGGGATTCCAACATCTCATCTTCACCCATCATGCAACTGGGATTATCCACTACCTCAGGAATAGGAAGTACCTTGTCTCCAGCAAGATCATTCCCCATTATAAGTTCAACCCCCTGAATGGGAATAAGTTTCTCACCAGAACTTTGAAGAATCGAGAGGCCAACTTGGACTTTATGTGAACGTGATGTAAAGGCACCGGTGCATAAACCATTCCAATTCCTTGTACTGTTGTACTTGCATTACAGGAGGTATCAGCATTGAAGGGCAGAAAGCTGGACAGGATGAATGACTGAGAACCACCAGTGTCCCTTAGTATCCTCACTGGCTTTTCATCCCCAGGATGTCCTGTTAGGGAGACAATCCTCCAAAAACAAAGGGCTTAAAACAGTCATCCGGTTCACTCATGGTTGAGAGTTGTGGGGTGGATCACAGAGGTCACAGAGGTCAACGAGGCCAAAACTGTTAACTGGTTTTGGTGGTTGGGGTGCCTGTTTACATTTCAGGGCCAGACAATCAAAAACAACTGAACTTCTCTACTTCCAATATACACGTTGTCATTGACTATAATGTGCCATTATAGTCAACTATAATGGGTTCTGGGTCTGCTGAGTCAGAACCTGAGCAGAGATGCAAAGCAGTGTTGATACCACAAGTACTCAGTCAAATAAGTTGATTGTCCAAACAAAGAAAGTAACTGACTGTTAAATGAAAAGCAGTTTATTTAATCTCAATATATAATTATCTGATATTTTACTCTTCAATTCAAATTAAACATAAGGATAAATATGTTTATCTTACAGTGATGGGAATTTTGTCTCTGTTAGGAACCAAGTTGGTGTGAGTGCTCCTCCGACTAGACGATCTTCGTGGGAGAATTCTGGCAGGCTGACGCACCTGAAGCGGATTTCTGAAATTGGCTGCAGGATTCTTAGGAAGCGGTGGAACAGCCATTCATCGCTTGATGGTCCCACTTGTTGGTCAGAGTCAACCCCAAGGTTTTGTCAAGCTTCATGTTTATAAGATCTTATTGTTTTCTCACAGATTTTGATTCACTGTTTTGACCAAGCTAGGAACCACGCCCACCCGAACGCAAATCAACGATTGCCAACCGGACTGAACGCTCCCGTCTGCCGCCCGAGCTTCCGCCACCTTCTTGGAGCCTTTGCACTAACGGATCCTGTCTCCTCCCTCGGCAACCCTCCATCAGATGATCTGTAAGCCATTCTCTCCATTTCCCTGTCAAGATCCCCTCAATCCGGTTCCTACTAAACTCTCCCCTCTCCAAGCAGCACCTGAGCCGGCCAGCCGCTTCCGATCCCAGAGGGCAATTCAGGATCAATATTTTCAATAATAACTGTGAATAAATCATTGAATCAAAGAGCTTCCGGCCTAATGTCTGAACCTGCATGTGGGTGAAAAAACTCAAATCCAACATGACAGTCTGTTTTAAAGAGAACCGGCTTTTATCAGCTCCCAAAGAAGAGCAAGTGTTCTGACAATCTGTGCTGCCCATCAATCCATTGTGGCAATGCCCATGCATACATTGATGTTACATCACAGGTTACTTACGCAGCAGATTTCTTACTGATACACCCTACCTGTGGAAGTTTTGCTTTGTCTGTTTTATTTTGTCAAAGATCATGGTATGTTTAATTTATTTTATAAATGGCTTTCCTTAAGCTGCTCTTCTTAGGATCTCGAGTTGTTTAGTTGTTTTGGAGTTTGATTTATTTGTCCTTGTTTCATTATTCTGTCTTCCAAAGCCCTCATCTTTGATTAATCCTGTTTCTATTTTACCTCGAAACACTATAGTGTTTCTAGTTATGCTTATTTCTTGTCTCTAGTTATTCTTAGTTATTCTAGGTTAATTGTGTTTATTTAGTTATTCTTTTGTGTTAGATTCATTTCCTCACCCCAGACTTCTCTCTCTTCTCACACCACGTACTCATTAGCTAATAGGTATTTGAGTGCGTTGTTTTCAGTCACTCCTTGACAAATTCTCTCATTTGCTTCAGTTTATTTTTCCTGTATGTTCCCTGCTGTCTGCTCTCCCTGGATTTATGGTTTGTGTTAGTGACGTAGCCTCAGAGCGTGTATCGAGTAATGGAGGGGGCGTTTCCGTAAAGCGCGGATCGAAGCTTGCTTCATTTATGGGAGGAGCCGAAAACGATGACGCCAGAAGCCTCGCTGCCTGGCTGTACCACGTGACTGCTTCAGGAAGTGATTCAGATTTTGGCGCCGGGTTTGACAGCTTTATAAACCCCACAGGCTCCATCATTCAAAAAGTGGGTTGTTGTAGGCGAATTGCGGTCAGTTGGGAGAGTGGATAGAGGTTTGATAGTTTGGATAGCAGAGTTTGGATAGTGGTTATTTAGTTTGAGACAGTTAGTTTGGTGTTTGGAGAGTTTAGGAGATAGATGGATGGATAGATAGATAGGAGATTTAGGGGCCAGGATAGAAGTCGGATTTCCCCTATGTGGGAACATTTCGATTTGATAAGCCCTAACAAGGTAAGGTGAACTGAACATTTGCAGATGCATTAGGTTTGCTTATGAGGAACTGTATTCTTCACTGTTTCTTATTTTATTTAAAGGTGAGGTGTTTATTGTGCTCCAAGGAGTTGGGGTACAATAATAACAGGAATTAGCCTATTCACTACCCCCTCCCTAGTTCCACAAGCACTTTCACTGTCCTCTGCCTGATTAAGCCCAGGCCTATGTAAATCCTCTGTGACACACAGATTTTTAGGTCAAAATAGATAGTTCGATTAATCTACATTGTGCAATATTAACCCTCTGCTGCCTGAGATCTTTAGTTCCAAGCCCAAAATCTCCTGGTTGGGGGCGATGTGGGAATCTTCCCTGCAGCTTCACTTGAGTCTGTAGAGGTATTCAGAAGCCATTTCCTAAGTCTTTTATGTCATCTTTTTGCTTTTCTTTTAATGCTTCTTTTTATACCTTGTGTAACTGTGATTTTATGTTGTACAGTGCTTGTGACATTTTTGTCTGTGAAAAATGCTTTCTTTACCTCTGATCAGAGTTGTGGACAGCAGATGTCCCCAGAACCTTATTAATTTGGATAATGTTTTTATGTAGAACGGACAAACACCTTAAAATCTGGTAAGATGATACCAGCCAAAAATGACTGAATGGTTAATATGATTACTAAAGTACTTTTAAAAGCATTGGTTTGAGACCGTGCAGAGGTAGAGGTATCTTTTTAATTTATTTGTGTATTCTTTTGCTGAATTGTAACCCCAGATGTAAAATATCAGCTGGAAATTATCAGTGAAATATTTTTTTCACACCAAATCTTAAAAAAATATGACAAATGAAGATTGTCTTTGAGCACAAGGTGAAACAAAAAGTTTTGGACTCAGCCAAGCTTTCAGGCATTGAAAATACATTTTTTCCATTGATTTTCCTGGCAGCAATGCAATTTGTGATCATGTAATTTCATATCTTTGACATGTTTAATGCTGGGTTTTAATGTTGATAAACTATTGAAACAAGAAGGTGGTCTGATTGTTCTTATGCATCATCTTTACCTGTATCACATAAACATGATACATTTGATTAATGTGGTTTATTAAATTATATATAATTAAAGAAATATTTGCTATTTATTTTGTAAAGGTAATTATAATTATATAATTATGATTATGTGGTTACTTTATTCATTTGAAATGGACTGTACTAATATATTTTAGTAATATTATATACATAAACTTGAGGATTCTGCATTTAAAATAAATATGCTTTTTATGCTTATAAAAAAGCATATTTTATATGCATAAAACATGCACATAAAATATGCAAATTTTCTATCCATATTTTATTATTTTATCGAGAGAGATTTAAAAAGAACAATTTCATTAAATGTTACCTTTTAAAAAAGTGACTAATCTTTTAAATCCCCAAGTCAGATCGGCCTTTAAATAGAGTGACAAATAAATTGGGTGGATTAAGGGGTAGAAAAGGGCAGCCTCCTCAGAATAAACATGGTATAAGTTCAGGGAGCATCAAAGCTGGAGTGTGCTGATAAAATAGACTGTCCTTGGTTTGAACTGTATTCACTCTGAATTTCTGAAGACTGGATGTTTATGCTCAGCTCGCAATCTTTGGGTAATTCTTAATAATTCAGTTTGGGGTCCTTCGGCAACCACGTAGAACTTTAAAGTGATGGAAAAAGTTGGAATGACATGAAAAACAGCACAAAGGAAAACTATGTATTTTACATTTTTCAATGTGTGTACACTTATGAAAGCAGTTTTGCGTTTTCACTCAAAGACGTAGCTTCACTTGTCATATTTTTCAAGATTTGGTGTAAAAAAGTATTTAAGTAAAAATTTCCAGCTGATATTTTAGATCTGGGGTTACAATTCAGCAAAAATTGTGAATTTTTTCAACAAAAACACAGCAAAAATTGTGGGTCCTGCTTTAGGAGCCAGAGCAGGGGCCACAGCAGGGACCACAGCATGAGCATTTGGAAAAGGGGTGGAGAAGTTCCATAGACTTTGTGGTTGTTGGGTAGTGAGGATAATAGGTCTATGTGGTGTCACTGAAGTAATTGCCACTAGCTGAGGCCTTTTGTGTAGGGCAGGAGAAGCTGCTGTTGTCCTGATGGATTTGTCCCATTAGTGAATTGCAGCTTTTTTGTTAATTTCAACTGCCCACAGTGTTGGATGGTAGGCTATATGTATGCATTGGCCCTGAATGTGGTATATCATAATGAGTGATCATTATAATATTTGTAAATCTGATTATGATTAAATCACCAACTTTGAACCTCACCGCACGTCACTGCTTAGAAGATATAAGACCTATATTGTCTAAAATTTGTTTTACCAATGCTGAACCTTCAGAGACATACAGTAAAAGACAGGCAAGGTAGAGCACCCTGGGCACTAGGAAATTAAGTCTAACATAAAAGAAGAAGGAAATAAATTAAAAGAAATAAACAAACTAGAATCACTGACTAAGGACTGAAATAGTGAAACAGAAGCAAAGCTAATCTAATCCAAAGAAATTGGGAAGTACAGAATTAAACCCTAAAAAAACTCAAACAACCCAGGATCCTAGCAAAAAGTGCATATGTATAATGTATCTGACAAACACAGTGTTTGTCAGAATATTAATGACAGAAAGAATGAAACACCTCTCATTAATATTCATATATCATTTTGAAAGGTAACATGATGTTGAATCTAACAAACTGGTGTTTGAAATGATCTTGATAGACTATCGTACTTAAATATTCTTTTTTCTTGTACAACATAGATGTGATTTTAGTTGAATGAAGTTACTTGCAGCATAATAAAATGGACTGTTTGTTTGTGCTTTGTCATAAAATTGTTGATATACAAATTTGATTTCACTAAGGGGTGTAAAATCTGGCATCTTATGATCTCTAAGGAATTTGTTTCAGAAGCACCAGGTAAATAACATTGTTGTGTACAAAAATGGAAAAAACCCTTAACCATCTGCCTGGACCTTACTTCCAGAAGAAGGAGTCAGGGAAAGTGGAGTTCCTTCTTCCTCCTCTTGCTCAGTTCTCATTAATGTCAATTTCATACTGCCAGTCCCAGGGCAATGCTCTCCTAAATGTGTGTCAAGAACATGTTGGCATTCTGAATCCACTTCCAGACATGAAAAGGCCCCACAGATATGGCTACTTTCATCCACTCTCTACTGTGTTGATTGGAATGAACTTTTACTCTCATGCTCTTTTGACCTTAAAATTTTCTGGAGGTGTGAAGTGTGTTTAATGGCAAATAAAAGTTTCACATGTGATGAGAATTTCCTCTAAAACACCACACTTTAAGGCAGTGACACCACTGTCAGGGTTTGCAAATGAGGGAGAAAGTTGCTTTGCTATTTTTCATTTTGCTGATATATGGATTCTGTTACTGCTCTTGAATTTAATACAACTGATGGAAATGTTTCCAGTCAGGGTGAAATTCTGGTCATGGATAACATGTGATTCACCCTTCCCCCACCCCTCTGGATCTGGATAAAGTTGTCACCAGTTTTATCCTGGCGCTTCTCCCTGTTTTTGTGTACCTTTTTCAGCCCAAATTCTGACAGCACATTCTGAGGCGCTATCTCCAACTTGGTTGCCATGGCCACAGTGAAGTAGTGTTTTTGCTTGTTGCACTTTGGAGCTGCCACTTATCTTGTCAGAGAAGGGTATGACTAGCTGGTGAGGTGGGGGCTGATGGGTGAATGCCACCATCCAAGGGAACAATGGAAAGCAAATATAGTCTATGTTTTCCCCAATAGGTATAAAGTTGCTGTTTTGTTGCCGACAGAGCTGGAGGTCTAAGACTGTAGTTTTTAAACAGCAAATGTACTGCTATTTTACTAAATAAAACCTCATACAGTATTTGTTTAACTGTTTAACCTCTATGCCAACTTGGCTGCAGACTGCTTTAAAAATAGAAAATGCTTAGAAGGGTTAACCCTACATAATTTTTGGTAGCTCCTCTAAGAGATCAAGAATTGTAAAACTCAGAGATATCAAGTCCAAAAAAACTCAGCAACTCCCTTCACACAGGAGCCCCTATAAATGGTTGAATTGTAACACAGACCATAGATATAAAACTTTACCATTCATTTATTGACAATGACAATGCTATTGAATTTTATTTAAGGCATTCAGCAGAGATAAAATAAAAAATAAATTGTATATTTAGGACATTCTTCATAGTTTGATTGTTGTGTTACCATGGCTACAATATGGTGCAGGGGTGCCGCCAGGAATCTGGGGCCCCATGACAAAAAATTAAATTGGGTCCCCCATAAAACCGTTACAATTTTAAAGGCTTGCAACTGCCTTGCTTTCTTTGGTCCAATACTCATACTAGCACAATATTGACCGCTAATGAATTTTACATGCAACAGTCCACATACTGCATGCAAATAGGTTGCTTATAGGTTTTGTTGTGTAATTGTAAAAGGAATAGAGAGACAGGAAAAATCCACATAGATTGAACACAGTGTTGCTCACCTTTTTCACTGGGGCAGGGGTTAAAGGTTATGCTGGTAAAGTTGCTGCTGATGCACACATGCAAGATAATTGCTTGGATTTTAAATTGTTGGAGTTCAGCTGTGTGCATATTAAAAAAAAATATATAGACACCCTTCTGTCAAAATTTAATCGGAGGAGTGATTGATGAGTGACTAATGACCTTTGACCCCTAATCAAACCGCCCCTCCCCCCTTTCGGTGTCAATTTACATTGTAAATTTTGTAAAGTGTAAATTTGGATGTTACAAAGAAAAATACCAATCTCTGCTTTCATCAACCCATAAAACATGGCTCATCATTTCTCTTCAGTTGGGGAAATTGTCACCTTTCTTAATTCAATTCAGTTGATTTTAAAATGCAAATTTTACAATAGATAATCTCAAGACAGTTTACAAAAAAAAGTAATTTCCATTCTACTTGTCAAACAGCGCAGCAATTTAAATGTATTATTTAAGTCAGTAAAAAAAAAGAAATTAAGTAATCTGAGTTAAAAATGCAGATTGCATCATGTCATTGACTTATCATTGACTTGACTTGTTTATATGCTTCTTCCTTTTCAAATTACTTTTACCCTACTATGACTGATTTTCTCCATATTTTCAGGGGAAGCCTGTGGAACCAAAATGTACGATTGCTACCTTCTTTCTTTTTTTCTTTCTTAGACTAGGACCACCATAAAGTGAATAACCTCACTGATTGAACTCTGAAATGAATAAAAAGTAATTTGGTTAATCATTCAGATACTCAGAATCAGCACAACATTGACTCTTTCCATCTTTAAGATGACTAGAACAAACTCCTCACTGTTGAAGCCAAGGTGTTGGCATCACTTTATTACAAATGATGGTAAATAATTGGACATGTAGAAATATAATTTTACCAAGATAGAGCTTGATCCGCTGTTACTGGACACAACTGGAGTTCCATAAAGTCTGGCAGTAAAAGTCACATTAAGACACAATCAGAACTTATCATGCTAAACAGATCCTCCGCTCAAAACCATCCTCCAGCTTTTATCATGTCAGAGTTTTAACAAGAAAGAAAAACACAGAGTCCAACCAGTAAAATTGTTGCTTTATAAACCACAACAGTTGGAAGTGTACATTTTATCTTTAGGGTTTTATGTAACCCCATGCTAATAAGCTACATTATTGTTGGTTAATAGTATCACTCTGAACACAAAATCTAATCATCGATCAGTACTGGATCTGCTCTTCTCTTCTTCTGCAACGCCTGGATTAACAGACCTTTGACCCCTAATCAAACCGCCCCTGCCCCCTTTCGGTGTCAATTTACATTGTAAATTTTGTAAAGTGTAAATTTTGATGTTACAAAGAAAAATACCAATCTCTGCTTTCATCAACTCATAAACTCATTCTGCTGTTCCGTAGGACCAAAATTTCCCTATAAGGAGAAAAAAAATCAAAATTTTGTTTTTACATCATTGTTTTTAGTGCACACAAATGATAGAGTACTTAATAAATTTAAATAAAAGTGTTCATTTACATATATTTGTTTAGACCAAAAAGGAAAGTTATTATGACGTTATACTCTACAATTCAAAGGGGAAAAGTTTTTTAGTCATTTTAATGAGCTCCAAATTTTTTAAAGTTTTGACAAACCTTAAAGTCTCTTCAGCTTGTGGAGGATCCGTTTCAGTGAAGTTTTCAGTGAAGTTAGCGTTCGCGGAGGGAAACTTGCTGTTGCTGTTCTGCTCAGTCAGAATGCTGCTGATGTCAGAAAAAATCTGCTGTCATGTCATGAGCTGGAAAAAAAAAAAATTAACAAACGTGTTTGTAAAAACAAGTTGCATCGTATTTTCACTTAAGACTTATAAAATAGTTTTATGACTTTGGTTATGCCTGTAGAATTTAAACTGAGGTAACGCCGAATGTTACGGGGTGGCCAGGTCATAACACGAAGGATCCATCCTCTTCAGATCTCAAGCAGCCAACACACATGAAGTTGAACATTTTATAAAGTTATTTATTTTAAAAAGATGTATCTTTCGTTTGAGATTTTACAACAAGTGGAGCATATGGCTTCAGAGTGAGCTAATGCCAAAAACAACAAACAAAAGGAAACTATCTGAATATTAACCAATTTACCTAATTGAAAGTAAAGAAACCAAATGGCCAAAAACTTACCTCCCTAACTAAGAAAAACAGGAGAAAACTAATGAAACATAAACGGCAGCTCACTCCTACAAACTCCAGGACTTTACATGATTTTACAGACAGACAGAGTGGCCGGTTGACATGAGCTGAGGATGGATGACAGGAAGTGTGCATCTTCAGCTCTTATATCTGTGACCTCCGGGAGGCCACCAATAGGACGTATCCGTCGTCTTCCGGGAACCAATCAGAGACAGGCACTTGCACACTCATATTTGCATACTTAAACAACGCCAGTTGTAACACCAAACAATAAATCGTTGGGTAAATAGTTTGGAAAAGATGAGACATGCTACCCTAAATGGCTGCAAATGCAACCATTGCTGAAAATAATTCAAACTCATGTAACATCCTGTAAAGTTTCAGCTCTCTGAAACTCTTTGAGTCACCAAGGTATATTCTTTTTTAAACACTTGCCATTTGATCAGTTTGATTTCAGAAAGGAACCGATGAAATTTTTTATAACAGAAACATAAAATGTACTCATTTTACATCTTTAAGATGACTAGAACAAGACTGACTGTGTACACTGAGGGCGAAGAGTTCAGTCAAAAGTAAAACATTCAGGATTCCCAAAGATACGGCCACACCGAGGGAGCCTCTCTTTGGAGCTGCTGCTACCAGAACAGAAACCTGAAGCTTAGCAAAATTTAATTAAATCAAATACATACTAGATTTCTCTGTAACTTCGTTCTTACCTGTGTGATTAGATGCACTTTGTACAACAGGTTCCATATTGACGTAAATTTCCTCCATCGCTTCAAACTTTTGCTGTTTTTTTTAACATTGATTATATATAGTAGCGCTGTTGCCTTGCAGCAAGAAGGTCCTGGGTTCGATTCCCGGCTCGGGGTCTTTCTGCACGGAGTTTGCATGTTCTCCCTGTGCATGCGTGGGTTCTCTCCAGGTTCTCCGGCTTCCTCCCACAGTCCAAAAACATGACTGGTAGGTTAATTGGTCTTTCCAAAATTCTCCTTAGGTGTGAGTGTGTGTGTGCGTGGTTGTTTGTCCTGTTTGTCTCTGTGTTGCCCTGCGACAGACTGGCGACTTGTCCAGGGTGTACCCCGCCTCTCGCCTGGAACACAGCTGGAGATAGGCACCAGCAACTCCCGACCCCATTAGGGAGAAGGGTCAGAAAATGGATGGATGGATGGATGGATGGATGGATGGATGGATGGATGGATGGATGGATGGATGGATTATATATAGTGGAACAAAATGAAAAACTGTGGGAAAGAGGTGAGATGTCTGGTGTTCAACATAAAAACGTATTTTAGAGACAACAACCAAATAAAGAAAATTATGAGTGCAGAATCAGTATTATTTTCTTAAATATCTTACGCAACATAAAAGTCTTGAAGGTTTCAATAGTTTCCTAAGTTCATATTTGCTGAGTCGATTCTGTATCATTGAATATTTATTTCTCCTTTTTCTTTGTTTTTCCTTCAGCTCGGTTAATCCTACTCATAATAAACAGATTACACTTTTCTTTGGTTGACAAAATAATTGACTTTTACATTCATGCACAACTCTGCAGTTGACCACATGGAACCACATGGTATCAAAAAATAAAATATGTTTTAAATAACTGATATAAGAGTGAAAAATACATCTGATGTTGTGATGTTTCTGCTCTTTGTATCCAAAAATATTTCCTGAAGGCTAATACATTGTTGGAGCAGATAACCGGTTCCCTCCTCGGTCATATGGACCCAACAGTTTTTACAGGTCTCAGTCTGTCCTGAAAACTAGACATAGCCTTGCTCTCAGTAAATACAACTGTCATCTTTTACCTGTTTCTTGTCCAGCAGTAGAAACATTTACGTTAAGAAACCACAGTCCTTGAATTGCATTCCAAATTACCAAACTTCTATCACCTATGAATCGAATAATTAAGGAATTGTACATTGAATTCATATTTTAAAGGTATGTAGTTTTAGGACTCCCATCTGGTATAAAAGTTGCATAATCTGGCTAGTTGTGTCTAAACCTCAGTAACCATGTTTCCTCATCTTCTGAAACAACTACCAGGCAGAGCAGCAGTTTGATAAACAATCTGCTTTGTGAAGCACCGCCTCACTGGGAGGGAATCAAAAGCTAAAGTCAGGTGCAATTTGGGCGGGTTAAAGTAAGAGAAACCAGATACTGCCATCAGAGCATGCTGAAAACAAGCAAGCACGCAAAACATTCACAGGATAGAAGAGTTGACTGAATCAAGACATTGCCCAGAAATTCAGACTGGGAAGCTAACTGGCAAATTGCTAGCTAAGTATGTAGAGCAGGAAAATAGGTTAGATTTACTTAAATTTATGCAAACCAATTGCCTCAAAAGATTAAATTACTGCAACATATAAAATACAAGTGTAGTTACACTGTGTGATTTTGGCAACAATATTCTTAAACTCATCCAGAATATTATTCTCTGCAAAACTTCTTTTATTTTCTGCCTGCAGCAGCAGCAATATATTTGCTACATACAATAAAGACACACGGTCTCATTATTTGACATAGTTGTCCTGTTCAAAACCTTTTGGTTTGCTTGAGCAGAAATGGAGTAGTGTCTGGGCATGTTAAAATGTTAAAACTTTTACCACACAAAATCCTCACTACTTTCAAATAGTTTACTTTTTATTTTATTTTATTTTATTTTAGTTGTTGCCTGGACTCAATTTAAATAGATTAACTTATAAAGCTTCTTTTTTTTAATCCAACATTCCTGCCACTGAGGACAAACAACAAGTTGATGATAATTAAGCGATGTTCGCTTGAACTTTTTTAAAAAGTCTGATGTTTTATGTTACAATGAAAGCGGCCGAAGTCTAGGTTCAGCAGAAGGATGAAGGCATCTGATTCAGGCTTCAAACTCAGTACCTGTTTGCTTTACTGCAAAACTTTGGTAAGGTTAAATTTAGTGAGCTAAAGAAAGTCAAACTGTTCATTTTCCAATGTAATAAATCCCTTGAGGTACTCAAGTTTCTTGTTTGTTCAAATCTTGTTAGTCATTTACATAGTATGATGACTAATTAACAGTTGATTAATTTTGTGTCTACATACAATGCAATCTTTCAATTCATAGTTGAAGTTCTATTATCGGGATTCTGCAAATTAAATATTTCATTACATATTTCAATGATTCCTTTCATACAGTCTAAGCTCCCTGAAAAGGAGAAATTACCTTTCAGATCAATATATTTTTGATTGCTTTGAGTATCATGATATTTTACTTAATCTGACTTATATGATCTTCTTTAAAGCATACCGATGCTTCACATTGATCATCAATAAGCTTATCATTTACAAGAGGTGTACTGTCTGTTACTGAACATTAGTGAACAGATAGCATCATTAGGACCAAGGAAAAAAAGCTGGAGATAATTTTAACGGTAACAAGATAATTCACCATGTTGTGATCAACCCTTGCAGCATGGTTGTGTAGTGAGTATGTTTTATTTTTTTATGTTTGTTTTCTAGGCAAAGTGCACCAATAGCAAACTTAGTTAATGTTATGGTAAGGTGGGCTAGTTGTCAGAAGATGTGAAAGGGGGTATTTAAGAAGAAAAAAAAAATTCACTGATTGAATTGTTTGTTGATAGCCAGCATATATTTGAAGTTGTGCAACAAATACCAAAATAAAAAAAACTATATAAGATCTGAATGGCCATTCAGTTTGATAAATATTTACACAAACCATAATTCAATAAATTGATTGAAATCCAAGTGCACGCATCAAAACATCAAATCTAGTTAATATGAATTGTATTCACTATTTTAATACAGACTGATGGTTTACATTGATCATTTATAAGCTTCAGTAATGGAAAATTCAACAACTATATTTCGTTACTGAACACACTCAAGTGTGTAAGATGATGGATGGAGGAAAAAGCATCATTCGGGCCGAGAAACATACAGCATATAAGTTAGAGAGGAAAGTAGTGGATAATGTTAAAGGTAACAACACAATTCACCATGTCGGAGCGTAGTTGTGCAGTGCTGGAAAAAAAACAAACAAACAAAAAAAAAACCAAAAAACCTTTCAACTCTTGGGAAAGCTAAAACTTAAATATGAGTAGCCTCACTAAGGTCTGCTTAATAAGTGTCACATATTCTCAAGAAATAAATTTACAAATGAGGAACTTTTACTGACATGTTTCACACAAGCGTTACAGAGAAATATTCTATGAGTTTCAAACCGGCGTTTACTATTTTGGAGAAAGCATGAAGCGCTGGGAAGATCAGTGTCAATTCAGCAGCAGGAAAAAAAACTGAACGAAAGTAGCATTCGCAGTATGCGAGGACAAATTTCGGAAAATTCTGGACAAATTCTTCAACTATGGAAAGCTAAAAGTTAACTTTGAGTAACATCACGTAGGCCTGTTTATTACCAGTGACATATTCTTAAGAAGGACATGAACAAATGAGGAACATTTACTGAAATGTATCGCACTCGCAAGTGTTACAGAAAAATCTACAAGAGTTTAAAATTTAAGTGTCAGTTTTTGTTTTTTTTTCGAAACGGAAAAAACTCGTAGTCAGCACTAACTAGTCATGGTACCATAAATAATATAGTTAAATTGTAGGTTTCTTTGGCCACACACACACACACGCACACACACACACGGGGGGGTGAGGGTTTCTACAGACTGTATTGGGAAGGCGCGGATTAAAAACTGGATGTATTACAATATCCCAATTAAATATACTATATTGTATATTATGTAATATTCTGCTTAGTGAGTCATCTCAGTCTCTTGTCCCACTCCTGCGCAAATCATGACAAGATGGTTCAAATCGCACCTACAGGATGATACTCTGACACGCCTTAACAGCATGGTTCCGCTCTCCTGGACAGAACTAATGCGCTCAGAACAAGGTTGTAAGGGAAATCACAAATGCAGTGTTAGTTGTTTCAGTGAAACAACTGGTGAAAGCTGATATTCCAATGGTCATGAGAATGAATCTTTAAATCGTACCTACCTTATTTTTCCATTGTTTGGAAACGAACTGACAAAGCCTTGCGTGCTGACCAGAGGTCGTGAGAATAACCCTGAAGGGTTTTTTCAACCCACCTTCCGCAGATGCTATCTTGATCAGACCCCAAGACCAACCCCTAACCCCTCTCACCGCCCTTGATACTCCAATTGTCTGTGTCTCACTGTATCTCACATCCTTCTGTCCATAAACTAATGGATAGAAGACATGGTAAGATATTGCCATCTCACTTAAGTCTACAGATAGAAGCATAGAAGGTATCTCTGTCTGCAACATAGTATATGGATAGAGATAGAGGAATGTATCTGTCTATGGAAATGTCTCAGTGTATCTTGAGTATTAAGTTCAAATTAAAACTAATATTACTGAGCATTGTTATTTTTCAGGAAACAGCATCAAGGGCACAAGCAGGTCCAGTAGTGCCTTTTGCCACCGAGAGTATTTTTTCATAGGTGAGAACTATAAGAACTATTTCAGTAATGCCTTTACAAAACATATTTGATAGTTGATAGGCATCTAATCTAAAAATGTAATAAGTACTTATGTGTTTTTAAGCAATTCATAGGCCTCAAACCAGAAAGCGGAACAAAAACTGCAAACAGAAAAGTGACATCAAAAACAGAATGACTTATGCAAAGTCATTCTGTTTATGCTAATGTTTATTTTGAGATTATTCATAAGTGATTGCTGTGGTAAGAGGAGAAAACTAAATATATTGCTGCACTTCACTGTATAACTAGCTCACTGTTACTCTCTCTTACTCTGCAGCTGTAGAGTCACAATGTTTGGGATCAAGAATGTCCCCTGCCATGAGGCAAGAAAACTGCCTGCCTCACCTCGCATCTGACCTCTTCCATTTATAATTGCTCCAAAGCACACAAAACACACACACAGTTGCTGACAAAAAAACACTGTACATTATATACATAAGCTAAATTATGAAAAATCAGTTCATATATTAAATGTTTTTTCGACATTTTATTGCCGACGTACAGACAGGAAGAGGATGCTCTCACAGAATTGCAGCCAGTGCAGTTAGCGAGAGGTTGCACAATCACAGGTATGGTTCAGGTCGCTGCTGCCTCACCAGCTTCACTTCCGAGCATATGAATGGGAAAATGCAAAAATTCAATAATTTTGAAGAGAAAAATAATCAAAATTGGTTTAGCTAAATGAGAAATAGGTAGTTTATAGTACAAAACTATAGGGTGAAAATAGCAATGTAAATTATTTTATCATTACGTTTCCATTCTGATAAGTGAATCATTTTATTTTTACAAATAAAAATGAGTTCATTTTAACTCTAAGTAATTAACTCATTTCTCAAGTAATAATTTAATAATTTACTTTTAACAGTGAATGAATAAATAAACTACATTCCAATCAGTGCAATTAATTTGTTTCCAAACACACAAAAAACATTGCATTAAACAAATCTATTTTTATCTTCTGAATGCAATTTGAATGATCGCATTTATTCGAATGAATAAAGTCCATTCCTATCAGTGGTGTCTTTGAGGAAGCTTTCAGTTGAGGTTCTTTGTCTGAAGAGAGATCATTGTGAGCACAGGTGTGCCAAGTTACCTTATAGATTTGGCTGCTGAGCTTGAGAAGTGAAAGGGATGGACACGCTTGATTCTTTGCGAGGACCATACCAGTTGGGTAGAGATGGAAAATACACTCAAAAGTGTATCATTTGCTGTTTTAACTTCACAGTAACAAAACGTGGCAGAAATCCTGTGAAATTGAAGTGGCAAATTAGGGAATGTGCTCCTGTATGTTTTCCAAGGTGCAAGTGGAGGATCACAGTTATTTTCCTGTATCAGAACACAATTTTCCAGTGGAACACATACAGACCCACATTGTGGACTCATTTTCAATGGATATATAAAGAAATACCCTAGTTCATTTTTTAGCTTAAGTAATTTATAAAGGAAGGACTTAAAAAAAACCTCACAACAGTAGATTCTTGACACACAGCACATGAGGATGGGGAGTTCCCTCTCTCACAGCATGGATGTTACATGAGGCAGATCCTATACTCTGTTCATTAGATGGTAACGGGGTCAGAAAATAGCACTGACAAACATCACATCTCATAAGATCCCAGCTAGAAATTATATCTAAAAACTTAACTGCAATCAGGTGCTATTAAAGACAAAGAGAAAAAGCTTAAACACATGCAAGCAGTTGCTTAGAGACATACAAATCGTTCCATCTGCATGCACAAAAACATCAAGGCTGAGCGCACACTTTGAGTATAATGCTGCAAAGCTTTCGTTTGTAGTATCTGGTTTCATCTGCTGAGAGAATGTCACAGCATGATACTGGAATGTTTCAGATGTTTACAAATTGAGATATCGAGAAGAGAAAACTTGACAGCTGATCTAGGACTGATGTGTGGATGCAAAAAGGAAGGAGGGAAGTTTTGCATCATAATCGCTTTCTCTGCCTCTCAATCCCTCCAAAAAGAATTCCATAAATATATGATGGGACCTCAAAGAAGGAGAAAGTCAAACATCGCCTCTGAAAGTCACCAGATAAAGCATCAGTAGTCAGAACACACTCCTGATCAGTGCAGTACTTTCATATCTTGTGGTTGTGAGTTGAAACGTGGAGCACCTGGAAAGCTTGCCTGCCGGTGGAACTCCAACGTTTTCCTTTCCCTCATAGACTTAGCCCTTGTTTTTGGGAATCAATTAAAGCTGGAGCCATCACCGCACCATGTGTTCAGGAAATTAGTTGGTCACTTGGTCTGATGCGTTTAGCTCTGTCTATTCATCTCAGCTTTGCAGAAATATGCTTACTTTACACACAGACAATATGAAGCAGATACAACAGATGGCGAGTGTAGATGCTTAACATTGAACATGATTCTCAGCAGCTGAGATTCTCTCTTTTTTCTTAGATGCTCAACTGTCTTTGCAGTCTAAGTGAGCTCCAGGCTGTAAAAATCTGCCAGCAGAAAGATTTTTCTTTGTTATATAAAATTCAAAGGGGAAAAGGATTGTAGGATTACATGGTGGTGACACATGTCTCTAAAACAGATGCGGTCAAAAGTTCAGCACAGCCCAGGGATGCCGGGATGGGAGGGTTTCTTCCAAGAGGCTGTGGAAAAAAAAATTACGCAATTTACCAGCCGATCTATGTTCCTACGATCATCTGTGGTCATGACCACAGATGATTGCACTGATTATCTATTTTATGGTAGGACAGTGAAAATTCTCCAATCATGACTTAACTTAAAACATTTTTTTTAAGTTACATGCTGCAGCTTAATGGAGAGAAAACACTGTCAGGTGGAGTGGCAACCCTGCTACGTATGTGAAATATTGCATCTCAGTAGCGCCTAGCTACGGTTTAACAGCGAGAGCAGAACCCAACATCTTACACTGATAGTTCAGTGAATGAAATTATTTTCAGGCTACTTGCTTAGCTTTCTGACCATTATGCTCATCCGGGCAAGTGCTGGTAGCATTGGTGACAGCACAGGGGTTGAGGACAACCCACAGAAGGAGCCCTTAGTCCTCAACGCGGCCATTGAAGGTTCGACTCCGGGCTTGAAGAGCTTTGCCTCATGTCTTCCCTCTCTCTGATTACCCTACTATTCTGTCAGAGCACTTTCAAATGGTGGCCGGGCTTTTACCCATGGAGCCCGGCCAGGCTCAGCCTGAAGAGGATACATGGGTCCCACTCCCATGGGCCCACCACCTGTGAGAGGGGCCAAAGGGGTCGGGTACAATGTGAGATGGGTGGCGGCAAAGGGAAGGGGTCCTGGAGGTCCGATCCTCGGTTGCAAAAGCTGGCTCTTGGGACATAGAATGTCACCTCTCTGGTGAAGAAGGAGCTGGAGCTAGTGTGTGAGATTGAGAGATTCCAGCTAGAAATAGTGGGTCTCAACTCAATGCATGTCTCTGGTTCTGGAATCAGTCTCTATTGGAGCATCAAAAGGCGCAAACTCTCAAATATATGGGTAAACAAATAAAACTCAGAGACGAGTCCCTTACTGCCAGCCATGACGGGTTAGGAGATTTATTAACACGTCTACCACGGATGCATCAATACAAAAACATCGTTTGCAAAGTCTTTCCCCAAAATCCCCAAAAATCTCTCTGTTCTTCCTCAACTTTTTATACCTTCCCAATGACATTAAAGTGTATGGGGGGAGTTTTGACCAATTCAAATAACTATGTTGGTTTGCGTCAAGATTCTTGGCTGCCCATTGACTGAGTATATGTTGGAGGTTCTCTGGAACACTAATGACCTCTTGATCTGAACATCTTCTCCACATCAAAACTGCTGAATAGGCCAATTAATCACAATTGTTGTTCTTATCTGTCTAAACAGCTCACTTCCCAACCCGTGTTTTGGTCTAACTTTGTGCTTTGCAAGCAAGGAAGTCAGGTCAGGTCAACCTTACTGGCACCAAAAATCTTTCTGCAAAAACAACTCCATAAAAAGTATTTCCACGCTAATATCTCCTTGAGAGGGGCTGGATATACTTCCACTCTGGAGTTGCCCATAGTGAGAGGCGCTCCCCATCTTGGTGCCTGTATGTTGGTGAACAAGAGGGTAGGTTCCTACGGGTGGGGGGATGGGTTGTGACTGTCATTTGTGCTTACGGGCCAAACAACAGTTTAGATTACCCACCCTTTTTGGAGTCCTTAGAGGGGGTATTGGAGAGTGCCCCTCCTGGGGACTCCCTCGTTCTGCTGGGTGACTTCAACGCTCACATGGGCAATGAAAATGGGACTTTGAGGGACATGGATGGGAGGAACGGTCCCCCCTATCTGAACTCGAGTGGTGTTCTGTTGTTGGACATATGTGCACTTGGCACCAGGAGACCCCAGGGCCGCAGTTCAATGATCAACTTTGTCATGGTTTCATCGGATCTGTGGCCGTATGTCTTGGACACTCAGGTGAAGAGAGGCGCGGAGTTGTCCACTGACCACTACCTGGTGGTGAGTTGGCTCCGGTGATGGGGGAGGAAGCCAGTCAGACCTGGCAGGCCCAAACTTGTTGTGAGGGTCTGCTGGGAACGTCTGGGCTAATCCCCTGTGAGACAGAACTTTGACTCCCATCTCCGGCAGAACTTTGAACAAATTCTGGGGGAAGTAGGGGACATTGAGTCTGAGTGGACCATGTTCTGTGCCTCCACTGCTTATCAGAGCTGCAAGGTTGTCAGTGCCTGTCACGGAGGCAACCCTCGAGCCCGTTGGTGGACACCTTTGGTGATGGATGCTGTCAGGCTGCTGAAGGAATCCTATAGTGCCTTTTTGGCTGCTTCTCCGACGGCCAAAGAGGCATGCGGCTCAGGTGGTTGTTGAGGCAAAAACTCGGGCATGGGAGGAGTTCGGAGACGCCACGGAGAAAGACATCCGTACAGCTTCGTGGCGATTCTGGTCCACCATCCAGTGTCTCAGGAGGGGGAAACAGTGCAGCACCAACACTGTTTATAGGGAGGATGGTGTGCTGCTGACCTCAACTCGAGACGTTGTGAGCCGGTAGGCAGAATACTTTGAAGACCTCCTCAATCCCACCAACATGCCTTCCATTGAGGAAGCTAAGCCTGGGGACTCTGGGTTGGGCTCTCCCATCTCTGGGGATGAGGTTGCAGAGGTGGTTAAAAAGATCCTTGGTGGCAGGGCCCTGGGGGCGGATGAGACTCACCCAGAGTTCCTTAAAGTTCTGGATATTTTAGGGTTGTGTTGGCTGATGCAATTCTGCAATATCGCATGGACATCGGGAGCAGTTCCCCTGTATTGGCTGACTGAGGTGGTGGTACCCCTATTGAAAAACGGGGACTGGAGGCTGTGCTCCAATTATAAAGCACAGCCCCGGGGCCACGGGGAAGGCCCAGGACACGCTGGAGGAACTATGTCTGTCGGCTGGCCTAGGAATGCCTTGGGGTAAGCCTCCCTGGCAAGGAAAATTCAGGGGTCCCAGAGAGGAGGGTCTGTCAGATAGTCAAACCTCGGATTCAGGAAGAGTAATGTGGTTTTCATCCTGGTCGTGGAACACTGGACCAGGTCTTCACCCTCAGCAAGATCCTGGAGTGTGGATGGGAGTTCGCCCAACCGGTCTACATGTGTTTTGTGGACTTGGAGAAAGCGTTTGACCGTGTCCCTGGGGCAGCCCTTTGGGGGGTTCTCCGGGAGTATGGGGTACTGGGTCCTTTGATACGGGCTGTCAGGTCTCTATATGACCGGTGTCAGAGTCTGCTCTGCATAGCCGGCAATAAGTCGGGCTCTTTTCTGGTGAGAGTTGGACTCCGCCAGGGCTGCCCTTTTTCACCGATTCTGTTCATTACTTTCATGGACAGAATTTCTCAGTGCAGCCAAGGTATTGAGGGGATCCATTTTGGTGGCCTTAGGATCGCATCTCTGCTTTTTGCGGATGATGTGGTCCTATTGGCTTCATCGGGACGTGATCTGCAGCTCTCACTGGAGTGGTTTGCAGCTGAGTGTGAAACGGCTGGGATGAGGATCAGTGCCTCCAAATTGGAGGCCATGGTCTTGAGCCAGAAAAGAGTAGACTGCCTTCTCTGGATCGAGGGGGATGTCCTGCCCCAAGTGGTGGAGTTCAAGTATCTTGGGATCTTGTTCACGAATGATGGAAGAGGGGACCAGGAGATCGACAGGCGGATTGGTGCAGCATCTTGCTGTGAAGCGGGCGCTGTACCTGTTCATTGTGGTGAAGAGAGACCTGAGCCAAAATGTGAAGCTCTCGATTTACCGGTTGATCGACGTTCCTACCCTCATCTATGGTCATGAGCTTTGGGTCGTGACCGAAAGAATGAGATCGCGGATACAAGCGACCGAAATGGGTTTCCTCCGTAGGGTGGCTTCTTAGAGATAGGATGAGAAGCTCGGTCATCCGGGAGGGACTCAGAGTAGAGCCGCTGCTCCTTCACATCGAGAGGAGCCAGTTGAGGTGGCTCGGGCATCTGGTCAGGATGCCTCCTGGATGCCTCTCTGGTGAGGTGTTTCAGGCATGTCCCACCTGGAGGCGGCCCCGGGGAAGACCCAGGACATGCTGGAGGAACTATGTCTGTCGGCTGGCCTAGGAATGCCTTGGGGTTCCCCCGGAGGAGCTGGAAGAAGTGGCTAGGGATAGGAAAATCTGGGCCTCCCTTCTCAAGCTGCTACCCCCGCGACCCGACCTCGGATAAGCGGCAGGCAATGCATTTCATTGCCTGGCGCAATGAAATGCATTACATTTCAGACATGGGGTCAAGCGCCTTGTGTGGTGAGACAGGACTGGAATCCGAAAGCAGGCTGGTTAAACATTTGGTAAAATATAAATCTCTCCCTAAAACAAACTTTTCTGTCACTGCAAGTCTAAAATACTACTACTTCTTCTGTTGCTCTGTATTGAGAATGCTGTTGTTGGAGTGCAAAATTCTCAATGAGTCTTATTTTAGATTAAACCTCCAGGAGAAAATCCCTGGGGGATAGAAATAGATTTAATCTGTTTTCAGCCCTCTGCTCATCTTCTCCTTTGGAGGCAAACTACCCAACTGTGTTTTGCAGTCAGAAAACTGTTTCAGTGAAGATAGACAGCTCACTTCTGTGTCTCTGCTGAGCTGCTCTTAATCTTGCCTTCTCAACTTTATACGTCTGCACACACCATATCTGTCCATCTGTGTTACTTCTAATCCTCCTGGTTCTGTCTTCAGAGTGGAGACTCCACTTGAAGAATCCCCACAGCGGACTTATGTTTAATATCTGCCTAAATGTTATTTTCAAAAGGTACATTTAATCTGACTGCTAAGCTTCATCAAAAGCATGTTCGAATATGTCAATTAATTATTTAAATATGCATATTTCCCTCTGTCCTTCCTTGTCTCAATCCTCTTTCTCTCCTTTTTTTCTAATGTTTCTTTCTGTTTTGTGTTGAATTTGTCCTTTCCTCCTTTCTCAGGTTCTTCCTTTTATATTTTCTTGTTAGTCTCTTCTCTTTCTTCCTTTTCCATGTCCATGCTTCCCTACTCATTTATAAAGTTTAGGGAACATTTTAAATCTGTAGAAATAACACTCCCTCGAAGTTATTTTAACATGTATTTGATGCTGACTTGAGACATTTCAATTCTGTGCTTTACAGATCGATATTAATATTGATATGCTTTTAGAATCTTTCTCAGTGATAAATTTTGAGATTATTTAGAGACAACCCAGTTGACTCTTTTTGTATGTACTTTATATGTTCTCCTGTGCATGCGTTGGTTCTCTCTGGGTACTCTGGCTTCCTCTCACAGTCCAAAAACATGATTGTTAAGTTGATTGGTGTAAGTGTGTGCATCTGTCTCTATGTTCTCTGCCATGGATTGACCACCTGTCACCCGTTGATCGCTAGAAATAGTCACTTGCACCCCTCCCAGCCCCACAAGGGATGAGTGTAAGAAAATGGGTGAATGGATGTTTTACCCATCTGTTGTTGTCTTTGGTTGGGTGAACAAACTCCTGCCTAAGGTCAGTAGCTGTTCGCGATCAGTAGCACACAGCTGGTGGATGTTTAGTGTACTACGGAGCAGAAAGCTAATGTCGTCTTCTCTCCCTTCATCCAGTGGGTGTTAAGCAGGTGACCCTTTTTTAAGGATCAAGGCAAATGCTGTTGCATATGACAAATATATATTTGTCCTTGAAAACGGAGTAAAAGGCATTGTTGAAAAGAAGAGCGTTCTTTGATAAAGAAATCAATAAAAGAAGGGGAAATCCATAAAGATATGCAGAAATGACAGGCTGTTGAGCTAAAATTATATCAAACTCTTTAAAATGCCAGCCAAATCCAGAAAGGAGAGGAAGAAAAAGAAAAATGACTATTTTCAGTAACCAAACAATCAGCTCCAGGAGGATCAAGGAAGATCTGAAATTGCCTGTGAGTACTGCAACAATCAGATGGCGGCTATGAGAAGCCAAGCTACCAGCAGGAAGCCCCTGCAAAGACCCATTGTAAAAAAAAAAAAAAAAAATGCATGTACTGAAGTGGTTACAACTTGCCGTATAACATATTAACTGGCCTACAAAGAAATTGAGTCATATTTGATGGACTGGTGGGAATAAGAATGTTATTTTTGGTTCTAAGGTCCACAGACAGTTTATCAGATGTCCTGCAAACACTGAATTCAAGCCACAGTACACAGTAAAGGCAGTGAAGTATGGTGGTTCAAGCATCATTAGGTGAGGTTGTTTCTTGTACTGTGGTGTTGGTACCATTTATTACATACCAGGGATCATGGATCAGTTTCAGTACAACAGAATATTGGAAGAAGTCATGTGGCTGTATGCTTTAGTGGACATATCCTTGAAAAAAGGTATTTCGACAAGATAATGAACCCTAACACACCAGCATGTGAGCTAAATCACGGTTCCAGAAAAACAGAATTCAAGTATTGGAGTGGCCAGCACAATTCCCAGACCCTAATCCCCTAGGAAACTTTTGGGTTTACTCAACTGTGGAAACACACTGCTATTATTATGAACAGAACTGTATATAAATATACAATTACATATATTTTGGGATATACAAACACATACATTATATGTTTATGTTTAATGCATTGCAATACATGGAAAGTGGCAATCATTTGTATATTTTGCAATATATTTCCATATGTTGCAAGAATACATAACAATAATAATCCATTTTTATTTATAATGCCTCTTGTGTATCATATTGAAATCTTACATGGCAAATTCACATGTTGATGAGACCAAGTTACTGGATCTGGCTTGGGGGAAAGCTGACAGAAGTGAGGCTGCAGTTATACACCAATGGCCCTTCTGACCAACATCAGTAGGCCAGGCCAGGACACATACGATGAGGACTGGGTATTGAACTGACGAAACACCAACTGCAGGGCGAACTCCTATTGCCATCACCACCGTTGAATCATCAATATATATTGATTTGTATTTGTGTTTTGCAACATATACTATATTAGAAAATTAAATAGAATATATTACAATATATTTTCAGTAATACATTAGTATATTTATCTGATGAGTTTTCTTAGATAGAAAATGCATAAACCAGTTTGAATAATGAACTGAACCTGATGCACTGTCTTATAACTAGAATCAATTGGATTGTTTGTGAGATTGAATTAAAATGTTTTTATTTGTTTTTTGGCAAGGTGCCTTAAAATGATTTGTTGTAAACTGATGCTATATAAGCTAAATTGAATGTTTCACAATATGATATAAACATAATAGGTGAGACAGGTCCGAAACAACTTATCCAGTTTCAAACACCTGTAGTTAAGATGCAGTGGGCAGCCACCCATGCTGTCGATGAACCCTATATTTTCATTGGCAAGTGTGAGATTTTCAGAAACCAACACATTTTTTGTATGTAGTAATATTTTACTAAATTCCCCAAAATGAGAGATTGAAATTGACAAATGATGACTAATGCTGGCCTTGCTGAATATGAGCATTCTAAAGTGAAGGTGAGATACTCTGACGTGGCAGCCACTTCTCACTGGCACTATGTTCTGAAAAAGTATTTTGAGCCGAATAGCGAATAAAAAGTTAAAAATGTATTCATGGCATCTTAAGGCCTATTAATACAGTCTTACTGGGAATAACTGAGCCGTGAAAATATAAAAGGATAGAATAGATATGAATTCCCAACTACAGGTTCTACATGTATATCTGCTGGCTGCCATTTGTAAGCTGCTGTGAATGTTTGTTGGCTTGAATCTGAGCCTTCCTTTCTGTGAATGCTTGTTCACAGAACAAGATGAAAGCAATGCTTGTTATTAAAAGCCTGGCTACCCACATCAGTCTGTAAGCATCAGTAATCACTGACCGAGTGCACAGCACACACAGGCTCATGCTTGAACAAATTAACTTCAGAATCTAGCTGTTTCTCGACAATCTGATTGGCTACTCAAGATGTTGCAAACAGCTGCTGGAGTGGCTGATATCACCTAATGGAAGTAAGTACTTGTTAGTGTCAATATACTGCCACACTCACCAGGGGTCCTTCTCCCATTAAAGGGATGTGGGTGGGGACTGTTGATAACAAGCTTCTGGTGACATGCTGCCACATTCTGAAGCTGTATCTGAGATCAGTGGGGGTCAGACACAGAACACTAACCAAGAGGCCACCATAGGCTGACAGCTCAGCAACCATCTGAAGCCCTCAAATTCAGTACACCTACCACCTGGCCCTGGAGTATCAAATCTTACTTTATATGAGTCATATGTGTACTTGAAAATCTATATTTATGGTTTCACATACAAATGAAAACAGAAGTTTACATATACTGCATAAAAAGACACATACACTTGTTTTCCTTATTGTCAGCATTTAAATCAGACTACACTTCTCTTGTTTTAGGTCAGTTAAAATTAGTAAAGTTGTTTATATTTGCTGAATGCTACACTCATAAAAAAATATGGCAGCGATTTATTTATTAATGCCACCCTATCTTAGTGGAGGGCTTTAACTGTCCCAACTATCCTACTAGCTATGCTGTCGGGGGCTTTATGCCCCTGGTAGGGTCACCCAAAGCAGATAGGTCCCAGGGGAGGAACCAGACAAGGCACATCCCAAAGACCCCTTATGACAAAGAAGACCTTTGGAAACCATGTTTTCTTGACCAAATTCTTCACCGGGGCCCCAGCCTACTATATAGTTTCCTTCAAAGTCTGAGGCACTGATTCATTTACAAAGGATTGATTAGTCATGTCTAAAATGCGGATAGTGATCAAAAGGAATCCTGGAAACAGTTGCATCTTTATTTTGCTCTCTTTGCACCAGCTTTTTTCTCACATTAAATGTCCTTATAATGTTATGTGCAACTTCCCCAAAACTGAAAACTAAATATGCAGAGAATAGAGCTGAAAACCTCACTTCTAAATTTACAGTTGGCTTCGCTTTCAATGTGAAATAATCAAGGTGGCTAAATGAATAAAGAAAATCTAACAAACTGTGACCCCATAGTGACCCCTGGACTCCAGCTCCAGGTGCAGTGATTATGTCTTTGTTTTAAGATGCACGGTTTGTCAGCAGATGATGTCAGTGACTGGGAGATATTGCACATTTCCGGTGCACTACAACATCAGCTGTCAGAAACCCCAGAGGAGGCTGTCAGCACTTTTGTACTTTGTGCACACACTCACTTCACACATCACATTTTCTCTCTTGTTTTTAAACTCTGCAATGCAAAAGAAACACTTAAAAGTTATTTTGTGTGAGGAACTTTTTCAAAAATGGCTTCATCATTGTCCAACTGAGTTTGATATCTTCACACAGAAAGGTCCAGAAAAAAGCCTAAATCCTGTCAATTAAAGTAATCTATTACTCCTCAATGAGGCACAGTGATGATCTGAGTCACTGATTCCCTCCCTAACCCAACACTATGTTTATTACTGTCTTTATAGCTTCATCTTCAATGGCTCCTACATTAAAGTATTGTTAAATGCTAATTCATGGCTGATAAGTGCAGTCCTTATCCACCTTAATGCCTATAATTGACAGCATTGAATTTCACCCAACCTTCATCAATCTCAGCCTTTTAACAGTTTTTCAAAATGAATTAAAATCAGTGCTTTGCTCAAAGGGGATTTACAGCAACCTGCTCGGAATATTCCTGCCTTGTCGGTCTTTAATCATCAGTCCAGAGTGCCAAATAATTCTTAAGAAATGAAGCTCTGTGTTGTTGGCTGGAATTAAGATCCTCACAAAAAGTCAACACAGAGGATCAGCGAGCTTGTGAGACCAAGTCCAGCTGCTCTGACACCTCAATACCCTGAAAATGAGTGTTAAGATTATGTTCCACAGGATCAAAGACGCATGAACTGAGATAGACAACCATAATGACCAGATAAAGATATATTCATATATTCATTTAATCAAATCCAGATAATCTCACTGAAAATATTACTTGTCACATTAACTGTGGATAAGTTATATCCACAGTAAGTTAACCCTTTAGGGAAAGACTTATTTCACATTATAACCACAAATTTCAATGTGCATTTTTGCTCCCTAATAGACAAAGTGGAGCATAATTATGAAGTGCAAAGAAAATTCATACACCAATTTTGATAAATAATCTGAAAAGTGTAGTGTGTTGAAGTTAAGTCCCATGTTTAAGGACAGCTTAGGTGGACAGCAATGTTATCTTAAGTTTCCAGCAGGGAAATACTCTATTTTTAGATACACAGAGAATTTGTTGGCAAAATTATCAAAACTTTGAACCTGTTATGTAACCCTGATACTTCCTATCAATCTATCTGCGTGTTCTTTGGTCTTTGTGATGCTGTTTGTTCTCTAATGTTCTCCAAAAATCTCCGAGCCCAGAGACAGAACATCTGCATTTATTATTCCCTCCAGAACAATCACAAAAAAGATTTGCAAATGCTTTTTGTGATTGTTGCACACAATCATACCTATCCAAAATGAAAGATCTTGCTGTACGTTTTTCAAACAAATGAGGTCAACATATGGCTGATTAACATAATCATTTCCTTGTTTGAAGGTTGCTCTCTGGAGGGGGACGTTGCTGTAACTGAGCACACAACCGTTCCAGGTACAAAGACCTTAATAATCTTTTGTTTTAGGCACAGTCTTCATTAGTGATTACTGACAATATTGTAGGAGGATGGGCATGCTTCAAATACACTCTTGCATTACAGAAGAACTAACTTCACATGTCTGCCATCATGAGCTGTGCAGAAAATTATGTCACAACTTGCCAAGGTGTAAGTAAGAATTGCTTTTAAACTGGACTGCATTGCTGTTAAAATAAACTGCTTGAACTGTTCTGATTTATCAGAGCATACTCAAACTACAGACGTCACGATGTTGTTCATTTTACTTTTTGCTTTGATCATTTACTAAATGTGAGATCGCAAATGGTTGCTAGCTTAGTGGAAACCAGTTTTAAGTAAGGACTTATGTTGGAAAGATTTTTGGTAAAGAAAATTTTTCAAACAATCCTACATTTTTGCTTATGTCACTATGTCTTCTAGCACAGGAACTTCTTTCAATATTAATTTACAGTGCTTTGAAAAAGTATTTAGAATTTTGTGTCAAAAAAAAAGAAGCAAAAACATATTACATATTACAACACAAGTTGTATTTCCTTTTCAAACCAAACTTGTTTCAAATGGAAACCGTACACAAATATATATTTAATTAATTTTTTTGTTTGTTTGTGTCAGGTTTATGGTGGTGAGGTGGAGGTGAGGCAGACGCTGCAGGCCCAGGTTGGTGAATCGGTGAATAATTTATTAACAAAAAGCAGTCCAAAAAAAAACAACAACAGTCCGCGGCCAGGCAGCACGGCTGAGCGGAAGCCAGGGCTCAACGCTGGTAGCAACTGGTCATGCAGGCGGCAAACACAAACAAGCGACAACAGACTACGTGCGACAGCGACAAGGACCCGACGAGGAATAAAGACACAGGAGGAACTAAATACACTGAGGGCAATCAAGGGAACAAGACACACCTGGGAACAATCAAGGGGAAAACAGGACAACGAGTAGACTTAGGACACAGAAAACTCAAATAAACACAACAGAAAAACACGGAACATGACAGTTTGTTTGTTTTAATTTATTTTGTGTTTTTACAAAATAGTTCCCACAAACATCTAAGTAACTTCTTGCCATAGCATTTGGGGTGCAAAGATAAATAAACAAGAAACTGGGGTATTTTCATTGAGCCAAGGCCCTTTAAAACAGATGCAGGCAGCACAAAATCCAAACCTTTAATTTAATGTGAATCTAAGACCACAAAACTCCAATTACTTTCACTAAAATCTTAACAATATGTAACACTGCTATATACAAATATATAGCCAACACCTACTTTCAATTTGACAGATTTGCAAAAAGTTTGATTATCTCTGCTTTAAACAAGCATCAAAACAATGTGGAAGAATTGTGTTGTCATGGTCAGTACTCCCTTTCAAAAGAGATTTTGAGCCACTAGCAATACTAATGGTAAAAAAGAAAAGGTAAAGTAGAAAAGGAAAACTATATTTACAGAATTAGAATGATAAAACAGCAGCGTTTATTCATCATTTACTGTAGCATTCTTCCACGATTTTGAGAAACATTGACCTCTGAACTGTTGTGTGTTGGATTTTTAATATGTATGTATTTTAGTGATGGCATCATTAACTATGAAATCTTTTATAGAAGTGTATGTTAATTCTAGCATACACTTAAATACACTGACATACACATACCTGATTGTGAGAACAGAGAAGGTCAATGTTGGTTGAGTTTGTAAACATTTTTAAATTACAGGGACTCAGGGATTGATTATGTGTAACCAGATCTGCAGTATTTCCACTAACCTGAATCCTAATTGCTTTCATAGCATCTGAACTTGCCCTTTCATTTTCTCTCAGAAAGCACAGTTGGGAAGTGAATAACAGTTGGATCATTTGTACTATCAATTATATATATAGCACAATATGTCATCACTTATTCCTATTTGACAAATCAACCTGAAAAATACAAAGGTCTACTTACTTTCAGCATGCTGGGAACCATGACAGTACAGCTTGAGTCTTGTTGCTGCACTAACACATTTTACAAATACATATGTGTATCTGTTCTGCTCCTCATGATGTTTTAGTGTCTGCGTGCGTGGGTGTGTGTATATTGACTTATGTTTCTGTAGCTGGATGTGCTAGCATTCTGGTTGTTGTCCAGGCTGCGAGGTGGGTGTGCAATGGAGGTGACAGGTGGGTATAGACGTAAAGGTTTATTTGTATATAGCAGTGTTAATATTCTGGTTGGATATGTTATTGGTATGGTCTAAAAACTCATTGTTAGACTTTGTGTTGTTCATATTGTATAAGAACCTATACTATAGGGCCAATAAAAAATCTTAGGTATAACAAGTTTGATCATACTGCGTGTGGTGTCTCGCCACATGGCAGGAGCAGCAAACACCACATGAACTAATTTCACTGAATAACATTTTAATTAAAGTCAGAACATCCCATAAAACCTCCGACAACATATGTGAATTTAGAGTAAACAAACATGGCTGATGATGCAGAAGAAATGGCAATAGTTTGTGAACTTATTTTAAGTGAAAAAAAAGACATAACAGGAAGAAAAGGCGTTGGATAAAAAAGTGATTTACTTGTTTGTTGAAATGTTGTAAGGTTGATCTTTTCAAGATAATCCATATGGCTCTGTCCTACTTAGATGTTCTAATTTTCCTTTTGTAATAGTAAAAATGGGTGTTGTTTCTTATAAGCCTTTTAATTTTATGTTTTCACCACTTCTGCTTTGAATGCATTTTTTTGTCCGCCATGAATCATTACATTTCCCATTTTCAAAATCTAGATTCCCTAATGGAGTCTGAGTATAATTTGTAATATCTGGAAAAACAGGGCAGTGCAGAGACCTTTGGAGGGGCAGGGGCTCAAAGTTAAAAAAGGCCATATTGAACAAGATCTTAAAACACAGTACAACAACATAGCAACAACACATATTAATCCAGAATTTATTTGGATCATACTATATCATTGTCATCATGCGAGGAAATGCAAAGCAAATTAATATTTTTCCTAACAGGTATAATGTTGCTGTTTCTGTTGCTGACAGTCCAGGAGGGCTGAGTTTATCTGAGACTGTAGCTGTTAAACAGACCAGAGGAGAGAAAGTCGCTGATTATGAAGTTGTAAAATAAGCAAATTTGCTGCCATTTTACTAATTAAGGCCTAATTATATGTATTTAACCTCTAGAGCAACTTGGCTGCAGAATGCTTTATAGATCAAAAAACTCAAGGGGGTTAACTCCATATAATTTTTTGATGTTAGCATCTCTGAGATCTAGAACATCAGACTGGGATATCAAGGCAAAGAAAACTGGTAGGGGCCTTTCAGGGGCCCCTGGAAATGGTTTATTTGTAACACAGACCAAAGATCTAAACCTGTAGCATCATTTATAGAGAATGATGTTATTACATTTTATTTAATGCATTCATCTCAGAAAAAAAAGTACAATTAGGATTTAATTGAGAACTTTACTTTGTAAAAGTCTAAAGCATCATCTTGATAGTTTGATTGTTATGTTACCATGGCTACAATATGGTGCATCTTTGTGTTTGAATTGAGTTTGTTCACAAATACATCACAACAAGTAACCAATAATCAGTGATTGATTTTAAACTCGGTCAATAAACCTGGTCTCCCTCTCACAGACTTCACCTTATCAATATTTAAACGTTAGTGATGCTGATGTTCTTAATAGGAAGGGTTTTGGGGGTGTTGAGTGGATCTGTCTAAGGCCCCATATTACCTTGGACCGGCCCTGCATGAAGAGCCGCTGCGATGCTCATCTCTGGAATCTACCTGGAATCCACCTGGAATCACCCCGGTGTCAGTCCGCTGATGCTTTGGGGACATTTTGATTCATTTAATTGCGACATGTTTGGCTTTATGCTGTGGTTCAATTATTGCTCCAGTATTTTCTCTGATGTTTATTTTATGAACTCTAAATGCTCTGGCCCGAATCTTCTTTTGACACTTGAGGTCAAACAGTCAGCAGTACCGGGTGGTATCAGGTGGTATCGGGGCTTTGAGGTGCGTCGCGACTCGTGCTGACCGTCAGTACCGTGTCTTACATCAAGATGCCGAAATGGGTTTTCTCCCTAGGGTGGCTGGGCTCTCCCTTAGAGATAAGGTGAGAAGCTCAGGCATCCGGGAGGGACTCAGAGTAGAGCAGCGCCTCCTTCATGTCAAGAGGAGCCAGTTGCGGTGGCTTGGGCATCTGGTGAGGATGCCTCCTGGACGCCTCTCTGGTGAGGTGTTCCGGGCACGTCCCACTGGGAGGAGGCCCCGGACATGCTGGAGGGACTATGTCTGTCGGCTTGCCTGGGAACGCCTTGGGGTTCCCCCGGAAGAGCTGGATAAAGTGGCTGGGGAGAGGGAAGTCTGGGCCTCTCTTCTGAAAGCTGATACCCCTGCGACTCGACCCTGGATAACCGGAAGAAAATGGATGGATGGATGGTCTGATATAAAGACAGACATTCTTTCTATCTGTCAGTGGGACCGACTCAGACTGGCTGTAGTGATCCAGGCATTTAGCAGAGCGATTAAGTTAAAGTCACTCTTTAACTTAATCACTAGTCAGAAGTTTTCTCTGCAGCTGAAGCATTTCTGTGTTTAGGGGCAAAACGGGTTTTTCCCGCTATTGTGAAAATATAAATACAAACAGTTTTTCTAAAGTCAACATCAGACCTATGTTTTTATTCACAAACCGGTGTATGAAAAAATATCCTTACCCATAATTTGATAGTTAGAGGGCGCAGATCTGGCCCCCTCCTCCTCACCCTGGACCCGGTGTCTGAGCAACATGGAGGAAGAGAAACTAAGAGTCATTATAAGACAGAGGGTCAGACTAGTTTATTTTGCTAAATTATATTTAGCTAAATATTATTGCTGAGAGGCACAAGCAGGCTTTCTGATTAAAAATAATTAAAAAAGATTTTTTTGAAAAAAATTAAAATTAAAATTAAAGATCAAAAATGGCACTAGGTGCATCAAAGCTAAAAGCGCCAGGGCTCAAGCCTCTTCTGCACCCCTCCCCTACACTTTTTGTATTGAAAGCTGAATTTCAAAGAATATTGCTGCAGCTCCCTAGAAATATTTCCAATATTTTAAATGAGCCAAAACAATAAATGATTTAGTCAGTCAGAAAAGATGTTAAAATTGTATCAAAAAAAATCTTTTTTTTATAAAGTGTTTGTAAATAGTCTTTTTTAAACTGGAGATTTATAAATACAAACCAGAAGACTTTGCTTTTCCATGTCAACTATTTTACACATTCTCTTCATTTAACTCAGTGCTTCTCAAATAGTGGGGGGCGCCCCCCTTGGGGGGCGCGGTGCGATACCTGGGGGGGCGCGTGTGATCCTGGGGAACAGGCTTTTTTTTTGGCCGTACTAGTGTAAAGTGTAATTGCGCACAGTAGGCGGCAGTGGCGCTCTCATTGTTAGTTCTGTCACGTTTGCGACAGTGCAACATTTTACGGCTTACTTGGTTAGCAGTGTTAAGTCAACAAAAAGCTCCGACTGCGTTCTGTCTATGGCCTCCGTTATTCAACAACCCCCAAAATGAAAAAGTTTTTAACAGGGATGAAAAGAAAAGTGGAGAGAGACAAAGATAATGAGACAACAGAAAGTCAACCGAAAGCTAAGAAGAGGAAATACGACGAAGCGTATTTAGCGCTTGGCTTCACTGTGACTACAGTTGGAGAAGAGGAAAGACCGGTGTGTTTGCTGTGTCTAAAAATCCTCGCAGCGGACAGCATGAAGCCAAATAAATTAGCGCGTCACTTAAATACCTTACATCCCAATCACGCCGATAAGCCGCTAGAGTTTTTTCAGCGAAAACGTGCTGAATATTGTCAACAGTCATCCCGCTTTGTGAAGGCTACTTCAGTAAACCATCGAGCGCTGCTAGCATCATATAAGGTGGCGTACCAAATTGCGCAGTGCAAAAAGCCCCACACCATAGCAGAGGAGCTGATACTGCCTGCAGCAGTAGACATGGTCTCTGTCATGCTGGACGACGCCAGTGCAGCAAAACTAAAAACTATCCCTCTGTCCAATGACACTGTCGCCAGACGTATAGATGACATTGCCAACGATCTTCAAGAACAGCTGGTAGATAAACTCAAAGACAAACGTTTTGCCTTACAATTTGATGAAGCAACTGACAGCAACAAAGACTGTCTGTTTATTGCTTATGTACGTTTTGACTTGGCAAACTCCCTGTGTGAGGATCTACTTTTTTGTAAATATGTCAGAGACAGAGCCACAGCTGAAGAGCTATTCAAACTCCTGGACTCCTTTTTGACTGAGAATGGGCTAAAGTGGGAGAACTGCATTGGTGTTTGCAGTGATGGTGCACAAACCATGGCAGGGAAGAGAAAAGGACTTAGGGCACTCATCAAGACAGCCTCACCTCATGCTGAGTGGACACACTGTATTATACACAGAGAAGCACTTGCATCCAGGCAACTTTCCCCTGAATTAAGTGAGGTTATGACTGACATCATAGGTGTAGTCAATTTTATAAAGACCAGACCACTAAAAACAAGAGTCTTCTCTGCCATCTGTGAGGAGATGGGAGCTGAACATCAAGCTGTGCTCTATCACAGTGAAGCAAGGTGGTTGTCACGAGGAAAAGTCTTGTCCCGAGTTTTTGAGCTCAGAGAGCAAATAAGAGTGTTTTTGGAGCAGGAGCACAAGTATGAAGTGGCAGAAAAATTTTGTGATGAGAACTTCCTGGGTAAACTGGCCTACCTGAGTGACATATTTGGAAAGCTAAATGAACTGAATCTACAGCTTCAAGGGAAAGATAAACACCTCCCTCAGGTCACAGACAAGATTAGCTCTTTCACCCGAAAGCTTGCAATGTGGGGCAGGCAACTTGATGAAGGAAACACAGATTCATTTGAAAACCTGCATGAATTTGTGGACACTAATGACTATGATGCTATCTCAGTGATTCCACACATTAAGCAGCATATTTCTTCACTGATGGGATTCTTTAAAAAGTACTTCCCTGAAAACAGTTCCCAGTATGACTGGGTGAGAGACCCTTTCAGTGCACCAACTCCAACTGGTTTCAGCTCTGCAGAAGAGGAGCAGTTCATTGACATGACGTCTGACTCCACATTGAGACTGAGGTTCACATCACAGATACTCAGTGCATTCTGGCTGAGTGTAGAGAGGCAGTATCCACTCTTAGGGGAGAAAGCTATAAGCATTCTGCTTCCTTTTGCAACATCTTACCTTTGTGAGATTGGCTTCTCTGCTGTTGCTGCACTGAAGACCAAGTACAGGTCCCAGCTAAACATTGAGCAGGAGCTGAGAGTTGCACTATCATGCTTTGAACCTCACTTTGAAAAACTGTGCACATCAAAACGTGCTCATTGTAGCCATTAAACCTGACTTCTTCCTCATTTTGATCAAAAAAAGACAGAAAAAATCAGCACAAATTGTTTAATTCATTTTTGTTTTGTAGGTTCAAGTGTTTATATTATATTATTTATTGATTTGATTTAATTTTGCAATGGTGCAATTAGTTGGTCAAACATGTTTACAGTTTAAACAAGGATTTATTTATTTTTAATTTCAGGCATTGATGCACTTAAAATCTTTTCTGTTGCAGACTTAAAACACGATTTAATAAAGTTATTCTTTGTAAGTTTGACCATATGTCTTTCTTTTTTCTTTAATGTTAATAAGGAAAAAATATTATGCAGAGATGGATAGTCACGGTGGGGAGTGGGGGGCGCGAATAGTTTTCTTCTTGCTAGGGGGGGCGTAACGGAAAATAATTGAGAAGCACTGATTTAACTCCAAACACACACAATGGTGTTTACAGTAAGCTATATTGTTTCCTTCAGAAGTTGGAATGGTAACACATCCAAGTAAGATGTGAAACTTTTTTCTGAATCAGAAAATTTAAATTTGGATCTGAATTTTGTTCTTACAGAGGAGAGATCTAGTGAAACTTTCCTTTATCTGTTGGTGTTAGTGGAAAGTTATCACAACCTGTAGAGATGGTCATTGTTCCTGTATTTCTTGTTTCATCCTCAATCTGGATTTGTTACTAATCTGCTCTGACATTTGAGCACACTTTCTCTAGCTGACCTAGTGGCTCATGAACCTGCCTTGCAGTTTGCTGTCAATTTCTCAACGCAGTCACTCAGTATGCCACCTCTGGGCTCCCACCATCGCATCAGCGGCGCCTCCCTGACAATTCAATGAGTCACCCAGACCTAGCAATATGCCCAGCAGGCTCATCACAAGAAGTCCAGACAAGGTTCTTTCAATGTCACTGTCTCAGTTATCTTTTAGTTTGTTTGTTCATCCACCTGCTATCTAATGAAAGCAAAGGATTTTGCTATGTATAATAAAGTTTTCATTAAGACCCAGATACCTGGGTTGAGTCATAGCTTTGTACAAATTAAATAAAGTTAAATGAAATTACAGATTAAATAAAATTTTGTTTGAAATCAATGGACTTAAATGGTAATGCAACCAGGAAAAAAAAACAAAAAAAAGATTTTTCCTGGACTTCTAAAAGCTTACAGAAGAAGCACTCAGACTTGAACACTTTATCTGCATTTCATGGCTGATTCTAACATATCAACCTCTTAAGGATCCTTGACGAGTCAAAAGATAGTATTTTCACATAGAAGCAACCAAGAGTCTTTTTCTAAAGGATCAGTATGACATAAAATCAACTTTTTCAATCTTTACACCATGTTATAATGTTATTCTGTCATTAAAAATATCTCTCTGGAGCATTGCTTTGATTTTTCTTCAAGCATGTATGAGAAAACCTTTAATGTCCTGAAGCATCTGTTCACCCAAGGGACCAAGTGCCCCACAGTGTTAAGGATGAAGCTACTCCTTGGATTGAACAGTGTATCAGTATGTAGGCAGCTAATCCATCTGTCACTCAGGCATTCTATATTCATTTTGAGTAAAACAATTGGGATGGTGATAAAATCTTTGAGCCATTGAGCATTTTACCCCCCTAATGACTCCCCGTGTTTTTCATCATAATTTCATGTTCTCATCTGAAACTCTTATTTCTGGCTCACCTGTATACACAACACTATAAAAATGCAGAGATTGAAGTAAAATGGTTCAAAGAAGCAAACATCACACATCACCAGATATTGATGCTGTGCAGTACATGTCACTTATTTTCAAGACAGGTAGAGTTGTCTGGTGTAATGTAACTCATTTGTCTCACCTGTCTCACAGCTCTAAAATGACCCTCATTCCTAAAAATGTGCATCGACTGTCCAACTTGAGTGCAGGAAGGGAAGATATATTGGAAGATTTAATCGGAGCACTTTATATTCTGAGGCAAGATCTTTTTTGGCACTTGAATAAAAATAATAGATTATGAATAAATTGCCACTGGTGAGATTGCATATATGTTGAATTGGGTTGTTCAAGCTAAATCAAGTGCCTTTCTGTGATAAGACACATTGCCCTGGGTTAATTATGCAGGCATTTGTTTTTCTTCAAAGCCCAGTTCTTTGATATCCACTTCTTACAGAATAAATGACTGTTTGCTTTCTTATCCCAGACAATGTTATTCCTTGTCTTTAGAAAACAATACCACTGACAGATCACACTGAATCTGGCATTTAGAATTTTTATTTGTGAACTTTATTAGAATATTATAAATACAGCTTCTTGTTTTTTTTTTATTGGATTCAATTTAAAAATGCAACAATAAAAACAAAAACAAACAAAAAACCCCCCCAAAACTAATTTGAATTTAATAAATCGCTCTTGCATCCATTTGTCCTTCCATCTAATGACATTTCAGAGAAGGAAAAACAATTTTCCTTCTCCCAGGCCTCAGATTGCAGGTCTTCCCAGATGATCCCAAATACAATCCCTTCAGTGGATTGTATTTCTGTCTGTCTCAGAAGTATGTCTGTCCATGCACAGATTTCCAATTCTTCTTCTAACTAAACCTCTGAGTCCTTTCTAATCCATTTCACCTCCTCTGACTTGTCATGCTGCTTCCTAATAAATGTCTCATGCCTGAAGCAAAAGCAGGTTAATCTGTGGATAACACTGTAAAATGTTCATTCTGGTTTTTTTTCTACTGAAAGGAGAATTTCAGTGTGTTTAACTGTCATACAGAAAAGCAGGATAAACCATAATCCATGTTTCTTTTTTCATGGAACAAGTGTGTGTTCAAGCTCCATTTCATCACTTACAGCATTTACGTTGTGTCTGAGTTGTGGAACAGAGGATTAAGATCACAGAGGATGTGCCTTTACCACATCCTTTACGGCAGCAACAGCTGAGGTCAGACTGGTCTCACATTGTTACAACTCTGATTGTGTTTTTGGAATTCAATTGGTCTTTTGAATTGCCTTGTTGCTGAAAATATTCCATATAGATTGTTTGTTATTACGCAATAGCCAGTCCCGCCCTAACCCTCACAACTCCTTTGGGCTGACTACTGACCAGCTCTCCGCCTAACGGGTCCAGAAAGTCTCTAAAACCTGGGTATTACCCTGCAGAAGGACTGAGAGAGACAATCTGTCTAAGCTGGTGTCGAGAAAGACTTGTCTAGCTCTAACTACCTGCAATCCAGAAGTTATGACCCTTTTCAGTTAAGAAGGAATCAGTTGAGTAGGCCTCACATCTGCATAACCCCAATAACCACTTCTGTTAACGGTAGACCTCTCTCTAATTATAACATGCACTTGTTAATGGCTAGATTAGTTTCAGTGTCTTTGTAAGTCCCAGGGTCATTATTTTATGTATAAACTAAAGGAAGGTCTGGAGCCACCACATTTCTAGAACCATGTACATAGATTTTACATTAAGTAGAAGAACCAAAACCAATAAAATGACTAAATTAATTTCAATGTCCACAAACCTCATTAGAATTTTAATATATATATATATATTAAGCAAGCTTTGAGCAGGAGTAAATGACAACCAGATTAATTATCAATGGTTATAAGTATCTAGGAACTAAATAAATTTTAATAAAATCAACAAACCTCTCCTAACTCCTTTTCCTAAACCCGGCATGTCGAAAATCTGGCCCGGGGGCCTATCACGGCCTGCGGTCAGATTTCATACGGTCCGCAGCTTCGGTCTTATAATGTATTATTTACGGCCCACCTGCACTGTGAAACAGAATAAATAAATTATAAAACTTGAAACTGTAATTCCTCCTTTCACCAAATAGGGGCACCACCACATTAATACGATCAGTCTCTGCATCCGTGCTGCAAACCCCTCTCCGCTCATTTCTGCCATGGTCACAGCAAAGAAAACGAGGAAGGTTGACATTGAGGGCCGCCGCTTTCAGGAGAGATGGGAATTACGATACTTCTTCATCTAATTTGTAATGAGACGGTTGCCTTGTTTAAGGATTTCAATGTAAAGAGACACTACCAGACTAAACATGCTAACACAGACGACAAGCTAACAGGGCGTGACTGTGCTGAAAAAGTGAAGTAGCTCCAAGCTGCACTGGCATCACAAAAGTGATTCTTCACTTGGGCCTGTGAGTCAGAAGAAAATACCATTAAAGCAAGCCACAAAGTGGCCATGTTAATAGCTAAAAATGGCAAACCTTTTACTAAAGGTACATTTCAGGCCATGAAAATGGCGAAGAACATTTTCCCTGAGAATTTGTGAATGTTTGCCTGGCACGTAATAGTGTGGCATGAAGAGTTGAGGACATATGGTCAGATATTCAGAGACAACTTGGGGACAGGGGAGAGGTTTTTGATTATTTCTCATTACCCTGCAATGAAAGCACAGATGCATCTTAAGAGGAGATGACAACAGTATGAACATAACAGAGAAGCTGCTGGACCTCCAAAGCATGGAAGGCCAAACCAGAGGATTGGATTTATTCGTTTGTTTGTGAAGCTGTTGATGATCTGAAACTACTATGGTGTAAAGTTTCTGGGATCATTACTGATGGTGCGCCTACTATGGCTGGTGAGCGAAGTGGGTTGTCCACACTGATCTGCAATACAGCCAGCGAAGAAGGAGGTAACGCCATAAAACTTCACTGTATGATTCACCAGCAGGCTCTCTGCACCAAACATCTCAAATTTGATCATGTTATGAAATCAGTGGTGAAGACAATCAATTCTATTCACTCTAAAGCACTATACAACTGACAGTTACAGCAGTTCTTGCTTGTCATCCAGGCTGAATACAGAGACGTAATATATCACAACGATGTGAGGTGGCTAAGTCAGGGGTCCGCACTGCAGCAATTTTTCGCATCTCGTCCTTGTTAATCTTCAAGGACGAGATGCAGTGGTGAGCCAGTTATACGCTCACATCGAGGACTTTGGAACCAAGCTGCAACTTTTCCAAATACACATGTCCCAAACAGAGCCCTGCACCACGCACTTCCCAGCTTTGAAAGAGGTCATTGACAGCTTCCCACAGGACAATATCGGTGCGCAAATGAAGAGTTATGCAACAGCTATCGCATCTCTTTCTGTGGAATTTAACAAACACTTTCTGGATTTTGCAGTTATTGAAAAGGACATGCTACTTTTCTCTTCTCCCTTCTCCGTGGACTCTGATATGCTCCTGTCTCTAAGACAGTGATGGATATGAGATCATCTGTCCAAGCAGTCAGCCAATGAAACAAACGCAGCAACAGTGTTAGCCAATGCAAATGCACCAAAAGGATGAATAAACCCTATAAAATGTGAGAGCAAAAGAGGAATCTTTTGTTGGATCATCCGGGCAACTTCTCTCATCAGCTGGGTTAAGCTGATGAGACAAAGATGAGGACCAAGGAAAAGATGAAGATCAAGGTAAAGATGAAGATCAAGGAAACGATAAACACTCAAGTCCTGTGTGACCATTGATGCAGAGATCAAAGCTCATCAGACCAACAGAGATCCCTGCCTTCGTCAATCAACCTCCTCCTCCTCCTGCAACACCTTCTTCATCATCGAGCCAGTTCTATGGTTCGAAACACCATACTTTGTTCGTCTCTCTCAAAGGTTCCCCTTTTAGTTCACAGTATCAGTATTAAGGATAGATAGACTAGATGATTGATTTTACTTATTTGATTATTTATGCTACTTAATTATGCTGTACTGACCCTTGGAAAAATACCTTACTAATAAAATATTTAGCATAAAGAAAATCTAAAAGATGTTGTGGACATTCAATTAATGAGTCACCTCAAAGTTCTTTGATGGTAGTAAAATAACTATGATGTTTGATTCTGGGGAAGAAAAATTAGAAAATGTTTTGTAGGTTGCTTTAACCCAAATATAAAACAACATCCTTGGGACTCGCCCGAGTCACTAAAACCAACCTGGTTCTGTAACAAATGCACGTTGTAATAAAGAGAAGGAGCGACTGTTAACAGATGTGCTCTGTGAAACTATTTGGCTGTAGGCAGCTCAGTCTGGCTAATTCACAGGGGGAAGAAGGGTGGGAAATCTGGATGTAGACCATCAGAAACCAGACGAATCCTTTCTCAAAACCGGCTTAAACAGAGTTTACTTCAGTTCTGGATAGGGTAAATTCCAGCAGATTTAGGAAACTCAATTCACTTGTTAGATGGAGAGCTGATAGCACATCTTCCCTGCATGCACAAGAAACAGAGAAAAGTATCATCAGGTGATGATGATAAGGACGTACACAGCATCCTCCACTGTGGCCTTCAAGTAGACCTCCAGCAACAGAGGAATGAACACCAGCACCTGACATCAACATCAAAAGCCGGGTAAAGTCATCACACCGAGTCAAGGTCACAAGTACCCACGAAAAGCACTTTGAAAGCACAAGAGGAAAACAAGTAGCTCATAACAACTTATGGAAGAAGAAAGCAGAATTGAAGCTCGGCCTGAAACTTGAGATGCAGCGACAGGGCGCTGTTAAAATCAGAGGAATATATATACTTGCTCGTTACTTTTCCTCTGGTCTTCTGGGTTCCAGGAACTCCGAGTGCACAGTGGAATCACAGAGACCAACCATTCAACATCAGACTTCAGATATTTCAGAGCTTTACCTAGAGAATTCAATGCATACAGAATGTCACATCAACATTACACCCAGATGATCAAAAAACTCCAACACATGACAAGATATAGAATTACCTGCAACGAGTTGAAAAAAAAGAGACAAAAATGCATTTTTGGGAATCACTCACTCGGGCACAAAGCAATTCGATCTTCTGCTGTAAAACAGATCATTTTATAAGAATGTGTATTCCCCTCATTTAAATATATTCATTAGAAGGTGTGTCTTGCCCTTGCAGGGATGCTCCCATGTTAATTTTATTACCTCCTCTGAGACCTGCTAAAGAGGCCAAAAGCAAATATATGGAGAGAAACAAAGGTGATTCTCAAACTGGGTCTTGCCATACCAGCCACCTCTTTTCATTCCAGAGGAGAATTTATGACCTAGGCCTGTTTGGTTTTCTGCCTCAGTGCTTCAACTAGAAAGTGGTTTCTATTTTAAACAAACTAGAACAAAATCGAATGCCAACTAATAACTCTATGTTTGAAATCTAAAACTGCAGGGTTGTCGAATTTAAAAAAGCTCTTTTTGAAAAACCTGAAATATTTTAAAAGTGAAAATAGTTTTCCTAATCCTATTGTATTTCAATAATATAAATTGCATGCAAATGGTATGGTTAAAAACTAACTAATTAAAAACATGCTGTTTAATGCTTAAGGAAATATCTTAATACGTTTAATTATACTTTGGAGAAGATTTTTTAAAGTTTTTTCGTTTCACTGAACTCTTGAACCAACACCAAAGAATTTATTGATTCTGTTTTACAGATACACTCCCTGTCTACAGACTCCTTACGGGAGTATCCACTGCCTGTCTAAAGAAACCCTCCTTAGAAATTTATGTGAGTTCAGAGAGTCACCAGTTGTTTTAGTTTGGATCTTTATCTAAGTTTGCCTTATCGTAAAGTCTATTCCAAAATATTCATGCTACATCTAATAATTCATATGTCTAAAGGTTAACTGTCTCTATAGTTATGCTAACTAGACTTATATTCTCAACAGCGCACACCTGAAAAGAAGCCCTATGGAGGGGCAAGGATGAAGATCGCATCATGCAACCAAGAGAAATTGTCTCTGCCGGAGTCGAGGTGGGACAGAACACCTATGGATGGGTGGTCCTAGAGAAGTAGTACGGTGAGTGCATAAGTCACTCGGATATGCAGGCGTACTACGCAGCCGTGAAGAACTGAGCAAGCTTCTTGGATGTCCCTTTAGCCCATCTGATGCAGCTGCGGGACTGTTAGGTATGTGGTCGGTACGCAGGGCACACAGAGCAGTGGATGGAAGGTTTGTTCATCAAGAGCACAGTTCCCTGTGGTTCAGTCTGCATGGATGTAGCAGAGCCAATGGGGATAACAGGAAAGAGAGGTGAGAAGTACCTCTTGGTGCTGATGGACACAGTGACAACTGCTAGAAGAGCAGGTCTTCACCTGAAGAGGAACTCCGTTCATGTCACAGAAAGCAAGGAGGCAAAGACACTTCTTTTTGCCCAGAGAAGGAAAAGGGAAAGTTGCAGCTAAAGTGTAATTAAAAACAGGGCAGATAGTTTAAATTAAATCTCAAGATCAGCCTGCAGCTATGATGATTAAGCTGAGATTCAATGCCCAAGATTTTGTTATGCAAGAACTGAACTGTAACACAGTACTACTGATGAAGAAAGGGGTCCATGAGGAAGCATTGCTCACGCTCTTAGCTAAGGCGAACCAGAACATCACAAGAAGATGGCCAGTGAATCAAGCACCATGCCATCCTACATTAGACTGGCCACTATTACAGGGTGGTTGCCGTTCAAAGAACAACTTCAAGGTTTTGGACTGGGAGGGCCCTGAAGAAATTGGACTTTGCTAAACTGGAAAAGGGGCTGACGTTGTGAAGTTGTGACGTTGTGACGCTTCATAGAAAATCACCAAAATCAATCCTGTAACAAGGCATTCAAGTCAGGCCCTACACCTGGAAGGTACGGACGGAAATCTTTTTGGGTTTTTTTTAACAAAGAGAGAAAAAGGAGACGCCATCTCTACACTGTGAAACATTTGAAGGTGGTTTAACTTGACAATGAGAGTCCACCTGCCTTAAAAATGCAATTCAAGTTAATAGAAAATCGGTTTGGTTTTATCTCAGAAGTTACTTTATGAAGTTGATTTTACAACAGTAGACACGTTATCTAGAAACTTTTTCAGGTTCATTAGCTTTGAATTCTGAGTTGTAGTTAATGTCTTGATCTGAAACCAAATAGTTATTTCACAATACGAGAAAGAATGCTGCCATCAACTAGTTAAAGAGGAGATATTTCCGTTATTTTCACTCACAATATTGAATAAAGTAAATGCTTATTTTACTTTAGAGTAATTTTGATTTTTGTTTAGAATTGCATCAGTAAAATTTCTGATCTGAGGATGTTTTTTTTTTTACATTATAATAAATTCTGCTCAGAAACATTTAGTGTGAACAGGTTTTTTTTTAGTGATGTCCTAAGAACTCTAGTTCATATGACTCTTAGAGATTTGCAAAATGAATAAATACTTATAACAACTTACAATTAAATGTATAGTTAATGTACTCACACATTTAGGTTTAAGATCTTAAACTTGCTGAATCTGTTTGACTTAAAGCATAGAAAATAGTAGAAACAATTGAATATGGCTCAAATGTTTTATAGTATGTGTTATCAAACCGAAAACAAGCTAGTGAATTCCTCTCCTCAATGCCAGTGTGGCTTATTTTACAAGCCACACTGTCTATGAGTCACCTGAGGACTTAACTGTGTCCCCCACAATGGATAGCATCCAAAGAGAGAACTATTTTGTTTTTGAGGTTTTTTTTCACCTTCATCAACCTCTGACCTGGAAAGGGAAAGGGTCGACACTTTCTTCCCAGGACCTGGCAACTGTTTCATCCTGATGTCCAGAGCACCTGTCCTGGAGTTTGGAGCTGTTGGTTTTGATGAAATGGCCCAAAGGCTGCAGTTTTAACAGACGGTTCCTGATGCCTCCGACAACTCCAGTACCCCTTAACAACCCCAGCTATGGCCAAGGAGCATGATTATGGATAAAGCATCATACTGCTTCTGCTTTTTGCTTTGCTATGCTGAACATCCAGAATTTTTTTTTTTTTTTTTTTTTTTTTGAGATCCTCTGCCTTAGCCTGTCTTCCCTTCCCAAAAGAAGAACCAACAGTTCGTCTAGCTGAGGATTTTTGTTCCTATAGAAGAATCAGAGCGGTCCAAGTTCTCTTCGACATTCATCACCTCATGGGGGAAATCAAAACTCAAAGGAGGGGGTGTCAAGAGAAGTGGCGTTTTGATGACTATACTGAGCCCTTTGTGACAACTGAGGATGAAGAATATGCGTCTTCAGATCCCGGCATCCCAGATGAACCTCATCTTCTCTCCTGGGGATGGGGACGCAGAACTGCAGGAGGGTGTTGGACTCCCAGCATGTGAAAGGTCTGACCTCGAGGAGCGGGTGTCAAGAAAATCCGAGATCATCCCACTTTCCCATGCTGGAGATTTTAGTTTAACAGTAACTGTGACAGCTGTGCCTGCTGTCACACTGAGACAGTTCTGACTGTTCTTCCTTAATATTACTTTACATATTGGTTTGAATAGTTGAGATTTTTATCTTTAAATTTGTTTTTATTAATCTGACCAATTTAGTTGACTATTTGAAGTGTAGCCATTTAGTTAACTTTATTTGTCAGTTCTTTGTAGTTTTGTTAAATGCACTAAATTTCTTTTGTTTGAGTTACCAGTTTTCTCTGGAGTGCGGATGGAATTATAAAGATGATTTCCAGCTGATGCCCATATATGGCTGTCAACTTCCCCAGTGGGTCATTCCATCTGCTCGCCAGGGGAAGGGGAAATTTGGTATTTTAGTTTAGTTTCATCATTTCTTTAATGTTTGTTTCTTTTTGAAAGCTAGTTCAGTTCTAATTACTTAATTTAAAGATTTAGTAATGTGTTTCTCAGTATTTGTTTATGTTTTTGTGTGGTTAGTAGTGGTTTGATGAGCCACTATTTAAGTTCCCTTCATGTCTTGTTAGTTAGGTCAGTTAGGTCACTACCTGAGTTGTAGTTTGTTATGTTGACCTCAATTTTGGGCCCAGTTTATCATTTTGAAATTATTTTTGGATTTTTTGTAATAAATTAACTTTTTTTTTTAATTTACTTAACGTCTCTCTGGCTGGTTTGTGTAAAACCCCTCGCAGTAACAATAAATAAAGTTACCTTTAAAATTAATCACACAGGTGACATCTAGACCCAACAGTTGACCCAGACTTCAATAAAATAAATCTGGTTGTGTGTGTTGTTTTTGTCTCCTGCAAACTTGGCTTTAATTCTTCTTCTTTTTCTTTATCTAATCATAAGAAATCATAGTCAGAGAGAGTCAGGTTTCCTGGAAAAAGAGGAAATAAGTTTCCAGCTTGCAGAAATCTGGAAACTCCCCTCTCAGAAGAGGAAATAGTGAATGAGAGAGTAAAGAGTGACGGAAGGGTGGGAGAGGTGTCACACAACGACAGAATTGAACAGTGTATCAGTGTGTAGGCAATACATCTGTCACTCAGGCATCCTATATTAATTTTGAGTAAAACAACTGGATGGTGATAAAATCTTTGAGTCAATGGGCATTTTACCCTCCCAATGACTCCCCCGTGTTTTTCATCATTATTTCATGTTCTCGCATGAAACTCTCATTTCTGGCTCACCTCTGTACACTACAGTTTAATAATGCAGAGATTGAAGTAAAATGGTTCAAAGAAGCAAACATCACATATCACCAGACGTTGATGCTGTGCAGTACATGTCACTTATTTTCAACACAGGTAGAGTTGTCTGGTGTAATGTAACTCATTTGTCTCGTCTGTCTCACAGCTCTAAAACTCCATAATGCTTCAACACACATACAAAGCTGGAAGAAAATAATGGTGTTAGAGAGTTATCATAGGACCTTTTAATACTAGGATAATCTGAGGGATTGTGATGTTGGAGTAAAGAAGTCTGAACACAGTGCAGTTAAACACAGTGCAGTTAAACTTCAGTCCATAAAACCCTCCAGCAAATTCTGGTTGTTTTGCAACGTCAACACAACTGATTAAATGAATGGGTCATTAACAGGAATGTGCACAATTTGATGACATGCAGAGGAGTTTTCACCAATTTAAATCTGATGTGTTAAAACAGAAACACACTGAGCCCCTAGGATGGACCTCTTCTAACTCAATATAGATTTTCTTTTTCACGTAAGGAAGTTGTAACATAAACTTAAAGTCAGTAAGAAATATATTAAACTTCTACCTATTCTCATACAAAATCACAATTGAATACCAACAGTTGTGATCTACAGTTTACATGCACTCATCACTTTCATAAATATCACTGCAAAACTGGCAATTTAATTATTATTTTTTTTTGCTGACCTGCCTGATGATGCAGCAAATTTCACAATAAAAAAACTTGGTTTTACAAGCTTGACTTCATAGTGAATTCAAATAGGCTCACAATTAAACTACAGGCTCAAAGATGCACACAAACTCTCAATAAAATATGGTTGAATGTTTTTTGGCAAGTTCCACTTGAATTAGATACTTTTTACATTAGCAGGCTTCTGGCATAATTCTGCCTTGATATTTGGACGCTGTTCTAAGAAATGTGGTTTCCTAGCATTGATATTATTTATTTGGACAGTCTACCTGTTTTCAGTTGGAATAGTATTGGTCAAGAAGGTTAATGTTAGCCTGCTTTATGAATTCTATATGATGGATGGAATTATTGTCCATTTGGAACACTCAGTTGTATTCACATTTTAGCCATATGCTCAAAATTCTGGCGTAAGTTGAAAGGAAATTGGTCAGTATATTTAGTAACTAGGTTTTCCATCCATCCATCCATCCATCCATCCATCCATCCATCCATCCATCC
>VMRN01000176.1:98004-115934 GCA_010277015.1 Poeciliopsis turrubarensis | reverse complement strand
TCCATCTTCTTCTGCTTTATCCGGGGTCAAGTCACATTTTGAATTACCAAACTGTATTATTTATGTATAAAATCCATTATAACATGTTTAGAAAATGCTTTATGAAAATTATGGTAGGTAGTGATGAGCCAGAAATCTCGGCACATGTGTCAAGCAAACAAGACAAACCAAGCGTCGGTTTGCATATCACCTTAAGGAAAACCATGTGACCAATACAGTTCCTGTGTTTTTTGGTTGTGATCGTGCCAAATTGTATTTGAGGAAGAAAATGTGTTTTGTTGGATGGATATTTTGTTCTTTGCCTTGCGTTGGTTTTTGGCTTGTATTTGAATACCAGCATACATCAACCGAGGAAGAGGAAGGTTTTTTTTTCTGTGTAGGATCATTTTGATCTTATTACGTAGAATAAGGTAAAACATTATGCCATTCTCATTTCCACTTTTGATCATTTTTCCTTTGGATTATTCAAATTTCTCCCTTGAGGATATCAGAATTAGTTTGGATGGATTCACTTTTATTTATATTGTGGATGAAATGTTGGATTTGCTCCCGGGTTTCGTCTTACTGTAACCGGAGCTCTTCCACAATGCTGAGGCATCATCGTGCCTCAGCATTGTGGCACGACCCTGGTGTTTCCAGAAAGCAGGAAATTGAACTGGACCTTCAACTCAACCATCCATTCCCAGTTCAGGTTTGTCATGGTTGTTAATTGTGTTCATTTCTATTTTAATGTTCTTGTGCATCACTCCATGTAATTACAATGGATTGGTAATACAGATGCATTTTATGTTTTCTCCAATCATAACCTGCTGCAGCAGCTGATGTTTCAAAATAAAAATCCAGCAGATGTCCCTGCGAATGACACAGCAACACAGTTTCAACACAATATTGACACAGTTTGGGAAATGTGCCCAATGAGGAATCATCTGCTCATCACTAATTGAAGGTACAACGTAAGGGGAACACAGAACTAGCCAAAGAATTCCAAAAAAATTTTGTATCACTAGCTGGAGTCAAACAATGGAACAAACTGGATATGGAACTAAAACAGTGTCCAAGTGTAACACTCACAATGTGTTTACAGTTAAAACAACTATAGGACCAGTGCTATGTTCGGCTACTGGAGTAGAAAACGTGCAAGTGTATAAATGACCACAGACCAGAAAAAATAAGTTTAACTGCCGGCTTATTATTTGTTGAGAAAGAGAAAAAAAAAACAATATTATTACAAACAATTATGCCAGTCATGCTACCCAGAACCCTCCAGAGCTTTTACTCTGTGCTTTTCCCGATAAATAAACTCTCAGTAATCCCTCGTTGTTTTTCCTGTTTTCAGGTGTTTCCTCGTGACTTCTAGTTTTCTTGATTTTTCCCTTTCTAGTGACGCCGTGGATTATACCCACTGGTTACCTGAGCTCCACCGTCATCCTCGCCGTCTGATCTGCAGCTGGCAGTTGGATCGCTCCTCTTTTTTCCCACCACGCTCGAACTTACCTGTCCACCCTCCACTGCAGCATCCACATCTGGGCTTCGAACTGTTCCACTATCTTCTCTTTTGGAACCTGAATTCCTTTAAGGACCCACATAAAGACAACAAAGCCCCGAACCAGCGGAATCACCCCTCCCGGTTGAATAAAGCCTTACAACAAGTAAGATCGTTCTGATTACATTCTCCGACTCCCCTCAAACTCACCACCACCTCTATCATTCTGCAGTGAACAGACGTTGCCATGAACCCGTTCCAGAACCCATTTCACATCTCATTGTTTGCAATAAATATCATTTTACTGATTTCAGTCTCTCCTGTGGTTGTTCTGCATGTGGGTTAAGAAGTTAGACAGCAACTTGACAGAACTCTCAGGGCAACAAACTAACCCTACAGAGACCTTCTGTCAGGCCGAACACTATACTGGGGAGAAGCCAGATTTTCCGATCCCACCAATTTCGGTTGGACATTTAATGAGTTTCTAAAAGAATACAAGCTGGTGTTTTGCCCCGACTCAGATAAGTCGTTTAGCTCGCGTAACTGTGGCAGATTTTGCCATTGATTTTAGGATAAGGGCTGCCTCGTTAACTTGGAATTCTGCTGCGCTAAAGAGTGCATATTTTCATGTCCTAAATGAGCCCATTAAGGATGAACTTGCCACCTTAGATGAACCAGAAACTTGAGATGAATTAATAAACTTTACCATCCGCCTGGACAATAGAATTTGGTCCCATGCTAAAGAGAGAAGTAAGAGAGTTCCACCTATTAGAAGTGATTCAACCTCTGGGCCCACTTATTCCGTGTCATCTCCACCAGATCTAGTTGAACCTGAACCCATGCAAATGGGCAGGAGCCGTCTTACTCCCGAAGAGAGACAAAAAAGACTAGCATCTAATCTCTTTCTCTATTGTGGTTCGCCTAGCCCAGGGGTGTCAAACTCTAGTCCTCGAGGGTCACTGTCCTGCAGTTTTTTGATGTGCCACAGGTACAAAACACAGGAATGAAATGGCTTAATTACCTCCTCCTTGTGCAGATAAGTTCTCCAGACCCTTGCTAATGACCTAATTATTCTATTCAGATGTGGTGCAGCAGAGGCACATCTAAAAGTTGCAGGACACCGGCACTCGAGGACTGGAGTTTGACACCCCTGGCCTAGCCACTATATCACTCTCTGTCTGATCCGGCCAAAACCCATGGTCGACCAGTAGAAGCGAGGAGGCTGGTGGACCATCTTCGAGAAAAGAGATGTTCTCAACTTTTGCCATCAGCAATGCTAATTACCAACAATCAGTCCATTCCTCTGTCCGTTCTTATTGGTTCAGGATGCGAACAAAATCTAATTGACTCCACTTTTGTGCGTCAGATGTCATTAGAGATGGTCCCTCTAATGGTTCCCCTCCACGCCTCTGCCCTGGATGATAAAACACTACCCAAAATTACTCACAAAACCAAACAGGTTCACCTTTTTATTTCCGGAAATCACAGAGCTCATTTCATTTTTTGTTTTCCCTCATCCAACACTCCCATAATTCTTGGTTTTCAATGGCTACAGCAACCCAACTCCCACATTAACTGGTCCGAACTGCACAGAGTCCTGGCGGCTGTCACTCTTCCTGTCTCCAATCAGCCACTCCTCCAGGTCCTGCACAATCAGACTTTCAACCTCTCATCCATTCCTGTTGAATATCTCGACCTGTCATCAGTTTTTAGCAAGGCGAAAGCACTTTCCCTACCACTGCATCACCCCTTTGACTGTGCAGTTAACATTCTACCTGGAGCACCTCTACCAAGGAGCCACTTCTACAACATATCTTGACCCGAATGTAAGACCATGGAGAAATATACTGCTCAGAAAAATAAAGGGAACACTCAAACAACACAAGTACATCAAACTTCTGTGAAATCAAACTGTCCACTTAGGAAGCAACACTGATCAACAATGATTTTGTTGTCAGCACATTCAACTTTGTACAGGACAAAGTATTCAACGGGAATATTTCATTCATTCAGGTCTAGGTTTCTAGGTTTAAATAAATGGTGTCCTTTAAACCTAACATTAGGTTTAAAATTTCAAACAGGGATAAAATAAATTGTTCTGGATGAACAGGGAATTATTTTGAATTTGATTTTGTGTCATTGTATGTTAATTGTTTGTAATAATATTGTTTTTTCCTTTTTCTCAACAAATAATAAGCCAGCAGTTAAACTTATTTTTTCTAGTCTGTGGTCATTTATACACTTGCACATTTTCTACTCCAGTAGCTGAAACCAGCACTGGTCCTATTGTTGTTAATTTAACTGTAAACACATTGTGAGTGTTACACTTTCATCTGCATTTGAATCAGTTCATGAAGCTACTGTTTTCACAAAATTGGACCTCAGAAATGGTTACCACCTCCAGGAGATGAATGGAAGACAGCTTTTAAGACTCCAACTGGACACTTTTAGTATTTAGTGAAGTCGTTCGGGTTGTCTAATGACCCAGTGTTTTTTCAAGTGTTTGTAAATGATGTGCTTAGAGATTTTCTGAATGTTTTTGTGTTTGTTAGATGACATTCTGATCTACTTCAAGTCCCTTGCCAAGCACAAGCGACATGTTCGCCTCGTTCTTCAATGTCTCCTGAAAAATAAACTGTACGTCAAGTCTGAAAAATGTGTGTTCCACAAATCATCCATGTCTTTCCTCGGATTTATCCTCGAGGGCGGACAGGTAAGACCCATGGAGGAGAAAATCAAAGCGGTGGTGGAGTGGCCAATCCCTGAATCAAGGAAACAATTACAAAGATTCCTCAGCTTTGCCAATTTTTACCATCGCTTCATCTGGAATTACAGTCAGACAGCCTTACCTTTAACCACCCTAACCTCTACCCATCTGAGGCCGATGCCGCCTTCAAAAAACTGAAAATCCTGTTTTTCAACGCCCCTATTCTGATCCCACCTGATCCCTCTAGGTTGGATCAGGTTGGAGGGAAGTCCCTCGAGGACCGACTTCGGTCCTCGAGGGCCTGCATCCTGCATGTTTTAGTTCTCTCCTTGGTGGTAGTGACAACCTTTTCAGAATGTCAATGTTCTTCTTAGGCCTCTAACGAGCCATCATTTGATAAATCAGGGAGAGAACTAAAACATGCAGGATGCCAGTCCTCGAGGATCAACTTTGGGGACCCCAGTTCATAGTTGAAGCTTATGCGTCAGATACCGGTGTCGGGGCCGTCCTATCTCAAGTGTCCGTGACAATAAGACTCACCCTTGTGCCTTTTTCTCCCGTAGATTATCATCCCCAAAACGCAATTATGACGTGGGTGACCGAGGACTGCTGGCCATAAAACTAGCCTCGAAGGAGTGGCGGCATTGGTTGGAGGGAGCTGAATACCCCAGGCCGGTCTGGACAGATCACAAAAACCTCTCCTACTCACAGTCCGCTAAAAGATTAAACCCCCAGCAGTCACGTTGGTCCTTGTTTTTCTCCCGATTCAATCTGTCCATCTCTTTTCACCCAGATTCCCGTAACACCAAACTGGATGCCCTGTCTTGTATTCACTCACCCGTTGATTCAGAGAAAACCCCAGCCACAGTCCTGACACCCAGCTGTATAGTTTCTGCCATTTCCTGGGAGATTGAGGCTCTTTAAACACCTAACCCTAACCCCCAAGAGCTACAGCCAGTGTGTTTGGTTGTGACAGTACAAGCAGGAAAAGATTATGTGTTTGGAAGTGTGGCCAGGACCAAAGACAAACAAGGCCACAAACATCCCTGTCTATAATAGGCAGTAGAAAGTGTGGTCAGTAGAAAAGTATCAACTTGCAATGAATATCAGGCAATGCAGAAAAAGGCTTTTAAATATTGAAATAATTAAGCTTACCACATTCATTTGAATACCAAAGTCTTTGAGAAATAAACATGAAACCATCTATCATCAACTGAAATTTTGCTGGACTTTAGTCTTAGTCAATAAATCTACTGAAAAATGCTAAAAAAGAAAATAACCAAGGTATCTAAATGACCAGGTCAAAATCACACACAATTACTTGTGTCATGGTGACCGCGGGTGATCAAGTAACACCACCCACTCGTCATCAATGCTCTTCCGCAATTTGCAAAATGGTCCTGTAAATGCCCATTTCATTGTATGTTCTGGTTGGGGGTTGTTGCCCATAGTGTCCAGTGGGGGCACTGTACTTCAGTTCATGTCAAGTCAGTGCGAGTGTCCTGTCAGTCAGCACTTTGGGCCGAAATGCCCATGGACAGGAGGAAGAGGAGGAGCATCTTCATTTTTGTGTCTGAACTGATGCTCATATTTTCAGTAGCAGCTAGGACAGCAGGACAGCCTTTACCACTGTGGACTTTGCAGCCCTCGAATGGCGGAGCGAGGTGCTCCTTTGGAGCTTTGTTTGGTTTATGTAAAGTATTCATGTTTTATGTGATGTATTCATGTTTTGTGAGTTTTTTCTTTAGTTTTCACGGTGACTCAAAACTGGTTTTGAATCCAGTAAACGTGAACATACTGCACCCGTCGAGGCTCTCCGTGTTCTTTCTTTGGTCTGAGGGACTGCTACAGGTCCACTGCTCAACACATTGGTATGACGCACACCAATGTATTTGTGGATCATCAGTGCTGCTTGATAATGCACAAAAACCCTGGTGAAGTTTGGTTGCTGTATTAAGGAGATAGAGCTTTTGGAAAAATCTTGAGGGTGCACTGGCGTCAAATTCCGATTTAACAAAGATCAATCATATCAAGTTTGGTGCAAATTAGATGATGCACCTCTTATTTAGAGCCAACCGTATGCAAATGGAGAATTTGCATACTAACTACAGTTAGTTTCATTATGCTATTTGGTAGAGATAGACTCATTTTTCCTAGTTACACAGTTTGTGAATTCTCCCTCATCCCCTGTGCCATTTTCTCTCTCTCTCGCTCTCTCTCTATTCAGACTACCTTCTGCTCTTTCCCCTCACATCAGCCATATATTCCTTCTTTCATAATCAACTTCACCAGTATACAACTCCTTGTTTGAGCTTCCTGTCAAATCCCATTACTTCTCCATGTTCTTGATTCCAGTTTTTGTTCATCTCTGGCTCCTTGTGCTCCCCATGGACTCTTTTTGTAAGTTTTTTCTTTAAAACATCCTTCATCTATAACACATGTGTCAAACTCAAGGCCTGGGGGCCAAATCCGGCCCGCCGTAGCTTTTTATGTGGCCCTCCACAGACTAGACTAAACACTAAGTGTGATTAAATATTATATTATCAATCATATCAATGCAGTTTTTATCTGTTTACTGCCAATTTATATCAATAAATCCCTCCAGTTTCTTGAGAATTAAGTTGATGTATGATTATAGTCCATGATTTATACAGCGAGTAAATAAACAGTCGCATTTATTATTAGTTCCTGAAGGGACTGAAAAGATCTTCAATAATATTATGTAATTTTAAGTATTTATTGACATATTAACAGTTTGTGAACAGGTTTTATCAACACATTCTGGCACAACCGGCTCTTTAAGAGCCTTTATGATCTTGATTTGGCCCAAAACGAAAATGAGTTTGACACACCTGATCTATAAAATGCCTCTACCTCTCTACATTTAGATCTTCCATCTAAGAATAGTAGCAATATCTGCTTTCAATCTCTGCTGTAGCCATTGTACATATGGTAAAAAAAAAAATACCATATGTAAATTTTTAGATCCCAGATCTTCTCTCTATCCTAAGTCCAGGTATGCATTTCTAAGTGAAACCAACAGCAGTCTGCAAAAAAAACAAAAACATTCGTGCTCTTTAATCTCTGATTTCTAGAAGTATATGATAATAATCTAAAGAAATTATGTCGTAAAATTACTGCAAAATGTGGTAAAATTACTGCAAAATTTCTTTCATGTTTCTCGTTAACATTCTGTGAGATAATTGAGTCTGCAACAGAAGCATTCAACTTCTATAACATGTTAGGCAACCACACCAGTCAGAAAATTGCAGTACTTGAAATCCATGTTTACTTAGTTCTGAGCAAGACTACCATCATCATTGAATTATTTATATGGAGACTTTCAATCACTGAGGTACCCTTTGAATTTGCTCCCGATATTTGCTGCCTGTATGCATGTGTCTGAATGGACACAGTTTAATTCTAGCAAGGTCACAAAGTTCTGACTTCACATTTTATTTCATCATCATAATGAAGCAGCAAAGTACACAGTGATAGGTGCCAGGTTGGGAAGATGAGGGTGACCATAAAAGGCTCTGACTTTAAGAGGCCCATGAGGTAAATAGAATGTGCAGAAAAATAATTCTTGTTAGGGTACATGTTATTCTTGTATCCCCAGTGAAAATATGCTGGAGCCAAAATAATGGCTCCAGCATATTCATTGCTGTGCGTCTTCATTTGCTGCAGATGAGCAGGGGAAGGGGACCTCCTTCACCCCCCACATCATTTGTAATGGTGAAATTATGTACTCAGATGATGTGGGGGGAAAACACCGGCTTATGAGTTCCAGACTTATTTCTTCAGACATCTCTTTGCAGAGGTACTGCTATTTTATAGTTAAAGGTTTAACTGAATGTGTAGGCGCCTTTTCAGAACTCTGGCACATCTTCACCATGGTTCACAGATATATTGTGTTGGTACTGCCTGATATTTCTTATCTGAACAAGGGAACTGGAATACACACATTGTTCTGTAGCTTTTTTTTTCATTACAGTCTTCTGAGCTAAACGAACCGACACTTCTGAGAATTTAATGCCAAATTTATCCAATTGTACAACAAACTGGCTCATTAGAGCAGGAATATTATCAACAGAATGTATGTGATTATGCAAAACTGAGCTTTTCAGAATTTGTGCTTGCTGAATAACTTCTGGACTAGGTAGCAGAATGTAAAACAAACAGAAAGCCTGTACAGCATGCATTTTAAAGTTTATGATTTATAGTTTTTAGTTTTTTCACGCACATCATTGTGACGATTGAATGAATTATGTTTATGTCCACCAGGTAGCAGGCATAAGCATATATTATTGCATAAATGTAAAGAATAGGACAACAGCAGTAGAGGTATTTGTGACACACCTGCTCATAACCTGTGTGAGCAGACCAGTGAAAAGATACTTTAATAAAAAGTAACACACGGCGTCTGGTTCTTATCAGGCACGAAATATAACAATCCTGACATCAGTTTTTCTTAGCTGAATAAAAAAGATCCCAAATATTTAACCTGCTTTTTTTAATTAGCTTTCACATAACTGCAATTTCTCTTCAATACACAAGGATGTCTTAATTGTCTTTCCTCACTGATGTGTCAATAAATTTATCTTCCTAGTCAGCTATCACTTACAGATTCTTAAATCATGTAAAATTTAACTAGGCCAAGAGAGTTACCTTATATTACTTAACACAAATAAGTCCAGGGCTTTTAATTTGTTATATTTCACATCAAGAAAAGTGTGCAGTAGTTAAAATTAAACATTTTAACTAGCTTCATTTTAAAAGCATACCCAATTATGTACTTGTTTATATGTTGCACTAAAGATCACTCTAGCCTTTTCAGCTTTAAATTGCATTAGTTTCAACAAAGTTTTAACATTATGCCCTTGCCCCTTACAGCAAACTTTAAAACCTTATGTTTTAAAGTTTAAATATTATATACCATATTTTAAATAGCCACAATGGCTTGGAACGAGAAATAAAGGAAACAGGATGATGGTTTAGGGAAAGTTGTACTTTAGCACTGTCTTTGTATAAAGTGAGCTATAACAGAGGCCTACATGCTCAGAACTCAATCTGTTACTGCTTGACTGCATGAAAACATGTAATTATAGCATATTTAACAATAGTAATAGTAAATATCAGACATATAATTTATGCAAATCTGTATAGGTGACTAAAAACAACATAACTTCCACATTCTAACACCCATCTAATTTTGCTTGGGGCTGAAGAATGCTAGTTGCAATGGATACCACCGTCTATTTTGTTGCAGAAACTTTCCTGAACTCCAAGCAGGTAGTGACTCTATTTATTTTGCTTGACTGCACAGGCAAAATGATAAGTAGCCAGGTAATGAGCAATGCAATTAAAGTACCGAATTAGTATTAGGTAATAGCTATAGCTCTTTACCTCCTCATTAACTCACTCTGCTCCCTACATTCAGCAAGACATTCATCTTTTTCGACTGTCAAGTTTGTTGCAATGGACTGGTTTGATCTGAGATACATGGAACATGGGACGTATATTGAGAGTCAAAGGAATCTTCAAAAGGGGAGAGACCAGTGGCTGAGGAAACATGAGAAATGTGAGTGTTGTGGCCATTTATGTTAAAATTTATGGATTGTAATTTCAACCAATTTAGTTTTCTTCTTTGTGTATTTAGAATATATTTAGATTGATTTAGATTGTTGCAGTTGTTTTAAGATAATCCTCTCTAATACTTTTTTTCAAATAAATTTTATTTTAAGTTTCCAAAGTTTAGAACAGACAGATGAATAAACAGACAGACAGACAGGGCCCAAGGGAGGAAATTCCATATCATTATTGGAGGGGACCATAAACCATAAACAGAGAAATTTCTTTAAAGCAGTTTTGGGGGGATGGGCAAAATTATAGTCAAATGTAACATAAAATGTGGTTTAAAATTTTTTTATTGTGTTGAACCTACACGACCAAAAATTACTTGTAAGTAGTAATACATATCAAATTTGATTTTCTCAGTAAACAAGCTGTTGAGAGCCGTAGAAGTCAAACTAAGATTCAAGTTTGGTTCAGAGTCACATATCTAATCTCTGCTACACTTTTACAAAAACTTAAGGTTTAATGAGTAACTCCACTTAATAAAATTCCATATAACTTGAATGTGGAATTTAGAGCCACTGCAATACATCAATACCTATATTGATATAGAAATCAATATCTATGTTGATTTAGAAATCAATATCTATGTTGATTTAGAAATCAATATCTAGCATATTGATTTAGTGCAGTGGCTCTAAATACAAGTTATGTGGAATTTAAATCATAACTTAAGTTGCTTTTTTTGGTTTTGTTTTGTTTTACTATGTCTTGGATGGCAGATAAGCTATAAGTATGTCAAAAATATATATATATATATTTGGGAGTAAACTTAAGGCTCAGCACCAGATTTTTCCTAGAAAAATATTAAAATTTTATTTTGTGGTTTTAAAAGGCTCTGTTTTGACAATAATAAAAAATAAAGGTCTACTTTTTTTTATTTACTGTCAGCTGCTCTGCAAAAGCCCCTCTGTTCTTGGCTCCCATACAGAGCTGTCAGCTAGTGGTAACACCCCTCCCTCCCACTTCGAACGCTTCTTATTAAAGTAAGATTTAGAGAGCTAAATATAATTTAAATATTGGCTACCTCTGGCAGAAGAAAGAGCTAAGTCTACAAAAGAAATGTAGCCAGTTTTGTCAATTTATGTCCAATGTGGGGTGGGAAGGACAGGATGTTCTTCAGCTTATGTTGAAGATGTTCATCATAAGAACATCTTATAAGTTCAATTGTGTTGTATTGCTGATGATCTTTTAGATTTCACTCCAAATTACGTGTAAAGATGTGATAAGCCTAAATGCCATGAAGTGGGGTTAGCAGTGGGTCAGATGCTGAGGACCCAGGCTGGATTGACAAATGAGGTTTTAATGATGAAAATACAAATCCAGAGGTCCAGGCAGCACAGATGAGCGGAAGGCTAATGCTCACTACTGGTAGCAACTGGAACAAATGAATAACTGACGACTGACTTGAATAGCAGACCTGACGGCTCGACACAACAGATTCGACAAGCACACGACAAAGACCAAGGAACACAGACGGCATTGAATACACAGAGGGTAATCAGGGAACGAGACACAACTAGGAACAATTATGGGGTAGACAGGACAACACGGAGACTCAATTAACTGAAAACAACAACCTAACACAGAGAAAAAAAAACAGAACCTTAAAAAGGTCCATAAACATGGCTGTTTTACTTTCTTGAGAATTGTGTTTTTTCAGTGCATAGAAACATTTTCTGTCCATCATGGTGCAGCCCACAAGCCGAAGTGGAACTCTGAGAATGTCCCACAAATCCTTTTAACTTTTTTCTGCCTTCCAGAAATTTTTTTTAAATGGCATGAATAGCAATTTTTACAACGGCCATTAACATGAGATCATATGACATACCTGGTTTATTGTATCACGCCTATTAAAGACAATTCCAGCTCCTAAAGAGCCCAAAACCCATTCCATCCAGTTTTCTTTACAGACATACTGACTGGAGATGGCTTCCAGGGTGCATTGACTTTTGCTGTGTTTATGAGTTAGCTGGAAAATCTGCAAATACTGTACGTAATAATTGCCTGTTTTAAGTTTCAGGTACAAACTGATGAGCATAACAATGTTTTATATTTATGTTAGCAAATGACAGTTGAAGTGATGCATCAGCTGTATCAGGGAAGGCTATGAATTGAATACAAGAGCTTTGATATTTTCAGCTCCAAACACCTGGGGCTCTATTATCAGGCACAGTTTTCAAGCAGTCATAACTATGAAATTACTGCAAGGTACATCACACTATGTGCACTACTGAATCCATTTAAATGTATGCTACTTCCCTGGTCATGACTCTTATAGGATATAATTATATTTAGTACATCATGAAACCTAAAAGCTCTGCCTGCAAAGAGGTCGTTGCTCAGTGCTCACAGCAGTGCATGCCAACACTTTTCCTCACTCTTCATATTCAAACCAATGAACAAAGTCTTTATTATAATAAAACTGTCTTTATGTGACTGAAGGTTCAGCTCTGAGTCCATCACTGCACCCAGATTTCAGGCCTGATCACAAGTTTTTAGTTGTAATAACTAAAGTTGCATGCTGACTTTTGATAACTTTCAGTTTTGTTTTTATTCAGCTGGAGAAAGTTATGGGACATCCATGCATTAATTTATTCTAAGCATAAATTCACTATTTGGATGAGGTCATTGTCATCTGGCAACATCATACTGTACATCTACATGTCATCTGCGCAGTTATGTTAATTAATTTTATTTTCTCGCTTTAACATAAACTAGTGGAAGCATGACAATAGTAAAAAGAAGGGGCCCCAAGATTGAACCTTGGAGTAGCCCACATGCAATTTCAGCTCATTTCGATGAGAAGTTACCTATTGATGCAAAGAAGTCCCTATTATTTAGGTAAGATTCCAATCAATTAGGGACTGTACCAGAGAGTCTGACTCAATTGCGTCAATATGTCATGGTCTGTTGACCATGACATTGTGTCAAATGTTTCACTGAGGCCCAAAAGTACCAACACTATTGTTCTTCCACAGTCTGTGGGTATCTATGAATGCAGTCTCAGTATTGTGGTGAGCAAAAAAACCGGACTGAAAGACATCAAAGCAGTTGGTCATTGTTAAGGAACTCCCCCTGGAAAACTCATAGCACCCCCACAAAATATTACACTTAGTTTTTTTTTTTTTTCATCAAATTAACATTTGATGAAATGTTATATTTGTGTCTTTTCTGAAAAGACACAAAATTTTCAATACAAAAATCTATTATTTTTATATTGAGTTTAAAAAACAAAAACATACACCAATATCTGAGCTTTGCGTATGTGCATTATTACTTCTGGGAAGCAACTGAGAGGAACACATAATATGGATCGTTTTTTGAAACCAAAAGTTCCACGGATGGAATCAGAGAAGGATGATTTTTTGGAAGCAGACTCTGACCAACAAAGAAATATTCATCTTGATGAAGGAGATTAACTGTGCAGCTAACTGTGCAGCGATCCTTCCACTGCTGCTGAGAATGCTAACTGTGTTAGCACTGGACAGCTAGAAGATCTAAGCAGAAGTCCTCAAGATGGTCCAAGACAACCACTTCTACAAAAATACCCATCGTGGTTGTTTGGAGTGCAACAGATTTAGCAAAGGCTGGCTAGATCAATATTTGTGGTTAGAAAATATAATACACTGGCATTTACCAATCCTGGCTTTATTAATTGGCGGAAAGCAGCTGTATGTGCCAGACTCAAATTTGCAATTGAAGCTTGAGAGCGTGGAGTGAATTCAAGTTAAAAACAAACAAGTGGATCAAAACTCACCAGCAATAACAATAACAGACAGATTGTCCTGTTATGAAAACTTTTGATGGTGAGTGAACGATTTCAACCTTGTTGAACTTTGCAATGCATCTGTTACCTGCGACCTTGGGTGGAAGAGTAATGTATTAGAAAAGATCTTCCTCTGTGTGGTGCTGTGACACAGGAAAGATGAGACACACACGTTGAGTTCTCATTAACATCCAACGGAAGTTGGATGTTAATGAGTATATTTTTTGTGTAAATATACTCCACATTCAGTACCCTATATCTTTTGTCACCTTTTAAAAATCAAAACAAAAGTACATGAGATTGTTTTTAACCACTCCAACAACTTTCCTTCGACTCAGACAAGATATACTTCACTATTTAAACATCCCCTAAGTACTGGAGCCTAGAAAGACGAAGCCCATTGAATCTGTTACAAAATAGCAATATTTTATCCGTTACTAAAAGAAAAACATAACTGAAAAAGGCGTAATTCTCCTTTAATGGTGCGTCTCGCTACTAACTGACACATCAACCGTCCTTAGTTACAATGTCGTTGGTTCTCAACAAGAAAACACAATTTTACAGAAAAATAAATTAAAATAGTGTAACTTATCTGAAAATTGTTTCGATCTATACAAAATTTAACAGTTTAACGGAAACTTAACACTCTTTTAAACATTTATCCACACAATACTCTTCACAAACCGGACAACATGCGTTTAGCAGCGGTTCTCCGCGTCAGGCTCTTCTCCCCTTTTCTGCGGAAAAGTAATCTCTGTCTTTGGTTGATTCTTGCAGGTTGGGGAACAAAATAAACCCAACATCCTTTCAGAATTTGCATGTGATGACTTGAATAAGTTTTCACATACACATCTCTCACAATCCCCTTTTCATCACTGTTTACAGCAACCATTTGTTAAGTTTGTACTGACCTCTCAGGGCATTTTGGTCTGCAAGACAAATGTTGACTCCAGTGGTTACATGCTGCTTCTTTGAATGCCATTTATTCTGACAAACAAATTGGACCCAGCCAGTTGACTTCACTTTCTCCAGAATCTGTTCACTTACATTTGGATGAACTTTAGTCTCTTGAGTGAGTGATATTTAAAGTCAAAAGCAGAATTATCACCTCTTGGACTGGTTCTTACAAGAAACAGAGAATTTGGTGTGATGTAGTTTATGCATCTTCTCAGCATTGAGTTCTTGTATCAATTGGTCTTTCATTAGCCAAACATTCAGGAATGTTTGAGATTCACCCAATGTAAAAGCATCATCTGATCTTACATTGTGCAAAGCTTGTTTGACAATCTTTACAGAGGCTTTTGCTGCCCCATTCTTATGGAGGGAGTCTGCAGAATGTATTTTCCAGCTCCATTCAGTTTCATGTTTCAAAGTTTCATGTTGAATTTCCTCTTTGTTTAGTTGTTTCTAGTTTGATAGAGTTTGTTTTCCGGCATTTTACGACAACTCTTTTGGATGCTTCAAAGTTATAAATCTTTGGTATGCCAACAAAAAATATTTATTTGACTGATCATTCATAAGATCAGTCAACAACTTGAGATGTTATTCATATCATCGCAATAGAAGAGGATTGTCTATACTTTAAAGTAAATCTTTAAGATTCTTTTAAATGGTAGAAAAATATTTTCAGAGGCCAACCTGTAAATCTGGTTGCTGTATATGGTCTCTAATTAGTTTTGGGAATGCTTAAGAACCAAAAAGTTCTCCTAGAAAAAATGAGTGGTTTGTGTTACATACCTGGAGGACAATGGAGGCCAGCGGCTGCGATCTGATTGCTGAGCTCAAGGAAGGTATGTTTGCTCACCCTAACCTCGTGTTATCTATTTTTGTGAATATTTTGGGTTGGGCACATCCAAATCTGGATCGAGTGATGTGTGTGTTTGAAATGTAAATAAAAGTTTAATTACAGAGAAAAACATTTTAAAAATCCAGTAAAAGTTTAAAAGAGAGACCACACAAAACTAGAAAAAGTAAAAATCCAATGTAATATGAAAATGGAAACGAAAGTTCAAAATCTGTGTAAAGAAAAGGATGGAAATAAGCATTTATGGGATGTCCTGACGGGTTGTTGAGCTACATGACACATCTCCTCCTCGTGACCTCTGATGCATGTCATCCCTTCCCTTTCTGTGATCTGGACTGTCACTTCCTCATGTCGTCCAACAGAGCGGAAATGCCACCAAAAAACAATCTTAAAAAGAAAAAAACTAAAACAACTCAGAATTACCCATGACAAGTCAGTGAAGTGCTTCAGAAATGCCTCACATCACATTCTAATTTCAGCTCTCCCCACCCCAGTCTCCCAGTCGTCCATAGTGCTATGAAGACAGTCAATAGATTTGCATGAACAACTGGAAACAGCTGTCATGTGAAGGATCGCTTGCTATATTGTGCAAATTACCAAGGCTCATGTCTGATATCCAGGCTGGGGTGGTGGTGTGAAGTCTTGGCATATTAATTGGACTGAGTGCATGCATGACTTTGAGCTGGAGCGTAGAGAGTCATTAGGAAGGGGAGCTGTTGGCTAAGTGTGTGTTGATAAAGTGAGGCCTGGAAGCACAGAGCAGGAGGAGAGCTGCAGTGAGTGAAACTGCCACCCCACGTTAATGATCAATGTTCTGAGTAGCTCATCATCATCGGATCGGCTTGGCTCAACAGCTTGTAATGTAATTGATAATAAAGGAGTTTTTGACATCATGGGTTCAAAAGGAGCATTAGTTTATTCATTTTTACAATCACACCATCAAACAAATGAGTAATTAGACAGATGTTACTAGTTACAAGAAGAGTATCAGCAGCTTTGCTCAGCTCAGGTTCACAGAGCTCTTTAGCTGCATCTGGCTCATTGTCTTGCCTTAACAACAGCACACCCTCCTACAAAAGCCTGAATCGTAGTTTTAAAAAAGCCAAATATGTAGCTATATATTCTGCAAAAGGTGTTCCTTATTGTCTTAAGGATTTTTTTTTAATTGTACCTTTATTATAACAAGGATAGATTTAAGGAGAAATAATGATAACAAAATAATATAGCAAAAACTAAAATCAATATTTAGCTTCTTAGCAGCAGCTTGTTGTTACAAAAACAATAGTCTCCATTTGGATTTGCCTGAAAATGTATCTCCTTATCTGAACCTTCAGCCTCCAGCTGATCCAAAACACTGCAGCAAGAGTTCTCATGAAAATTTTAAAATAAGATCATATTGCTCCTATTGCTCCTGGATTGAGCCTTTATTGGCTCAATCCAGGATATAATTTAGGATTCTCCTTCATATATCTGAGATCACAGAGCACTCAACTTCTGGAACTAAAATGGGAGACAAATCTGATTGGCAGACACTCTCTCTTTTAAGATTAGGCTTAAAACTTTCCTTTTTGATGAAACTCATTGTTAGATTGGCTCAGTTATCCTGTAAGCGATCTCTCACTTGATCACATTCTCTTACTACTCTTTTTGCAACATTTGGAAACTTAGCCCACCCTAATAATACTATAACTGTACAGAACAGCTAGAACCCAAGAATTTAACAGTGGTGCACCTTTCTACCACAACAAACTGGATAAGTTTTACTTTTGGCAAAACAAAACAAATAGAGATGGGTCAGAATGTAACTGTTCAGTCTAATACATGATCCCAGAAGAAAGACATGAATATTTTACTGGCAGGTCTAAGATTAGGAAAAAAAATGTTAAAATCTCTTGCAAAATATGCAAGATGCCTCTTGACAAAGCTTAATGAAAACAGATGGCTGGGTAGCCCAGATGGGACCCATCACCTTTCCTCTATTGTATCCTCAGAAGTGTACAGTGCTCACTCTGATCCTGTCCATTATATTTCTGCTGATGGATATGAAGATATATATATATATATATATATATATATATATATGAGCTGACTGGATAGCTCAATAGATAAGGCATCAGTATATCACCCGAGAGGGCGGGGTTCGAATCCAGTCTGGGTCCTTAGGCAAGACCCTTCAAGCTACTGCCTACCTCATACCATGAGAGATACTAAGTTGCATAACATGCCGGCTCAGACGTCGCCCGGCCAAACAAGGTCTGCGTCAGGTGTTGGGGAACCAGAGCACCTTGATGACAAATGGGCTACTGGAACAAGACGGAAATGGGCGAGAGATGAAAATGTGGATCTGTTGGAATGCTACTACTCAAGTAACCCTAGTCAGAGAGGTTACATGCAAAGACTGGGGAAGGAATGGTTACTTCGACATCCCCAGTCAACACTAAGCGCTAAACAACTAGTAGCTCAGTGTTCCAACATCCGCAAACGGCAACTGCTATCACAACTTGAGATTGACGAGATACAACACAAATGCTAC
>VMRN01000176.1:54115-93004 GCA_010277015.1 Poeciliopsis turrubarensis | reverse complement strand
AGAGTCTCAGGTATGAAAAACTGGACAGCACCAGGGCCTGACATGATCCATGCCTACTGGCTAAAGACACTCACTGCCCTCCATGAGCGACTGGCAGGCCAAATGAACCAGCTGCTACAAAGTGGGACTCACCCTGAATGGTTAACTGAAGGGCGGACAATCCTAATCCAGAAGGATCCATCAAAGGGCCCAGTCCCACCCAACTACCGACCAATAACCTGCCTTTCCACAACCTGGAAGCTCATGTCAGGCATCATAGCGGCCAAGATAAGCAAACACATGGATAAACACATGAGCATGGCACAGAAAGGTATCGGTGTAAATAGCAGAGGAGCCAAACACCAACTCCTAGTAGACCGCACAGTTGCCCGAGACTGCAAAACCCGACACACCAAACTGTGCATGGCTTGGATTGATTACAAGAAAGCCTATGACTCAATGCCGCATACTTGGATCATTGAATGCTTACAGATGTATAACATCAACAGGACTCTGAGAGCCTTCATTGCAAACTCAATGAGGCTGTGGAAAACCACCCTTGAAGCCAACTGCAAACCACTTGCACAAATGTCCATCAAATGTGGCATATACCAAGGAGATGCTCTGTCCCCGCTACTGTTCTGCATAGGCCTGAACCCCCTCAGCCAAATTATCAACAAGACTGGCTACGGATACCGACTCAAAAATGGGGCCAACATCAGTCACCTTCTCTACATGGATGACATCAAGCTGTACGCCAAGAGTGAGGGATACATCGACTCACTGATCCACACCACCAGGATCTCCAGCACGGACATTGGGATGTCATTCGGACTAGAGAAGTGTGGTTGGCTGATCACAAAGAGGGGGAAGGTCATCCGCACAGAAGGGCTCTCACTCCCAGAAGGAACAATAGCAGACATAGAGGACAGTTACAAGTACCTAGGTATACCAAAAGCAAATGGCAACTTAGATGAGGCCACAAGGAAAGGAGCCACAGCTAAATACCTCCAACGAATAAGGCAAGTCCTGAGAAGCCAGCTCAATGGCAAGAACAAAATCCGTGCGATAAACAGCTATGCCCTGCCAGTAATCAGATACCCTGCTGGAATAATTAGCTGGCCAAAGGAGGAGATAAAAGCCACAGATATTAAGACTAGAAAGCTACTAACAATGCATGGAGGGTTCCATCCCAAATCCAGCACCCTGAGACTGAACACGAGCCGCAAGGAAGGAGGCAGAGGACTAGTGAGTGTGAGAACCACTGACCAGGATGAAACAACTAAGATCCATAAATACATCAGGGACAAAGCCTCAACAGACAATGTGCTCAGTGAATGTCTCAGACAACAGGGAACAGAGGTTGAGGTGCCAGAGATACCATCATGGGAGGACAAGCCCCTACATGGGATGAACCACCAGCAAATAACCCAAGTGGCTGATATCAGTAAATCCTACCAATGGCTGGAAAAAGCTGGACTCAAGGACAGCACAGAGGCCCTCATCATGGCCGCCCAGGAACAGGCCCTAAACACCAGAGCAATAGAGGCCCAGATCTACCACACCAGACAAGACCCAAGGTGTAGGTTGTGCAAGGAGGAACCTGAGACAGTCCAGCACATAACAGCAGGGTGCAAGATACTGGCAGGGAAAGCGTACATGGAACGACATAACCAAGTGGCGGGCATAGTGTACAGAAACATCTGTGCAGAATATGGACTGGAAATCCAGAGATCAAAGTGGGAAACACCCCCAAAGGTGGTGGAGAACGCCAGAGCTAAGATCCTGTGGGACTTCCAGATCCAGACAGACAGAATGGTAATGGCGAACCAACCAGACATTGTCGTAGTGGATAAACAACAGAGGAAAGCCGTTGTGGTAGATGTAGCAATACCAAGCGATTGCAACATCAGGAAAAAGGAGCACGAGAAACTAGAGAAATATCAGGGCCTCAGGGAGGAACTGGAGAGGGGCTGGAAGGTGAAGACCACAGTGGTGCCTGTGGTCATCGGGGCCCTCGGGGCAGTCACCCCCAAACTGGATCAATGGCTACAACAGATCCCAGGAACAACATCAGAGATCTCAGTGCAGAAATGTGCAGTCCTTGGCACAGCCAAGATACTGCAGGACCCTCAAGCTCCCAGGCCTCTGGTAGAGGACCCGAGCTCAGAGGATACAAACCACCCGCGGTGGGTGAGAAGGGAATTTTTTTTTTTTTTTTATACTCCTCAAAAAAATAAAGGGAACACTCAAACAACACAATATAACTCCAAGTACATCAAACTTCTGTGAAATCAAACTGTCCACTTAGGAAGCAACACTGATTGACAATCAACAATGATTTTGTTGTCAGCACATTTTTTGTACAGGACAAAGTATTCAATGAGAATATTTCATTCATTCAGATCTAGGATGTGTTATTTGAGTGTTCCCTTTATTTTTTTGAGCAGTATATATATATATATATATATATATGTTTCAAACCTCTTTTTCGAGGTTTGAAATGCTGGCCTGTTAGTGTAGGCTTCTGTTGCCTTTGATTACTCATAAAAGACATTCGAAATTCCTTTTTGGATCAAAAACAGCCCGTCGAAAAAATATGGTACAACTGGATTGCAGCCCAATCAGGTACAAGGAAGAGGAAACGGTAGATGTCAGCACGTGTGTGTGTATATATTTATACACACACACACACACACTCACACACACACACACTATACATAGAAACAATGATTCAGTGTATAGCCAGATTGTTCTGGTGCCAAAGTTTCAGCACAATAGCAGCTTGATCAATGCAGAAAGAAGTCTCTTCTCTAGGGAATTTGGATAGAACAACACAGCTGTTACTTGCAGCTGCACTTGTCTGCATTCTGAATGATTTAACAATTTTGACCTCTTTGATGGGAGACAAACTTCTGCATAATGAGATTCATTCCCATTTACACAAAACGGAAGTTTAAATGGAGACAGTAAAAGTCTCTTGTCGGCTATTGTTTGACAAAAGATGCTAATCTAAAAGGGACACAAATTTTACTATGGCTTTATTGTGCCATTTATTGTGCCATAATAAATGGCACAATAAATGTGCCATAGAATAACATCATTTCTAATAACATCATTTTTCTAACAACTTTGGTTATTAGAAAAATGATGTATATGGATGTCAGGTTCTGGGATTTTTTGAGCAGTTTGATTATTGATTCTATTATTATTATACTGTGTTCCTTAGACTCTTTCAGTCTTGCTTCTGATTTACCTTGTTTCAGAACTGTATTTACTTTAGCTTTATTATGTCTTGTTATTTGTTAACATTAGATTCATTTTCCTAAATACCCTCACCCCCTCTGCCATTTTCACTTTCTCTCTTCTCTCTCAATTGTATTGTAAAACCAATGGTCAGGATGTCATTATTTACATACAACATTCATGTCTAACATTAGCCTTTCTGTCAATTTAACATTATCTGGAGCTTACCACTATGCTGTATAACATTTCTTAGTAGAGAGAAGAAACTGATATCTAAATCAGCCTTTTGGAAAATTCCTCTTGGTACTGGTTGCTGAAGTTATATATTTAAGTTAAAGTTAATTGTTGATTGACCTTAGTTTAGTTTGAATAATTTGCATGCATGTAAATATTATTTGGTGCCATTTGTTTTGTGTTAGGTTTGTGTCGATTATTTCTTTTGTTATCTCCTTTATTTGAGTGTTGGGATAGCCGACAGATCTAAAAGCTAGCTTCTTTGTTTCACTGAGTGATGGGTGTCAGTGCACATGTAACCTGCAGAGAAAATAAAACTATTGCATCACTTTAAAGTCGAAAATGGATTGAGAATCACAATTTTAGCTTTTCAAAGCTGTTTTTAAGTACATTTGGTTTGTCGTAAATGAATAAACAGGACTTTTTTTGTACAGATATCATTAGCAGTCTTATAGTTTATTAAGTTTTACGTTCTCCTCATTTCCAACATTGCCAAGCTCTTTCTAATTTGTGGCATTTCCTGACAATTTTTTGTAGGAAACATAATATTCTGCAGAAAACTGTTTGGACAGCACAAAGGGGCTTCCACATCATTCTTAATTCAGATATCTAAAATTGTAATTTTGACTCATGGTAATTACGTTCAAGATATCTTAAATTGTATTTCCGGATACGTGTCTTGTCAAATTACAGATCCAGTGACGTCATTTGAGACATCTTGAAAGGAATTTTGACTAGTCAAAATGTAACTGAAGATATCTTGAATTATTATTCTCACTTGTCAGAATGTAAATGCAGATATTTTAAATTACCATTCTGGATAGTCAAAATGTAGTTTTGTCTAGTCAAAATACATTTTTAGATATCTGGAATGTAATTATGGATAGTCAGACAAAACTGAATTAATGTTAAAAAGGCTTGCCATAATTTCAGATCATCAGTATTTCATTGTAGATATCTTGAATTGAAGTCTCCATACTAATCAATGGTAAATCTAATGTAATTTTGACAAGTCAGAATGTGATTAGAGATATCTCAAATAGGTATTTGGACTAGTCGAAATATAATTGGAGATATCTTAAATCGCTAAAACATCTAGTCATGAAACAATTTGAGATATCTGGAATGTAAGGGGGGCAAAACCGAATTTCTGTTAAAACGGCTTGCCATAAAAGTTTAAGTTTTTCATTTAAAATCATTACTTTCCAAAAAAAAACCATGAGATACAGAAAGTGAGAAGAATGACTCAGTTAATCGAGAAAAGCATCGGGATTTTAGATTTGTTGGGACATGGTTTAAGTTACAGTTCGTGGCATAAGAAAAGGTGATCTTCCCATTAGCACAAACTACCACGAGACATCCAGGAGTACTCCACCTTGTCTTTCTTTTTAGACTCATCTTGGTTTGTTGATTTCCCACATAGCTTTCATTTCCCCCCTGTACATTTTTGCAGAAAAGCATGTTTTTGTTTGACTGCTGGCAGAACTGACCTACCCAGTGTCAAGTGGTTTGTTTTCACTCTTGCTGTTTCCCATCCAGTTAGCACAGATGGTTGGTGTTCCTGAATCTTGTTATGCAGGAGGTTTCTTGCTGATCTATTGTCCCATTGTTGCAAGTCTCTGTTCAAAGAGCACTTGGCGTTCTCTATATGAACAACACAGACTATTCTTTATGCTAATTTGTGCGGTCTAAGTGAAATAATTGTAACTTAAAATTCACATTTAAAACTCTTGTTATAGCAGAGCTGACTTGCACAGTAAGAATCTCTACATTGAGGAAAGTGGAGCTTTAAAAAATGTTTGCGCACATCTGATGCTATGGCATACACAACTACTTGTCTTTCTGTTAAACCAAAAACTGTAGGAGGTTTTTCAACATGTAACAAAATTCTGTGCCATTAGCATTGCTACTCTGAATAATACAAATAGCCCACATTACCCTGATGCTATGGCATGCAGATCTTCTGTCTGCACTTATGACAGACTGAGCCATCTCTGAGGTTGATCTTGATAGTTAGACCAACCTCATGTAAGCAGTCTTGGATCTACTTTCTGATTAATTTAGGTAATATTCACTTTACCATATGGCGGCACTAAAAGATGTATTAGAGCGCTCATGTTTTATTTACTGTCAAGAAAACCCGAGATCATCCCACTTCCCCATGCTGGAGATTTTAGTTAAGAGTAACAATAAATAAAGTTACCTTTAAAATAAGTCACACAAATCACTTCCTCTTCTTCATCATCAGACCAGTTCTGGGGTTCGAAACACCAAACTCCGTCCGTCTCTCTCAAAGGTTCCCTTTTTATTTGTTAGTATCAGCGTTAGGGAAAGATAGACTAGATGATTGATTTTACTTATTTGATTATATCTGCTATTGAATTAAGCTGTACTGACTCTTGCAAAATTGCTTTACTAATAAAATATTTAGCATAAAGAAAATCTAAAAGATGTTGTGGACATTCAATTAATGAGTCACCTTAAAGTTCTTTGATGGTAGTAAAATAGCTGTGATGTTTGATTCTGGGGAAGAAAAGTAGGAAATGTTTTATAGGTTGCTTTAGCCCAAAACAACATCCTTTGGACTCGCCAGAGTCACTAAAACCAACCTGGTTCAGTAACAAGTGCAAGTTGTAATAAAGAGAAAGAGCGACTGTTAACAGATGTGCTCTGTGGAACTAGTTGGCTGCAGGCTGCTCAGTCTGGCTAATTCACAGGGGGAAGAAGGGTGAGACATCTGGATGTAGGTCGTAGAAATCAGGCGAATCCTTTCTCAAAACCAGCTTAAACAGAGTTTACTTCAGTTCTGGATAGGGTAAATCCCAGCAGATTTAGGAAACTCAATTGACCTATTAGATGGAGAGCTGGTAGCACATCTCCCCTCTCAGAAGAGGAAGTAGTGACTGGGAGAGTGAAGGAAGGGGTGGGGGTGTAGCAGCAACGACATTACATACAGTAAGTACGGTAGAAAGCAACATAAAAAGTGTTATACCCAGAGGATTGTTTGAAGATTTTGGGCATGTGAGTATCTTTGTTTTCCTACCTTCTTCTTCCACAGTGTGTGGCTGGCATGCACAGCCTCCAACTGGTGTTCATTGTCAGTCAATCAAATTTTATTTGTATAGCACATTTCAGCAGCAAGGCATTTCAAAGTGCTTTACATAATAAACACAAAGTCATGCAACATAGAATCAACAATCAAAAACTACATTAAGTCAAGTGCCATAACAATGTAAATAAACGTTTTAATATTTAACCTACAAAACTCAGCCAATGGAGTTTGGGCCTTCAAAAACTCTGTTTTTAAACATTAACCTACTTTATGCAGACTGCGCAGTCAGTATTAGATACATTTGCAGCACTTTCAGCCAATAATCATTAAATTTGTAATTGATTACATTTCAAATGCAATTCTAAACAGGTGCAGTTTTAGTCTAGCTTTAAAGGAAGTCAATGTTTCAGCTGTTTTACAGTTTTCTGGAAGTTTGTTCCAAATTTGTGGTGCATAGATGCTGAATGCTGCTTCTCCTTGTTTGGTTCTGGTTCTGGGGATACAAAGCAGACCAGAACTGGAAGATCTGAGAGGTCTGGAAGGTTGATACAACAGCAGTAGAAATGACTGTTTCTTCATGTATATCTCGTGTGTCCTCCTAGATTAGGGTTACGGTTTAGGACCTAACGGACTACACACAGTAGGACGGGGCAAATCTCAAGCAAGAAACTGCAAATCTTCTCTTCCAATGGTGGTATACCTCACACTTGAACTTGAATTCCTATAAAAACGTTAAGCATTTTGGAACACCTTCCTAAAAAAGTTCTCAAAAGAACATATAAATCCTTTTGGATTGAAAATGAGATGTAAAATAACCATATGTATGAAGATGAGCAATTTTTACAACATGTTCTATCACCTTATAAAACATAGCCTTTCTATATTGACTATAACAGATTATTAAAACAAACTTTGAAGGGTGTTGGCATGTACCATGTGTGAGCTGCCAAGAAGATAAAAGGCTAATGTCGTTTAAGGGAACCTATAAACTGTATTCTGTGGTCTACAGTCATTAAAACAACCAACTGGCTTTTTATATTGCTATACAGCACAATTTTTCTGTCTAACTGGGTCTTTTTTGATCTTTTGTGAGAGATTCAGCGATGTATGATGAGGACATTTTACTGTTCAAAGTGCTAGTTTGTGAACATTTATCAGGCTTCTTGTACTATCATCTCTGATCCAACAAACTGAGTAAGAATTTATTGTCCAATGTTTGCTGAATATTTCTCTGCTTTTTATTCAACCCTAATGTTGTTGACACAAGTTGTATACATGAGAATATTTTCACACCTGATAGTCTGGTAGACTCAGTTCGATTAGAGATCAAATTTGCAAAATTTATTTCATTTTCATGAACTCGATTTTCTATAAGCCAATGAACCGGAGTTAAATCAAACTCAACATTAGAATTTAAGCAGGGCTGGTGTGAACACACTCCTTGTGTGTTCCAGTAAAAAGTTGACTATTGAGAATTCCCTGATCTCCAGTTTGAGAAAGGAAACCACACTGAGCAATTACTGCTTGCACAAAATGTTGACTCTGTACTCTGTATGACTCTGTAAACTCATGCATAATCAGAGCAGTATATGCTTATTTTTTAATCAAGAGAATAAAAAAAACAGCTCAGATGCCAGTCTGATCAAATTAAAGAAGCTCCATGAACCACTAAAGTATTGGGTTAACTCTCACCCAAGGCAGGTATAGTGATGGGTTTCTTTACATTTTTTAGTCCATCTTCTGTGAAGAATGCCATGAAGTTATGTGTGAACTGCAAGATGAACAATGTTGCCAGACGTTCAATGGTGCAAAAAGTATTTTCTTCCTCTCCATGAATTTATTCATATCCTGAGAGATTCAGAAAAATACATTATTGATTGCACAATATCCATGTGTGGACAGTTCTTCAGACATTTTTACACCAGCAGTTTTTCTCATAGAGAATATCTCTTTCTCCTTTGTTTCCTTTGTGCAAAAACAGAAGTCGGGAAAGGTGAGCTGGAATGCTCAGTTTGCTGGATTGTAATGCTGTGTGCTGTGGCAAAGATGTATTACTGTCTAGAAGGTGAAAGTTGTTTCCAAGACTAAGACTGTATGTAATATAAAAAAATAATCAGGCTTTCTCACCATTTTACCATAGTGCAGGAAATGAAGCTGCCCCAGAGGAGCATTACACTCCACTCCTGTGTATGCACCTCATTACAAATTCAAAGTATTCAATAGAAAAAAGGCCATTAACAGTGCAGTTTTCTGGGATGTGAACCAAGTCAGATCAAAATTCCACTTCTTGTGTTGAACAACTTCTTGTCATCTACTGAAGAACATCTTCACACTATGAGGATTTTCTTGAACATTTTGTGTTGAACCTGGGGTGTTCATCTTAAGTTCAATGTGGGGTGGAAGGGACAGGATGTTCTTTGGTTTGTGTTGAAGATGTTCAACATAAGAACATCTTATATGTTGAGCAAAAGATGTTCATCTTGTGCTAAGGATGCTTAGCATAAGAACATCTTCAGGAGATGAACATCATCTTCTGAAGATTTTCTTCATATGTTCGTCACTTTATGTTGAGCAGAAGCTGTTCATCTTGTGTTGAACCTCTCATAATTGAGACGTTGATGCTGTGATATTGTTCAACGTCAACATAAGAGCTGATGTTAAGTTGTTTACAAAATCAAGCTACATTTTGTTTTGTTGCATTACCAAAGGTATTTTTATATTCCACTTCCTAAAGGAATGAACATTTTACAAAAAAAGTTCCAAACTGACTTTTTTCCCCTTCAGTATAATTAATTCAGAAGTAATTACTTCACATTTATATAATTACGATAATAAAGTTTTTCTGCGTGAACAATAAAACCCCCAAACTGTTACAACAATTGGTTTGTGGTAAAAAGAAAAAAAGTGTGTAATACTGTTGATCAAATTTTGTATTGCATAACAAAAATGCATGCAATGAATTCTGTTATTCACATTGATAAATAACAGATTCTTTCATCATGCAAAATAGATTTTGGATTTAAAAGTCAATTAATTTGCTTTATTTTGGGGCTTTTGTTAGGGTGGGTTATTTTTGACCTATAGGACAAGGGGAGTGAACAGAATGTTAGGCTCGCACAAGGGTTAAAATAAAAACTAGCAAGCTGTTCATGAACTATCTCTGTTGTATTGTGTATTTCTACATTTAATGAAAAAAAAAAAAAATTAAAAAAAAAAAAATTGCAGAACACAGGGAGCCAGAGGCAAACAAAAACAGGAATCCAGGATAGAAAGACAGCAGGGTTAAACAGGGAAGAAACCTGACAAATAATTGAGAGGAACCAGCAAGGAGTCAGAGTAGAAGGAGTGTGTTATTTCTGGCAGAGTGAATTTCGGAACTAAGGACCTGGGCTGATGAATTAACAAGTTGCAAGTCTAAGGGGAGAAAATAGAAGGCAGGCTGACGAGAGAGAGGGGGACTAGGAAATGAATCTAACAAGGACTAACTAGACATCAGAAACATAATTAAACTAAAGTAGCAAAGAATAACCAGAAATAAACATAATGAACTAGAATCACTAAGAAAAGACTGAACCAGAAACAAGATTGATTCAAACAAAGAAAGAGACAAAGGAACACAGAATAATAACGAAAATACAATCATTTAATAAAACACCTAAACAACTTAAACAAAAAAAAAGAAAAAACACACATCAGGATTCAGACAAAGTGTTTTCCAGGTGATGTGCAGTGTTGGTTTTCCACATTGTAAGGTTTTAATTTAGTTCTCACTTTGATCAGAGCACCATCTTCAGATGTACTTTATGACTTGTGGTAAACTCCAAATGAGTCATGTTGCCAGATGAATATCTTACGTCCTTTGCGAACAACCAACCAATGATATCTCAACTTTATTTTTTTAAATCTGACTGGTAGTAATGCCCAATATATTCTGTACATGTGGATATAATAGAAATTTAGCCTACCATAGAGATCTACAGTCTACCTGCTAACCACGGCAGGACCGTGCAGAGACCTTTGGAGGGCAGGGGCTCAAAGTTAAAAAAGGCCCTATTGAACAAGATCTTAAAACACAGTACAACAACATAGCAACAACACATATTAATCAAGAATCTAAACTACATCATTGTCATCATGTGGGCACAATGCAAAGCAAATGTAGTATATTTCCCTCAACAGGTATAAAGATGCTGTTTCTGTTGCTGACAGACCCGGAGGGCTGAGTTTATCTGAGACTGTAGCTGTTGAACAGAGCAGAGGATAGAAGGTCGCTGGTTATGAAATAAGCAAATTTGCTGCCATTTTACTAATTAAGGCCTAATTATATGTATTTAACCTCTAGAGCAACTTGGCTGCAGAATGCTTTATAGATGAAAAAGCTCAAGGGGGTTAACTCCATATAATTTTTTGATGTTAGCATCTCTGAGATCTAGAACAGTAAGACTGGGATATCAAGGCAAAGAAAACTCAGTAGCTCCTGGTAGGGCCCATTCAGGGGGCCCTGGAAATGGTTTATTTGTAACACAGACCATAGATCTAAACCTGTAGCATCATTTATAGAGAATGGAAATGTCATAAAATTTTATTTAATGCCTTCAGCTGAGAAAAAATATACAATTAGAATTTCATTGAGAAGTTTACTTTGTAAAAGTTTAAAGAATCATCTTGATAGTTTGATTGTTATGTTACCATGGCTACAATATGGTGCATCTTTGTGTTTGAATTGGGTTTGTTCACAAATACATCACAGCAAGTAACCAATAATCAGTGATTGATTTTAAACTCGGTCAAATAACCTGGTCTCCCTCTCACAGACTTCACCTTATCTATATTTAAACGTTAGTGATGCTGATGTTCTTAATAGGAAGGGTTTTGGGGGGTGGACAGGGGATCCGCCAAAGGCCCCATATTACCTTGGGCCGGCCCTGCATGAAGAGCCGCTGCGATGCTCATCTCTGGAATCCACCTGGAATCTACCTGAAACCCACCTGGAATCACCCCGGTGTCAGTCCGCTGATGCTTTCGGTACATTTTGATTCATTTAATTGACATGTTTGGCTTTATGCTGCAGTTCTAATTACTGCTCCAGTATTTTCTCAGATGTTTATTTTATGAACTCTAAATGCTCTGGCCCGAATCTTCCTTTAACACTTGAGGTTCTGCAGTAACTTCTATTTACAGCCGCTCACCTCCAGCCCAGATCCCGTCAGCAGCGGCTTTAACCCGCCTGGTAGTGATGTTTAGGAGAAGCAGAGCAAACAGTCAGCAGGTGGTACCGGGTGGTACCCGCCAATGCTTACCGGGGTGGTTACCGGGTCGAGCTGACAGAAACAGGCCAGAAGACCAGCAGAAAGCCATGCCCTGCAACCACCGGGAAGTCAAGCCTTCACGCCGCTGAAAGACATTTGGGACCTGATGCCCAACAGCTCTGGCTCCTAATTTGATTGTGGCTTCACTCTCACCCCAAAATATCTCAAGATTGCTGCAACGGACTTGGGGATTAGACAAAGGTCACAAGAGTGATGAAGATCTGGACGTTTAAAAGACAACAACCAGCTCTGCTTTGTTCCTATTCAAAAGAGGATTTATCGTATTAAGACGAGACTCTGTCCAAGGATATTCAAGCTTTCTGTAGCCGAGATCCTCCATCATCTGGGTTTGAGTCTGCCCGCACCCCAAAGCCTTACTTAGTAAATTGATGCCACAGTTTAGGGAGAGAAGTTAGGAAAGATTAACGTTGATCTGACTCAAATTTATTTTTGTTCTTAAATAGTTATAATCATTGATAATTAATCGGGTTGTCATTTAGCCCTGCTTAATGCTTGCTTAATAAATATGTATATTAAAATTCTAATCTGGTTTGTGGACATAGAAGTTAATTGAGTGATCTATTGGTTTTGATTCTTCTACCTAATGTAAAATGATTCATTTCATGATTCTAGAAATGTGGTGGCTTCAGACTTTCCTTTAGTAGTTATAAAAATAATGACCTTGGGGCTTACAAAGTCACTAAAACTAATCTAGCCATTAACAAGTGCATGTTATAATTAGAGAGAGGTCTACCATTAACAGAAGTGATTTTTGGGGTTATGCAGTTGTGAGGCCTACTCAAATGATTGCTTCTTAGCTGAAAGGGGTCATAACTTCTGGATTGTAGGTAGAGCCAATCGCACATCAGAGTGGTAGAGTACATCCCCGTATTCAGCGTCCACGTCAGATTGGAAAGCCTGAAATTATCTGTAGGTCATTCCTCTAGCTTGAATTATGTTGACAGTTTTAATAACAGTTCATCACATCACTGAGCTGGACAGTCTTGGCACACAGCGCTTCTTGGTGGATTATACAGTTCATCCTAACAGCCTCACCTCTGCTCTCTTTTACCTTTGCGCACATCAACGATGCCATTCCTTTGCGCTCGCCCGTCATGGCTGAAGCTCCATCTGTTGTTACTCCGCAGAGCTTGTCCCATTTAAGCCCCATGTTTTCAACTGCCTCTGACACAGCTTGAAAAATAGATTTTCCCGTATTGTGCCTTTTAGGCTCATAGTATCAAGCAGCTCCTCCGTACAGCAAAAATTATGGACTCCCCACAAAAAAAATTAACAGTTGCGCAGTGTCTGTGGCGTCTGTGCTCTCATCGCACGCTATTGAGTAAAAATCAAAAGCACTAGTTTTGTCTCTCAGCTGAAGTTTCAGGTTAGCTGACAATTCTCCGCATGACTGTATTTTTGAATGAGCTGACATTGTTGAAATCAGGGACTTTCTCTGGGCACATTATTTCTGTGACTTTGATTAAATCACCCTCTGAAAACGGTTGGCCATGCTGGATAATAAATTTAGCGACTTCATAACTTGCTGTTGTGACGTTTTCCTGTATTTTATTAGCACAAAAAACCTGCTGTTGAACTTAAAGGTTGTCAGTGCCTGTCGCCAAACCCGTTGGTGGACACCTTCGGTGAGGGATGCTGCCAGGCTGAAGGAGTTCCATCTGGACTTTTTGGGCTGTGGGACTCCAGAAGCAGCTGATGGATACTGACTAGCGAAGCGGATGCGGCTCGGGTGGTTGCTGAGGCAAAAACTCGAGCGTGGGAGGAATTAGGGGAAGTCATGGAAAAATACTTCTGCATGGCTTCGAGGCGATTATGGTCCACCATTCGGCGTCTCGGGGGTGAGGGGGAGGGGCAGCAGTGCGATGGCTTACCATCACCAACACTGGCGATGGTGTGCTGCTGACCTCAACTCGGGACGTTGTGATTGAGGAGATCGAAGACCTCCTCAGTCCCACCAACATACCTTCCACTGAGGAAGCTGAGCCTGAGGACTGTGGGTTGGGCTCTTCAATCTCTGGGGATGAGGTCACCGAGGTGGTTAAATGCTCCTCGGTGGCAGGGCCCCGGGGGTGGATGAGATTCGCCCAGAGTTCCTTAAGGCTCTGGATGTTGTAGGATAGTTATGGACGCAACTCTGTAATATTGCATGGATATTGGGGGCAGTTCCCCTGGATTGGCAGACTGGGATGGTTGTCTCCCTTTTCAAAAAGGGGGACCGGAGGCTGTGCTCCAATTACAGAGGCGGTCACACTCTTAAGTTCTGTTCAGGGGTCTTGGAGAGGGTCCACCGGATAATCGAACCTCGGATTCAGGAAGAGCAGTGTGGTTTTCATCCTGGTCGTGAAACACTAGACCAGCTCTACACCCTCAGCAAGATCCTGGAGGGTGCATGGGAGTTCACCCAATATGTCTACATGTGTTTTGTGGACTTGGAGTAGGCGATCGGGGAAGTTCCTCCGGGAGCCTTGTGGGGGATTTTCCGGGAGTATGGGCTACCGGGCCCTTTCATACGGGCTGTCAGGTCCCTGTATGACCAATGTCAGAGTCTGGTCCGCATTACCGGCAATAAGTCGGGCTCGTTTCCGGTGAGGGTTGGATTCCGCCAGGGCTGCCCTTTGTCACCGATTATGTTCATTACTTTCATGGACAGAATTTCTAGGCGCAGCCAAGGTGTTGAGGGGATCCGTTTTGGTGGCATTAGGATTGCATCTCTGCTTTTTGCGGATGATGTGGTCCTATTGGCTTCATCAGGACGTGATCTGCAGCTCTTGGTGGAGCGGTTCGCAGCTGAGTGTGAAACGGTTGGGATGGTGATCAGTGCCTCCTAATCCGAAGCCGTGGTCTTGAGCCGGAAAAGGGTAGAATGCCTTCTTCAGGTCGAGAGGGGTGTCCTGCCCCAAGCTGAGGAGTTTGTTCATGAATGAGGGAAGAAGGGGGCGAGAGATCTACAGGTAGACTGGCGCAGCATCTGCTGTGAAGCAGGCGTTGTACCGGTCTGTCCTGGTGAAGAGAAGAGCTGAGCCAAAAAGCAAAGTTCTCGATTTACTGACCAATCTACGTGAAATGGGTTTCCTCCTAAGGGTGGCTGGGCTCTCTCTTAGAGATAGGGTCAGAAGCTCGGTCATCCGGGAGGAATTCACCTCCACTTCGAAAGGAGCCAGTTGAGGTGGCTCTGGCATCTGGTCAGGATGCCTCCTTGACGCCTCCCTCATGAACTGTTCCAGGCATGTCCCACCGGGAGGATGCCCCGGGGAAGACCCAGGACACACTGGAGGTACTATGTCTCCCAGATGGCCTGGGAACGCCTTGGGGTTCTCCCGGAGGAGCTGGAAGAAGTGGCTGGGGAGAGGGAAATCTGGGCTACCCCCGAGACCCGACCCCTGGATAAGCATGTTTAAGTTTGATTTAAGCAGGTGGTCACCATTGAGATGATGATCTCCCAAGCTTTGTGGGATATTCCATTTCTAAACCACTATAAGAGTGTTTGTTCTTCATTTGGAAGAAGAAAAAAATGAAAGCAGGTGTGGAACCAAACACCTGCTTGGTTCCGCACTCCTCCTACAATCATTTCATGTAGGAGGAGTTTATAATGCATGGCCTGGAAGAGGTGTTTGTGGCACATTGAGCAGCCATTTTAAAAGAAAAATATACATACAGAGAATAGGCAACTTTGAGACGGCAAAGGTTGCACATCTGAAAATGGTTAATTTTGAGATGTGTTGCTGAAATAGGTAAGTTTTTAAAATATTCTATCCAGGAAATTGTAAAAAGAATTCTAGCTATGAAATCCACATGCTTCCATGTCAGAGCATCTGCTAAAGATAGATAGTAAAACTGCCCCAAGCTGAAGCAGCAAAGGCTGCAACAGGCTGGATCACACTTCATAAACACTTAGTTCTACATCCACCATAATGGAGCACTTGTTAGTACATTTAATCCACCAAGACTTTTTGCTTTCACTTGGAATGTGGAAGCTGAACTTCTGCTTGTAAAGACAGATCTCTTTGTTAAATGTTTCATATCAGACCTTTCTGGTTGTAAACGACTTTTAATTTGAACATAAGCAAAGGAAAATAAAGGGGTTGGAATGAATATTTTTGCTAAGAGCAAATAAAAAATTGCTGCTAAATCTGCAGCCTAACATTTGAAACCCAAAGCTGTCACTCACACCGATGGAGAAACGTTTTATGTGCTGCAGTTGAGAGTTTGACCCTGGACTGCAGGCGGATCCTGGAGGAAGCAAAAGGTTGTTTTGTAGAGTCCAACAAAATCAGTCCTTGTTGGCTCTTTCTAAGTCAAACAGAAGGCTGAGAGGTGATTGACTCATTTCAGTTACTGCCCCTAAACTTTGGAATTAATTGCCTTTGAAAAGCATACAGACTGATTCAGTTCTGTTTTCATGCAAAGATATGTTTCAATTCATTCATATGACCTCTGAGAACCATCCATCCATCCATCTTCTGCCGCTTATCCGGGGTCGGGTCGGGGGGGTAGCAGCTTTAGAAGGGATGCCCAGATTTCCCTCTCCCCAGCCACTTCCTCCAGCTCCTCCGGGGGAATCCCGAGGCGTTCCCAAGCCAGCCGAGAGACATAGTCCCTGCAGCGTGTCCTGGGTCTTCCCCGGGCCTCCTCCCGGTGGGACGTGCCCGAAACATCTCACAAGGGAGGTGTCCAGGAGGTATCCTGACCAGATGCCCGAGCCACCTCAACTGGCTCCTCTCGATGTGGAGGAGCAGCGGCTCTACTCTGAGTCCCTCCCGGATGACCGAGCTTCTCACCCTATCTCTAAGGGAGAGCCCAGCCACCCTACGGAGAAAACCCATTTCGGCCGCTTGTATCCGCGATCTCGTTCTTTCGGTCATTACCCAAAGCTCATGACCATAGATGACGGTAGGAACGTAGATCGACCGGTAAATTGAGAGCTTCTCTTTTTGGCTCAGCTCTCTCTTCACCACGACGGACCGGTACAGCGCCCACTTCACAGCGGACGCTGCACCGATCCGCCTGTCGATCTCACGCTCCCTTCTTCCCTCATTCATGAACAAGATCCCGAGATACTTGAACTCCTCCACTTGAGGCAGGACATCTCCCTCCACCCAGAGAAGGCACTCTACCCTTTTCCGACTCAAGACCATGGTCTCAGACTTGGAGGCACTGATCCTCATCCCGGCCGCTTCACACTCGGCTGTGAACCGCTCCAGTGAGAGCTGCAGATCACGTCCCGATGAAGCCAATAGGACCACATCGTCCGCAAAAAGCATAGATGCGATCCTAAGGCCACCAAAACGGATCCCCTCAACACCCTGGCTGCGCCTAGAAATTCTGTCCATAAAAGTAATGAACAGAATCGGTGACAAAGGGCAGCCCTGGCGGAGTCCAACCCTCACTGGGAACGAGCCTGACTTATTGCCGGCAATGCGGACCAGACTCTGACACCGGTCATACAGGGACCTGACAGCCCGTATCAAAGGGCCCTGTACCCCATACTCCCGGAGAACCCCCCACAGGCCACCCCGAGGGACACGGTTGAACGCCTTCTCCAAGTCCACAAAGTACATGTAGATTGGTTGGGTGAACTCCCATGCACCCTCCAGGACCCTGCTGAGGGTGTAGAGCTGGTCCAGTGTTCCACGACCAGGACGAAAACCACACTGCTCTTCCAAAATCCGAGGTTCGACTATCCGACGGACCGTCCTCTCCAGTACCCCCGAATAGACCTTGCCAGGGAGGCTTAAGAGTGTGATCCCTCTATAATTGGAGCACACTCTCCGATCCCCCTTTTAAACAGGGGGACCACCACCCCAGTCTGCCAATCCAGGGGGACTGCCCCCGATGTCCATGCGATACTGCAGAGTCGCGTTAACCAACACAACCCTACAACATCCAGAGCCTTGAGATACTCCGGGCGAATCTCGTCCACCCCCGGGGCCCGGCCACCGAGGAGCTTTTTAACTACCTCGGCGAACTCGTCCCCAGAGATTTGAGAGCCCAACCCAGAGTCTTCGAAGTACTCCGCCCACCGACCCACAACGTCCCGAGTCGAGATCAGCAGCACACCACCCCCACTGTAAACAGTGTTGGTGCTACACTGCTTCCCCCTCCTGAGACTCCGGATGGTGGACCAGAATCGCCTCGAAGCCATACGGAAGTCTTTCTCCATGGTCTCTCCAAACTCCTCCCCCGCCCGAGTTTTTGCCTCAGCAACTACCAGAGCCGCAAGCCACTTCGCCCGCCGGTACCGATCAGCTGCTTCCGGAGTTCCACAGGCCAAAATAGGCCCAATAGGACTCCTTCTTCAGCCTGACGGCATCCCTCACCGAAGGTGTCCACCAACGGGTTCGAGGGTTGCCACCTTGACAGGCACCGACAACTTTGCGACCACAGCTCCAATTTGCCGCCTTGACAATGGAGGCACGGAACATGGTCCACTCAGACTCAATGTCCCCCGCCTCCCCCGGGACATGTTCGAAGCTCTGCCGGAGATGGGAGTTAAAGCTCCGTCTCACGGGGGACTCCGCCAGACGTTCCCAGCAGACCCTCACAACACGTTTGGGCCTGCCAGGTCTGACCGGCATCCTCCCCCACCACCGGAGCCAACTCACCACCAGGTAGTGGTCAGTGGACAACTCCGCACCTCTCTTCACCTGACTGTCCAAGACATACGGCCGCAGATCCGACGAAACGATGACAAAATTGATCATCGAACTGCGGCCTAGTGTGTCCTGGTGCCAAGTGCACATATGGACACCCTTATGCCGGAACATGGTGTTCGTTATGGACAATCCGTGACCAGCACAGAAGTCCAGCAACAGAACACTACTCGAGTTCAGATCGGAGGGAGCGTTCCTCCCAACCACAGCCCTCCAGGTCTCACTGTCATTGCCCACGTGAGCATTGAAGTCTCCCAGCAGAACGAGGGAGTCCCCAGTAGGGACACTCTCCAGTACCCCCTCTAAGGACTCCAAAAAGGGTGGGTAGGCTGAGCTGTCATTTGGCCCGTAAGCACAAACAACAGTCAGAACCCGTCCCCCCCACCCGTAGGCGGAGGGAGGCTACCCTCTCGTTCACCGGGGTAAACCCCAACGTACAGGCGCCGAGATGGGGAGCAACAAGTATGCCCACCCCTGCTCGACGCCTCTCACCGTGGGCAACTCCAGAGTGGAAGTATATCCAGCCCCTCTCAAGGAGACTGGTTCCAGAACCAGAGCCATGCGTCGAGGTGAGACCGACTATTTCTAGCCGGAACCTCTCAGCCTCACACACCAGCTCTGGCTCCTTCCCCACCAGAGAGGTGACATTCCACGTCCCAAGAGCCAGTTTCTGTAACCAAGGATCGGACCGCCAGGGTCCCCTCCCTCGGCCACCACCCATCACACATTGCACCCGACCCCTGTGGCCCTTCCCATAGGTGGTGAGCCCATTGGAAGAGGGACCCATGTTTCCTCTTCGGGCTGAGCCCGGCCGGGCTCCATGGGTAAAAGCCCGGCCACAAGGCGCTCGCCAACGTGCCCCACCTCCAGGCCTGGCTCCAGAGTGGGGCCCCGGTGACCCGCTTCCGGGCGAGGGAACACTAGGTCCAAAGTTTGTGTGCATCATAGGGGTCTTCGGGCTGCGCTTTGTCTGGTCCCTCCCCTAAGACCTGTCTGCCTTGGGTGACCCTACCAGGGGCATGAAGCCCCCGACAGCATAGCTCTTAGGGTCATTGGGGCACTCAAACCCCTCTACCACGATAAGGTGGCAGCCCGAGGAGGGGACCTCTGAGAACACTAGGCTAAAAAACATAAATGATAATGTCCTTCAGTTATGTCTGTTAAACATTTTCACTAAACACAAAACTATTTAATTATTTTCAGTAACTTTTGTCGCAATAAATTTGCCATAATTGAAAAAACTTAGAGTTACTGGAAGCTTATGCACGTATATACATATAAATGCTTCCAGTTGCCTGAGTCACCTGAAAACATTCCACCATATACTATCTGTCAATCTGAAGTTGAAGCATAAATTTGCGTTTGGTGACAACAGAAGTCCACTTCCTTCCGTGGATGAAAGGCTCTGAAAAGTGTCATGTCCCTCAGCCAGTTTCACCAACAGAATTTTTTAATACCGGGGAACAATAGCCACTGACACCCTGAATAAAAAGAAAATTAACATGGCACCATGTCTACACAGCCTTTACAAGCAAGTAAGGTTCCAACGTGGATTTATAAAATTGCCCATGGACTAGAGATAATGACAGAGAGGAAATTCAACTCCTTTCAATGATATTAACTGGGACAAATATAGCAAGTTTTCAAATGCAATAGTGAACATTTTAGTTGTGTCCAGCAAAATAAAACATTAACTCAGAGGGTCTTTGCAAGGACCATTGACTGCTGACTGATGAAACAGATAGCTATGAAAAACAGGAGCTCGACCTATGCCTCGCAAGATTTTTATCAGAGTATTGGTCCCGATTTTCCCTGACTAACAATTTTAAGGATGTCTCTGTTATTAGGATGGCTCTAAAGATAATCTCAAGAGCTATTGCTGCTTTGTGTTATGTGTGTCAAAAGTGATCTGGTCTGCCTAGAAGGAAGTTGACCACATCATTCTTGGTGCAGCAATATGTTCGATTTTCTCTCTGTCTTATTTCATGTTACATTATTCCTATGTTTCAGTCTGTGGTGGCTTTCTTGCGGATATATGATCACTACTTGCTACCAGTGATCAAGTCTGTGATGGTTAATCTTCAGTGTCGTCAAAACAGAGTTGCATTTCCAATACTGCTTTGTTGAGCATGAGTTATCATGGAAGCATGAGAGCAGGCTGGTCGATCATTACAAGTATGTAAATATCTGGTTTCAACTTCTTCATTCACAGGCGTTTCAGTCAAAGATAAAAAATCTGTTTAATACTTTCTGTCCTTATTGAAGAAATAGAAAATTGATTGGCAACTATGTGTTTTTTCTCATTTCTCATAGAAACTTCACTATATCAGCACATTTCAAGTTTCCCTGAATATTATTAAATTCAGAACTGTGTATGTAAAGTTTCAAATATTGTATGCCACAATTAATTTACAGTTATCTAGTTAATTCTAAGAGCTAGATGTAAAACTCTTGTGCACATAATGCTTCTGTTACTGAGAGAGGCATGAGTATTTCAGTCTATACTTCGCATTTTACTTCTATAAATGCTAAGAATAGAACCTTCAGTTTGAAAGCAACATTTTCTGCCGGGATAATCTTATGAGATACTTAAGACATGGAGCTTGGCCATCAACAGCTTTCTATATTGAGCAAGAAATTTTTATTCTAGTCTGAAACATAAAGAAAGTCAATAAAGAGAAGCTAAATGGGAGAAATATGGTTTCTGTAACCCAGCTAATGTTGTTGCACCAATTTAGAGGAACATGCCTCTGGACTGATATGCTGGGCTCCAATAAAAGTAAAGGTGCTTCAAGACTGGAAAACCAGGACTGCTTCCCAGAGTCCTTAGTAATAAATTTATTCAGTTTTCTTTTGAATTACCTCTAAAGTGAGCATTGATTCACATAATTTCCTAATGAGTCTGTCACAACTACATGCCAGGGACTTCAATGAATTTTACTTGACAGATGAACATGAACTAATTGTGCCATAGAAGATGACCTATGACTGCCATGCCAGGTTCAGTACAAACCACAACATTAAGTATGCGGACAATACGACAGTGGTGTCTCATCCGGGACAACAACAAACTGCTCTCCAGAGAGGAGGTGAAACATTTGGTGGGCTGATGTGATGCAAACCATCTAATCCTGAATGTGAGCAAAACAAAAAAAAATTTTGTTGATTTTAGAAAATATCAGCTACACACTCATCAATGATGCTGCAGTGGAGCTGGTCAGGAACATTAGATTCCTGGGGACACAGATAACTTTGACCTGGTCCCTCTGCACCTCTGGTCTGGTGAAGAAAGCTCAACAACATCTGCACTTTGAATGAGAAGAGTAAATCTTGTTTATGTTCATTTTACTCTGCTGAAAATGATGAGCCAACTCATACCCATTTCTAATAACTGCACAATATATTTAAGTAATAATCTAATATGGAGTATATGATTCCTAATCTTTTTTGTTTTTATATTTTTGAAATATGAATCTTTGTGTGATCCTAAATGCCAGAGTCCTGCTGATACACCTCAATTTCCCCACTGTGGGAGAATAAATATTTCTATTCTATTCTATTCCACTTTGGATAATCGAGAGATTAAAACTTCTGATAGTTCAACATAAAAGAAAGTCAAGCTTGGACAATTTATATGCTTTTGGACAAAGGTGTTCATTACAGACAGTTCTTGGAATGAGAAATGCCCAACTCCACCTCCTAAAAGCTTCAGGAGCTGTCTCAATGAATTACCAAAGACATCCGTTATGTCTTTGGTAAGACAACGTTTTATTCCCAGCCAATGTGCTTTAATAAGGGCAAAACTTGGAAAACTGTTGTGGTTAGTCTGTGTTGCTGCAACAGCGAGAAGAGACCAGCAGATGTTGCCAGTCAGTGTACAATCTGAGCTCCTCTGTATGGAAGCGGTGGCAGTGGAACATCAGGTCAATTGTCTGTCACATCAGTCAGAATGATGTTCTTCCAGCGATCAGTCAGCAAGCTGGAGGTGGCACAGCCATCAAAAAGAGACTGACAGAAGACTTGAAAAGCCTGTAATGTCCTCTTCCTCATTGAGTTTCCTCTGAACACACAGATATTAAATAGATCACACCGACAGCTCACTTCTAATCAATAATCTGCAAAGCTGACAGGTCCTACTGCTCTGCTCTAGTTTTTTTGTTTTGTTTGTTTGTTTTTTGGCAGAACCTGATCTTAGGTCTTTTATGAGTTCAACTAAACATATTTTTGCAGCTTTTGGTCCATGGTTTCTATTTGAAACACAATTTAAATCTGTTTACTGCAGGTAAAACGATTCATTGTTGTATTTTTGTCTTTTGTGCAACATGCTGATAATAGTACATTCTGGAGTTTCAGCTAATTTACTAAACTTGCACTGTTGATGACTTTTAAACAGCCACCTAATATAGCTAGCAAATATGATCTAACAGAAGATCTAGTGTTTAGAAGATTAGAAGATAAAAACAAATGTATAAAAGATTACTGCTGCCTCTTATTTACTGGAAGTTGCCTGCATTGTAAACAACCAACCTCCACCACGACAAAAGAAATGCTGATCTAAATGAGACTGTTAATGTTAATTAAATATTTTTCATGTGTGACCAATATGGACTGAACTGCTTTTTCACATCCTCTGTTGCTAAAATTACAATTCTAAAACAGCGCAGATGTCATTGTTTACACCTTCTTCTAATGATTGCTGATTGGCACAGTCAAAAATTGACTGGAGGTAACCTGAGTCAAGGGGAGAAAGCCCAGACTGTGCTGGAAGCAAGAATGTTTTTTCCAGTGTAATTGCACAGGAAGTCAGTGGCCAGGCTAATCATTTTGCTGTGTTAAATCTGTGTCAGAACATAATCCTTTTGGATTTCTTAACTGTTTACATTGAAGAGTCACTGTTTTTTTTTTTTATTCTGCATCCTTCTCCTATATTTCTGTTCAATTTGTGATGTTGAGAATCCTGTTGCTTTCTCTATGGATGTTTCATATTCTGTTATTAAAAGAGTGATGCACAAAAATCCCCATTTGGGCTCTGTGTTTTCTGCTGGGCCTAAATCTATCAGTGTGACCCCACCCCAGCCCTCCCCGTCTGCAGCAAGGTGCCAGCTCTGTGTCGCATATTCAAATCATGTCATGCATCTCAGTGGGAGTCCAGCGGAGGACAAAGGGGCCTTCACCATGAAAACAGATTACCATTTTCCAGATTTGAATTCAGAGTGGCTATCGCAATTGTTCCAACTAGATGGATGAAGTGTTTGTTTACTTGCTTGTTTCAACACTGATTAAAATGATAATAATCTTTGAGGAGTGGAGTAGGTATTACGATGGCTTTGCCATTCATCTGCCATGAGTTAAGGTCTTGTTAAGCTGAAAAAGCAGTGACAGTTCCATTCAGACCCAACAGTTTGAAAAGCTGCATGTTCTGAATGTTTTAGAACTGACAGCTGCTTGTCTTCATGCAAGTGTCTTTGGCCATTACACAAAATGTCCAATGACACAAAGAGAACATAATGTCTCTTGGTATCATGGATACTCTTATTATGTTCATGTGAACCAGAGGAATAAATATTTATAGTGCCTTCCATACTTGATGTATGTATTGTTTTTATCATTGTAAGGCATGAGAGGATTAAGACAATATTTATTTATACAGTAATTACTGTACTATTACCATTCAACTCATCTATGAGTTTCATTTACAAGCTTTTTTTTTTTTTTTATTAAAGTTTTTATTATTTTTCAGAACACATGAATGCAACCCTTCCCATTCCTCCCCATATCCCCATACAATTAAAAAAAAAAAAAAAAGCAACCAGGTCCGCACATATCAAATTAATAAAATTTTCACAAAAAATTGGCATATACAAACATCCTCGGTGTTAGCATTAGACAGAAGTTTATAGTAAGCAGTGTTTTCAGAACAGCAGTTCCTCAAAGGGGTTTACTTGTCCCAGTATTACAGGAAAGAAAATTGTTCCAGGATTTCTTGAAGTTTTCTAAATCATCATTTAGCTTAGCCAGCATTTGTTCATATGACACTATTTCCAACATCAACCCCAACCAACTTTTAATATTCGGGGCAGTTAATGATTTCCATAGTCTGAGGATTATTCTGGCAGCTGTAACCGTCCCCACCTGTACCACAGTGTTTTGGTGTTTTGATATGTTAGGTATCACTGTTTGATCCCCCAGTAAGCATAATCTTGTTGACATGGGTATCTCCACACCTATCCACTTTCCAATGTGTTGTAACACTGCTTGCCAGAATGGAGAAATACATTTACATTCCCATATCGCGGGTATGAAAGTTTCCGCTTCCGACTTGCATTTCCAGCACAAATTATTGACGAGTAGGCCCATTCTATGGAGCCTGGATGGAGTGAAATAAAATCTATGTACTACCTTATAGTGCGTAAATTTCCCTCTCGATTCTTTGATAAATTTTCCATTATTTGAAAGTATTTTCAACCATTCTTCATCACTAAAAATACAGCCAAGGTCCCTCTGCCAGACAATCCTCAGACTTTTACGTACCTCCATTTGCGTGCTATTGAATAATTTGTAAAATGTAGATGCTTTATATTTGATTTTACTTGAGCCCATAAATTCTTGTATTGGATTATCATTATGTATAAAATTGTCTTTGATAATACAGTCTCTAATTTGTAAATATTTCCAAAACCTATCTTTTTTTATATTATATTTCAGCATGATGTCTGAAAAAGACATAAAAACCCCGTCTTTATATAAATCATCCACAACATGTATTCCTTTCATCAGCCATTGTTCCCAGTAGACTGTTTTTCTTCCAATACAGATGGATGGGTTAAACCACAATGAAGAGTAAGACTGTTTTAAATGTGACATCTTACATATTGTATGTATCTCCTTCCATACTAGTTTGGAATGTGCTAATACTGGATTCGCAGGAAGAGGTTGTCTATTATCTATTTTACCATGGGAAAGGATATCTATTGGTCTGAAAGGGTTCGCTAATTCTTCTTCAATATTCACCCAACTCAGTTTTGTTTCTTCCTTTTCAAAATATTTGGACAGCCTCGACATTTCGAATGCAAGATTATAATACCGTACGTTAGGTAGGGCCATGGCTCCTACGTTCCTTGTACACCACATTTTCTTAATGCTAGGTCTGGGTTTCTTCTTGTCCCAAAGGAAGTCCTTAACATAAGTCTCATATTGTTTGTAAACCTGGGGTGGGATGTCGACAGGCACCATCATAGACACATAATTGAATAACGGGGCTATCACCATTTTTATTACATTCACCTTTCCCCATAAAGAGAGTTTCAGTTTTGCCCACTTATTAAGATTAGTTTTTATTTTTTGAAGAAGTGGTTCCAATAATCAGTAGCATTATTTCTTCTACATTCGAATGGAGTAGTATACCCAGATACTTCATACCTGAGGGAACCCACTTAAAGTTAAATTGTGTAATATCATTTGAGTGGCATGTTTGGGATATGGGCATACACTCAGACTTATTCCAGTTAATCTTGTATCCTGAAAATTTTGAATATGATTCAACACACTGTAATAGTGCTGGGACAGAAATAAATGGATCTACTTTAACAGTTAAAATGTCATCTGCATACATAAGCAACTTGTGCTTTTTCCCCCTGCCTGAATACCTTTAATTCTTGAGTTGGCTTTTATCGCAACTGCTAATGGTTCTACAACCAACGTGAAAAGCAATGGGGATAAAGCACAGCCTTGTCTTGTCCCTCTGGAAAGATGAAAGAATTCAGATATCTGTCCATTTGTCATAATTGGTGCTTTTGGTTTAGAGTATAATATTTCAACCCATTTACAGAATGCAAATCCAAATCCAAATTTAGACAGTGTTGTTTTAAGAAAGCCCCATTCTACGCGGTCAAAGGCTTTCTCAGCATCCAAAGAGAATGCCGCAACCGGGATTGGGTTAGAATAGTTCAGATGTATTTGATGAGTAAGTCTTCTCACATTATCGACTGAAGATCTGTTTTTAATAAAGCCTACCTGATCTTCATTTATAATATCCGGAAGTACTTTCTCTAACCGCGATGCTAGTGTTTTTGTTAATATTTTGCAGTCTACTCCTATGAGACAAATAGGTGTAAACCAGTGACGTGCGGTCAGGGGAGGCAGGTGAGGCACGGCCTCCCCTGACATCATGGAAAGAAAGAAATGAAAAAAAATATATATTTATATTTATCAATTGATTTGTACTATAAAGTAATTTTCCATTAAACTTCACCATTTTTAGATTATTTTTTATCGACTGTAACACTTTTCATGGGTAATAATTTAATTAAAAAGCTAAGCGCCAACATTTTTTCTTCAAAATCGCCGAATTTTCACATTTACCGTTAAATGCTGAGAAAATCCGGGAGGTGAGGCAGCACCTTGCTGAGCCTAACCATGGATTGCGCAATGACTCGGCTAACTATGCTGCCATGTTATTTAGTGAGAGCAGATCGCTGTCTCTCTTTATATCACTATTAGAATGTTCAAACACGTTTGATATATGAAGTAAGTTTCCAAAGTTAAGCCGATTTATATAATGAACAGCAACTATATGCGTGTAATGTGTTTTTTGTGCTAGCGCAATCATAAAACGGCTGAAAATAGGCACGGGGTGAGGCACGCACTGCTCCTGCCTCACGATAGGGGGCGCTAGTGAGCTCAGGGATTCTTTTTGCGATTTATTGGCTGCAGAATAAGTGACAACAGGCGGGAGTTTACAGTTAGCAAGTCAAGTACAGTTATCGTTTTCTTCTCGCATGCCCTTACTTTCAGAATGGATTACATTTCTAAATTGAAGGAATTTTCTAAATTGGATTTTCAATCGAAGCAGGAGGTAATACTTAAAGGACGACGGAATACTGTTACGGCCAACAGTAACCCATCCTGTTGAGCAAATAAAAGGTAGAGTACCGAAATGTTGCCTGATTATTTGTACACTACAATACAATATGCTTGTAAATCTGACAGATGAAGTCAGTGCCTCACCATCCATGAATCTCACCGCACGTCACTGGTGTAAACATTTACAAGCTTTTTTGAAAGTTTTGTTTTACCTGCATTACATTTTTTGTTTCAAAAACTATTGCGTTAGCTTGAGTTAATTACAGGGTCTGTAATTAATTGTGATTATTAGGATTTCAATCAAAAACCATATATCAACAAAATAAGAAAAAATTGTAATGAAACCCTTTTGTCCTTCATTGCACAAACCTGTTTTTAGTTGTTCTCTGAGTCTTTTAAAAGCTCATCCATTGTAGGATGTGTAGATCAGATATTCATCAAACAGATGTGAAGAGAAACATCTTTAGAAAAGGTCTGTGAAGTAAAGAAGACTGATAGCCACTTGAGCAGGAAACATCTCATCAGGGAAGGTTCACATGGCCCACAGGACACTTATTACCTGCCACCACAATGGCCTGTTCCATCCATCATGAACTCATTCAGACTAAATGTGAACCTGGTTGGAGAGACAGTGGACTTGTTCACTGCAAATATATGCACTACATTTAACAAAGAAATATGCTTCTAGATGAAAATGAAAGTTGCAAATAATTAATTGTGAAACCAAACAGCATCCTTAGTATGTTCTTCATGCTGAAGGGAATTTTTAAAAGTAGGATATGAGAAGCTTTAGAGATTTACCAAATAAAAGCCTGAAATAATAACAATAAAAATAATAATTAATTAATAATTTCATTTATAATGCACTTTACATCTAAACCTCAATGTGCTACAGCCAAGTCCCTCAGGGTCCGTCAAAGTGACCTGTGTGGTTTACTTTGAGTTTGAGAATGCAGTTCTGGCTATGTGCTGAATACATCCAGCCTAATAACTTTAATGGTATTGCAAGTAATAAGGTGGACTCACTTCTCTAAGCTGTTAGAATCTACCCCTGTCCTCTGTCATCAATTGTATTCTGAACTTTTATGTACTGACCTATTTAGTCCAACCTACAGACAGAGATTTCCAAGTTAGGAGCTCTCACTTCTAATATGGCTTTCTGAAGATAATATAATCCTTTTGACCTCATTAAGCAGGGACCTCCAGCAGACACTGGAGCAGTTCACAGCTGAGCAACACAGCAAGTCAGAGGCCACTATCCTCAGAGGGAGAACAGTGGCCTGCCTACCTGGAGTTGGGAATGGAAAAACTGCTTCAAGTGGAATATCTCAGGGTCTTGTTGACAAATGGGAGTACGAAGGGGTAACACATTGAAAGGGGAGCATCAGAAGTCATGTGAATACTGCTGTGGAGAAAAGGGAGCTGATCAAGATGGTAATCCTTAGTTATAATCACATATGGTAATTGGTAAAAAAAAAAAAAAATCCCAAATACGAGCAAAGGAAATTCATTTAATATACATGTGAAGTCAAATTGGAAAAAATGAAAAAAAAAAAAAAGGAAAACTGCGCTCGCTGTTTTCCACCCGGACTTAAATGAGGGACGGACAAAGCGGAAAGCGTAAAAGAAAGCCAGACAAAGGAGTCGGGAGTTTGGACTCTTCTAACCAGTGATTCTGGTCAAAGGTGCAGATCTGAATGGATTTGTAGACGAGCAGAGAGGCAGCCGGTAAGATTCAAGCTGTATTGTTCATAAGATCGGACTGCAGAGCTACCCACGATCCTCCTATCGGACTTTACCTGATCATTAAAACCATCAACTACGACACGCCTGAACTTAAGCAGTATTGATTTTATGATCGAACTGATTGCTGTGTTGTTGAGAAATGAATTTGTATGTCAAGCTTAGCTATTTATTAACAACTGAAATCTATTTAAGTCTATTTATATTTATGAACTTAATAATTATGACTATTTGTATATTTAAATAAATGTATTATGTAATTGTAGAGATGAATTTGAAATGTATTTTAAAGTTAAGGAACTTGAGTTTAGTTACTTGTTCATTTAACTTTATTTACTTTGGGTTTGATTCACAGTGGGTTGCTTAGTATTGTTTATATGATTTGTTATTTTCTTTGTAGTTTGAGTGAAATTAATTTGTGTAAATTTACAAACAATTAAGTAATTATTTGTCTTTTTTCTTTCTTTTGGGTTTGTTTGAAGGTTTTTTACCTGTTTCTGGACCAAAATGGAAATGCACTAATAAACAGAGGATAAAATGAAGAAAACCGTTTGGTCCTTGGAGTAAAATCCTGTTTTTTAAAAGTCTACATTAATTCATCTATCCCTCCTCAAGTGGGGAAGCTGCACCTTCAGAAAAGAACTTGACAATACAAAGAAGCTATCTGCAATTAAAGGGACAAGGCTCAAAGAGTCAGGGGACAGATGCAGGTGATCTGCACTGAAAGGAACCCAATGAAATTGTTTAGGAAACCATAAAAGAAGCCCCCTGCATTGCTTCTAGAAAGGTTTCAAACACGTTCCACCAGTTCCAGTCTCAAAGTGTTTGGATCAACCTGAGAGTTTGTAGGAGAGATTTTGGGTCCAAGTTCTTAGGATCCATCCATACAAGAACCTAAGCCCAGACTTCCAGATACAGGTTCTTGCAGATTGGTATATTGTATTTTAGCCACCAGTAATACAATTCAAGTATTACTGGTCTGAATGAGATGTTAATATCTGCTGAACACATTTTTGTGGATCATCATGCATTATTAAGTATACAGCTTCGCTCCCATTTCCAAATACATTTAGCTAAAACAGTCTAATTTAGAATAGATGAATGGTCATGACGTCAATAACTTAAGAATAAAAATTACTATACTAACAAATAGTTGTAATTCTCTGTTTTGTACTGATCACAGTAAATAAAATGGAACTAAATGACAATGACAATTTTGTCAAATTTTCCTCTTTGACAAAATTTACAACTTTGACTATTAATGACTTTGAGACTCCTTTCAGATCCTGATATTTTCATAGGCAGTGGGTAAAGATTCTTCTATGATCACACTTTATTCCAGACAGAAGGTGTGTGTGGCAGTTTGCTGGAGGAGCTGTGTGAACTAGCTATTCTACAAATGTGGTGCTCTCCTCTGGCTTTATGAGAGGTTGGCCACAGATGACAAACTGTATGAATTCATGGGTCTATTTGAAGCGTTGCCTCTTACTCTTGAGCACATGCAAGGCACACACACACTTTCTTAAAAAACAAAGATAATATGCTGACAGTTTTTCCCAAGATTATGGTGGTTTTGTGGGACTTTTTGTTTTCAATCCACAGCCATGAGTGATAAAATGTTTTTTTGCTTCTACAGCAGTGCAGCTACCCATATGACACTAGTTGAATATTAATAATATTAATCTTGAAGACTTTTCTTTGAAAAAGCCATGTTTAACCTCACAAATGCAGGGATGAAATGCTAACAATACAATGAAACTATAGGAAACAACTCTAGCCAAGTAACAAAAACAGGCAATGCCAAGATAGAAACAAGTGCAAATGTAACCAAATGTAACAATGTAAATATTCAAAAAAAAGAAACTAAAGTGAAATCACTGGACACACAAAAATGTTGCTACTTTTTTATTCGAGATGTAACATAGTGACAAAGTAAAGTCAGAGTACATGTAAAATGCCAACTCTTCTGAGGAAAAGAAATCATAAAAGATACACTGTGAAGAAATGTTGATAGCTGTTTGAAAGCCGGATTTTTGGAGTCTTGTTTCCAAAAATGTTTCATACCATTTAAAATTATGTTCAAGAGGATCTATCTACAGCACTTGTAAAAGTGAAAATCCCACAGCTTCTGCACATAGTGTGCACACTCTTCCAACTGAGCCACCCACCACCAAAACACATTTCATATAAAAATCCTCTTCATGTCATTGAGTGAAACCCAGAGCAAAGCCAGACTTTTGGCTCCCAAAAAAACATTCTAATACATCCTTTGCAAAAAAAAAAAAAAATAAACATCTTTAATGAAAAAATAGAAAACACTCAGAAAAAAATCTGGTAGAAAGAAGCAAATTAAATACAAAATAATTTTTAAAAATCATCAAAATTTAAATATCTACACAGAACATGTTACAGAATGTAACAAATATGTAACTTGTGCCAAAGCAGGTTATAAAATGGGAATATAACATGAAAGTTTGTTGTTTTAAGTTTGTCGGTTTTCAAAAAACATGTTAGTTGTATGTTAGTAAATCATTATTTTTGAAATGATGGTGTTATTGGTTATTAAATCATATAAGACTTGTGATTAAATTTACAAAATGGAAAGTGGCAGTTCCAGTAAGTACTGGTAGCCGTCACCAAATCTGTGGCAGTTAGCAGCAAATCAATGGTGGCTGTATGTGTGTATGTAAATATCCATTGCTGTTTAATTGATTTGGTCACAATAAACATTCATATTTAATCTGCCATAGTTAACCGTCAATATATTACTGGTCTTCCACAGTTTAACAGCCAATGACATACATCATCATTTTAAAAAGAATTATTCACCAAAAAGCAACATAACTAATAAGTTTTCCAAAAATTGGCATCATTAGACTTGCCAGCAATTGGATTAATGATAAGGTCTAGCAGCAGAATGTCCAGTTTTCAAGGTTGATATCCGGAGTGATTTCATTGATTGATGTTTGAGTTCATCTAATAAGCATAATTAAAATGAGTGATTAAAAAAATGTGCGCTGCATGGAATATAACATGCAAAAATATAACATGCAAAAGGAGCTACTGGGTAGAGGGCGGTTCAGAGCGAACAGCGGCAAAATTCACGAATGGAGAATTTACAGAGATGGAGCGGGTAGACAGAGCACAGCGGGCTGCACTGTATATGTATGGCAAATTACCATTAACTCTTAACAATAGCTCACGTTTTAAGTTAACCTAAATAAAGAAGTTATGCAAAAAACTGAAATTATATTCAGTTAGATAATAAAGCAGCAGATCCACAAAGATAAATGAATGTCTATGCTCCTGTTTTTAGTTTATGTATTAATCTTCAGCCACTTTAATAGATGAACTTTCACTTTGTCCAGCCATTTATAGTTTTTGTTTCCATGTTAGTGACAGGATTTGGCTCCTCTGTCACATACAGAAACACATATGTACTGTCATGACGCGCAACAGCACTCGTTTTTTGCAACAGGGATGGTAGGAAATTTATTTTCCAATTTGTCCATAAAGCTACACCAACAATAAAGGTTCATTTCTGCCATGAACTGGATCACAGTGTGGACAGAAAGTCAACCAGAAAAAAGAAAAAAATAATAATTCTAGATTTGTTTTTCAAAACTTTCATGACAAAATCTTATATTTTTATTGTAACTAATCACAAAAATGTTTTAATTGAGCTTGAGACCAAAATAGATCCAAAGAGGCCAAAGGTCAGTCCAAGTTGAAGGTTATTAAGTCACAAATCTCCGTGTCTCCAGTACCTGTCCCATTGTGACATCCAGAATGAGATGTGAGATCTGTGTCTGTTTAGATAACATTCGCTGACCTCTTGTCATGTGACATCCACCATCTGTGTGAATAATGTCTTCCCTTGATTCAATGCTTTGAAGCATTTGGCTTTTTGTATGAGTTGGCATTTCACTTGGAGAACTCTGACAGAAAAGCTGGAAACACTGAGGAAAAAGTTTAAAAATTACCATTTTCTATGTAGCAAAATTGGTTTCTCTTTATTTTGTGGGTGACATTTTCATTCTCATGCATCATTTATATGCCCCCCAGACGACTAGAAAACAGGGGAGGGGGAAAATGCAGCTGCACAGATGAAATTATAAAATACCAGTTTTGTTTGGATTAAACTTGTGTATGTGTGAATGGGTGGCAGTCCCATCTGGAATTTATGTCTGTGTGTGTGTGACTGGCATGTGCGTGTAGATGTGTGTGTGGAATTTTTCTGCTGCATCTCACAAATATACATGGATCGAAACAGTGGGGCATTCCAAGCAATGTTGCAGGTCCTGAGGATAATTCTACCTTTCAACTGCCTCCCATTTATTTCATATCAGGAGCACTGTCATCTCACCCTGGCAACATGAAAAGCATCGTTGTGTAAAGAAATTGAAATGAAAATACTTCTGGACTCAGCAGGATGGTGGGGTGGGGGCTTGTCTATGACTCAATGGCACTTCCCTGGGATAAGATCTAATTCTTGCAGAAAATTTTCTTTATGTGGCCACCTTCTGTCGTCAGCTTTGTCCCAGGATTACAAGTTGTTCTGGGTGACCACTCTCTGGACATGGCGAACAGAATGCACTCAGCTCCCCCCTGACGTTTAGATCTCTTTATTTTCTCCGTCATTCAGTCTGGACCTGACTTGGAAACATAGATCTGGGATGATGATGGACGGATGGGTTGGGGACTCTAGATGAAAAGAATTAAGAAAAGGAACAGAGTCATCTTTATTCCAACTGTATTGACAACCATGCCTCAAAATGTAAAAAGTGAGCTCAGAAAACATTTTAATTTTATTTAATTAAAAATGAATAGTTCATGTAATAACTTTGTTACTTATTCTTCAAACTTCTTTCTTACTATATTATTGTCCAACTATTTGCTAAAATATTAAATATTGTTATATCTTCTTATGCTCCATGTCAATTTATTTTTGTGTTACTTATATCTCTCTTCTGAATCTTTTGTCCTTGACTTTAAGAACATTTTTGTTCAAAGAACATTTTGTTCATAGACATTTTTTAAGCATTTTTTTTATCCAGAGTTTTTTGTTATTTTTTTTTATATTACCTCCTATTATGGTCAGCTTACAATTATTCTTGTACAAAATATGAGGCACTTTTATACACTTTATCTCATCTCTGTTTCTTTGCGTTGTCTCTCAAGAAACAGATCTAACTAATTTATTCCTCATAAATATCTCTTTTGGATTTAGTACTATATATATGAAAATATCTAATACTAAGAACATATGGGGAGATGATCACTAACCGTTAAAATCCAAACTAATAACATTCCTAGTATTGACAACGATATTAACAGTTTCACAATGTTTTAGAATTCTAGTTGGTTTAGTTATCATAGGAAACACCTACAACTACTGAAAATCTGAAACCACCGTAAAAAATAGCAACTTCTTATTTTTGTTTGCTCTGATTGAGGTTAAACCTAAGCTTACTGCAGGACTTCAACAAACTTCACTAAATGTGAAACGACATTTTTTAAAATTTCTCTTAAAACATTACTGTGTATTTTCAGAGTAGGGTAAACATTTACATGCTGGAAAGGCCTTTTTTTATTGATTTTGTTAAATCATAACTTGAACACTTTTCTTTCAAAATATTTTTATGTCACTCTTTTGTCATGTATTTTTTTTAGAGAGCGGGTTTTTAATAGTTGTGTTTTAGTGGTAGTTTGATATGGTTTTCTTCACCCAAACTGTACAGTTTGCACACTTTTAAATTAAAAGAATTTGTTCACTTGTCCTGCTCAGCCTGTCAAAAAAATTTTGTAAGGCCTTTTGATGGTGCAAAACAGGTTTAGCCATGGGGAATAATACAAAAGTAGAATCTCAAATAGTTGCCAAAATGACATCAATAAAGTAATTACCCAAATAGCAAAATATGAGTGAAACAATGTTGAAACATTGAATCCACATTGAAGTCAGGCATTGACATGAAATTGAAAGTGGTCACTGACTTTCATCTTGAATCCATGTTAGGTTTTCAACCATAACTGACACGTTATCAATGTTAATTCAACCATCATCAGAATGTGGATCTGCATGCTCTTTTGTGCTCATTTTATATTCAATCAAAGTAAAGGAATCAATGTTGATTCATGTACAGTTTTAGTCTGACAGGGCTACATCATAACATGCCACTAAAAACGTGGCAGACAATGGGTATTATATCATTCAACATTATCTTGCGTTGTCATATTTTCCAAAAATGTGTGTACACAAACTTAAAAAGTTACAAGGCAAAAATATTACATTTTATTCATTCAAATTCAGTAAGCCTGTAGGTGAGATGAAGAGTAGATGAGATGAAGATTCTTCCAGTTTGAATTTTACACCTTTCTTGTTTGTATTGTGACAGATATTGAGACAATTTTCCTTTTTTCAATTACAACTTCATTAATGTTTTTGAAAGATTTTCAAAACTCCTCGGGCTGCCACCTTATCGTGGTAGAGGGGTTTGAGTGCCCCAATGACCCTAAGAGCTATGCTATCGGGGGCTTCATGCCCCTGGTAGGGTCTCCCAAGGCAGACAGGTCTTAGGGGAGGGACCAGACAAAGCGCAGCCCGAAGACCCCTATGATGCAAACAAACTTTGGTTCTCGTGTTCCCTCGCCCGGACGCGGGTCACCGGGGCCCCACTCTGGAGCCAGGCCTGGAGGTGGGGCACGTTGGCGAGCGCCTGGTGGCCGGGCTTTAACCTATGGAGCCCGGCCGGGCTCAGCCCGAAGAAGAAACATGGGACCCTCTTCCAATAGGCTCACCACCTATGGGAAGGGCCGCAGGGGTCGGGTGCATTGTGTGATGGGTGGTGGCCGAGGGAGGGGGTCCTGGCGGTCCGATCCTCGGTTACAGAAACTGGCTCTTGGGACGTGGAATGTCACCTCTCTGGTGGGGAAGGAGCCGGAGTTGGCTCTGGTTCTGGAACCAGTCTCCTTGAGAGGGGCTGGATGTACTTCCACTCTGGAGTTGCCCACGGTGAGAGGCGTCGAGCAGGGGTGGGCATACTTGTTGCCCCCCATCTTGGCGCCTGTACGTTGGGGTTCACCCCGGTGAACGAGAGGGTAGCCTCCCTCCGCCTACGGGTGGGGGGGACGGGTTCTGACTGTTGTTTGTGCTTACGGGCCGAATGACAGTTCAGCTTACCCACCCTTTTTGGAGTCCTTGGAGGGGGTACTGGAGAGTGCCCCTCCTGGGGACTCCCTCGTTCTGCTGGGGGACTTCAACGCTCACGTGGGCAATGACAGTGAGACGTGGAGGGGCGTGGTTGGGAGGAGTGCTCCCTCCGATCTGAACTCGAGTGGTGTTCTGTTGCTGGACTTCTGTGCTCGTCACGGATTGTCCATAACGAACACCATGTTCAGGCATAAGGGTGTCCATATGTGCACTTGGCACCAGGACACCCTAGGCCGCAGTTCGATGATCGATTTTGTTATCGTTTCGTCGGATCTGCGGCCGTATGTCTTGGACACTCGGGTGAAGAGAGGTGCGAGTTGTCCACTGACCACTACCTGGTGGTGAGTTGGCTCCGGTGGTGGGGGAGGATGCCGGTCAGACCTGGCAGGCCCAAACGTGTTGTGAGGGTCTGCTGGGAACGTCTGGCGGAGTCCCCTGTGAGACGGAGCTTTAACTCCCATCTCCGGCAGAGCTTCAAACACGTCCCGGGGGAGGCAGGGGACATTGAGTCCGAGTGGACCATGTTCCGTGCCTCCATTGTCGAGGCGGCTCATCGGAGCTGTGGTCGCAAGGTTGTCGGTGCCTGTCGTGGTGGCAACCCTCGAACCCGTTGGTGGACACCTTCGGTGAGGGATGCCGTCAGGCTGAAGAAGGAGTCCTATCGGGCCTTTTTGGCCTGTGGGACTCCGGAAGCAGCTGATGGGTACCGGCGGGCGAAGCGGCTTGCGGCTCTGGTAGTTGCTGAGGCAAAAATTCGGGCGTGGGAGGAGTTCGGAGAGACCATGGAGAAAGACTTCCGTACGGCTTCGAGGCGATTCTGGTCCACCATCCGGCGTCTCAGGAGGGGGAAGCAGTGTAGCACCAACACTGTTTACAGTGGGGGTGGTGTGCTGCTGACTTCGACTCGGGACGTTGTGGGTCGGTGGGCGGAGTACTTCGAAGACCTCCTCAATCCCACCAACATGCCTTCCATTGAGGAAGCTGAGCCTGAGGACTCTGGGTTGGGCTCTCAAATCTCTGGGGACGAGGTCGCCGAGGTAGTTAAAAAGCTCCTCGGTGGCCGGGCCCCGGGGGTGGATGAGATTCGCCCGGAGTATCTCAAGGCTCTGGATGTTGTAGGGTTGTGTTGGTTAACGCGACTCTGCAGTATCGCATGGACATCGGGGGCAGTCCCCCTGGATTGGCAGACTGGGGTGGTGGTCCCCCTGTTTAAAAGGGGGATCGGAGAGTGTGCTCCAATTATAGAGGGATCACACTCTTAAGCCTCCCTGGCAAGGTCTATTCGGGGGTACTGGAGAGGAGGGTCCGTCGGATAGTTGAACCTCGGATTTTGGAAGAGCAGTGTGGTTTTCGTCCTGGTCGTGGAACACTGGACCAGCTCTACACCCTCAGCAGGGTCCTGGAGGGTGCATGGGAGTTCACCCAACCAATCTACATGTGCTTTGTGGACTTGGAGAAGGCGTTCAACCGTGTCCCTCGGGGTGGCCTGTGGGGGGTTCTCCCGGAGTATGGGGTACTGGGCCCTTTGATACGGGCTGTCAGGTTCCTGTATGACCGGTGTCAGAGTCTGGTCCGCATTGCCGGCAATAAGTCAGGATCGTTCCCAGTGAGGGTTGGACTCCGCCAGGGCTGCCCTTTGTCACCGATTCTGTTCATTACTTTTATGGACAGAATTTCTAGGCGCAGCCAGGGTGTTGAGGGGATCCGTTTTGGTGGCCTTAGGATCGCATCTATGCTTTTTGCGGACGATGTGGTCCTATTGGCTTCATCGGGACGTGATCTGCAGCTCTCGCTGGAGCGGTTCGCAGCCGAGTGTGAAGCGGCCGGGATGAGGATCAGTGCCTCCAAGTCTGAGACCATGGTCTTGAGTCGGAAAAGGGTAGAGTGCCTTCTCCGGGTCGAGGGAGATGTCCTGCCCCAAGTGGAGGAGTTCAAGTATCTCGGGATCTTGTTCACGAATGAGGGAAGAAGGGAGCGTGAGATCGACAGGCGGATTGGTGCAGCGTCCGCCGTGAAACGGGCGCTGTACCGGTCCGTCGTGGTGAAGAGAGAGCTGAGTCAAAAAGCGAAGCTCTCAATTTACCGGTCGATCTACGTTCCTACCCTCATCTATGGTCATGAGCTTTGGGTAATGACCGAAAGAACGAGATCGCGAATACAAGCGGCCGAAATGAGTTTTCTCCGTAGGGTGGCTGGGCTCTCCCTTAGAGATAGGGTGAGAAGCTCGGTCATCCGGGAGGGACTCAGAGTAGAGCCGCTGCTCCTCCACATCGAGAGGAGCCAGTTGAAGTGGCTCGGGCATCTGGTCAGGATGCCTCCTGGACGCCTCCCTGGTGAGGTGTTTCGGGCACGTCCCACCGGGAGGAGGCCCCGGGGAAGACCCAGGACACGCTGAAGGGACTACGTCTCTCGGCTGGCTTGGGAACGCCTCGGGGTTCCCCCGGAGGAGCTGGAGGAAGTGGCTGGGGAGAGGGAAGTCTGGGCATCCCTTCTTAAGCTGCTACCCCCGCGACCCGATCCCGGATAAGCGGCAGAAGATGGATGGATGGATGGATGGATGGATGGATGGATGGATGGATGGAT
>VMRN01000176.1:43371-54105 GCA_010277015.1 Poeciliopsis turrubarensis | reverse complement strand
GATGGATGGATGGATGGATGGATGGATGGATGGATGGATGGATGGATTTTATGCCAGAAATCAATTACAAATTTAAGTCTGAATGTAATAAAACTGAAGCCCAATTAAGAGTCAAATTATGATGTTAATGATTAAATATTCTATCTAAGGTTTTCTTCACAAATGCAGCTTTCAAAAATTCACCTCCATTTTTAAGATTTTTAAAGTGAAATAATTTCAGTTAAGGAAGTGCTTAAACATCAATACAAAAGCACAATCTTTATACTAATAACTCAGTTTAAGATTTGCAATTTCTCTTGCATTTTGTAACATTTTCTGTTTTACTTTACTCACAATGTTAATGTGATTATTCTTTTTTCTGCTCAGTTTATCATGTCAAACTTTTTTGTTACTGATGTGTGCCTTGTCATACAATTTTCTTTGAATTTTCAAAAAAGAAACAGAAAACATTGCTATATTTCTGCCAAAACTTCACATACACAGATAAATTGTTAGTAATATACATTATCAAAGTTCACCCGGATGCGGAAAGAGGAGCAAGGCAAAAATATATTTACACAAACTTTCACTCTGTTAATTTTTAAAAATGGCTTCTTGTGTGAAAATATGCGCCACACATTTCCTGAGCGTAAGCACTCATTATGCATGAGGCCCCATTTGGATGTACAGATCAGAGCTCTGTCCAAGACTTAATTTGAGTTTTGCTTTGAGTATGCATATGTGAGGCCAAAATGGCCCACACTCTGTCTTCAACACAAGGGGGAGCAAACAACTCAAAAAACCCAAACAGCGGAGCAGTCAGGTGCAAGGTATTTTAATACAAAAAGTCACAAATAGTGGCACAATAAAAACCGTTCTTCTTTTTTATAAAACCCGGAGTTCAATAAAAGTCACCAGTTGAAGGCCACAGGTTGGGCTCCGCTTATTATCCTGTTCGTGGAGGTGATCTATCTGCAGCGCACACTCTTGCTTGTCCACAGCCGGCCGCACAACGTTCCAACACCGCTCCACTCCTCGGCGTGCCACGCCCCCTTTCGTTCCGGTCCAACTTAAAGAAAAAGCTGGAAAGCGCCAGCATCCCCGCACCAGAACTCCGTCGGAAGACGCATTTCCTGCCAGCACTCTGAAGGATCGGTTCGATCAGAATGGAACGTTACCTGATCCTCTGTACGGGGCCGTCTGGACTCCCAATATTCTGCGCCAGATGAACGGGTTCCGTCTGCCCCCCGCAGCGTGTCAGTTTCCGTGGCTGCAGAATCAGTTCCTTTTTTCCTCTTCCCATCCAGGGTCCTTTTATTTTGGCTCCTTTTAATCAGCCTCTGCTGAGACCTGCCTGGGTGGCCAATTAGCGCGCTCCGCCTCCCGAGACAACCATCTTCAGTCCAGGGTGTTTGGATTGTCAAAGGGGAAAAGGAAAAAGAAATTCAACAAACCCAAAAACAATATATACATGCAAAGCAAACAAAAAGGCAACAATAATTAACCATAAAAGAAAACAATCATTTACCCCTGTACAACACATACTACGATGTGACCTGGCAAAATGGAAATTATTTTTATTTCAACATAAAAAAAAACAACAAAAAAAAAAACATGCAAAATACTTGCAGGCACAATGCAGTAAGTATTCAGTCAAAAAGACAATTTAAAAACCTGCAAGCAGTTTTTCCATATTTAACAGTAAGGCTCTCAACACTCAAAATTACACATAATTTAGAATGAATGTAACAACATTCATTCCAAGTCAAATGCAGGTTGCATTTTATGAAGCCCTCTATCCTCTGGGGCAGTGGTCCCCAACCTTTTTATAACCACGGACCAGACTTGGCAATTTTGCTGCCAAGTAATGTTGGTGCTTAATGCACCAACATGCTTAATGCTTCTGCATGTTGGTGTTCCCGCTAAAGCCTTCTCCTTTTTTTGGCCCGATTTTTTTCTTTACGACAATCTTACAATGTCTTGCAGTGTGTGATGTGTTAAGTGGTGGTGTGTTGGCTATGCCCGATCTAAAATCGGGGATATTCAATATTGTCTTGGCGAGATTATCACAGCCGGTGGGATTTTCCCTGAGTGGGAGCGAGAATGCAGACTGTTGAATGTGTCAAGTAGCCAATCAAAAAGCGTTGAGAATGGAGGGGAATCCCAAACATGGCCCAACTGAGAGTTGTATTATTGTATGTGGTTATGTTTATTCAGTTAAAAATGTTAACTACGAAAAAACATAACTCACTTCCAAACCAAAGTGCAGCAAATAGAGCGGCTGCTCCCGGCGTCTTTTATTAAACACCTTTTCTTTTTATGTCTTTTATGGATTAAAATGAGTCCACAAACTGTCACTTCTGCTTCTACATCGACTTATGTGTTTGATTTTTCCAAATTCGCATATGGTATGTTGGGGGTTTCACTGGATTTTCTTCTGGAATCGGGATGTTTGTGAGTGGAATCAGTTTGTGTGTGGTGTGTTGCTCCTGACGTGTGGCTGAACACATGAACGAGTGAATCTGTTGTACTTTCATCGGGTCGTGTCGTGTGAGGTCACAGAAGTTTGGAAAATCATCCAACAATCCCTAAATCATGCCATGTGATTTAAGACTCACAAGCTCTACTCTCTCATCTCGTTTCGACCACAGCCCTAACTCTGACTCTGGTCGCTATGGTAACGTTTACATATCCCTTCAAAATAAGATGCAGATGCGCCACAAAAACAAACATTTTACTTTTGTGAAAATTTTAACTCACGATAACGACTAATGGGAGCCCTGAGCTCGTTTCTCTGCAACGAGACGGTCCCATCTGGGAGTGATGAGAGACAATGACACTGAAGTGTTGCTTATGCACAGGGTGCTTGGTCTCTACGAGGCGGAACAATTTGAAGGCTTCATTGCCTCGGAAGCGAGCCGGTCACCATATTTACGGGCTTGGAATATGGGAATCATCTACTGGGATAAATCCATTCTCCTGTCTCTTCTCTGGGCCTTTTCCCTTCGCAAAAAACTTTCCAAAGACATCTGATCTGTTTCTTACTCATTTTGCTGCTTGTGGCTCGATGCTGGTGCGCAAGACGTAACTGAGAGAATTCGGTTAAAGGATTTTCAAAATAAAAGATCCTCCAGACTCAAATAATATATAAAAAGGAAATATTTAATTATTTCTTGTGTGCCCTGGTATCAATTGGTCCATGGACCGGTATCATCTGTCCGACGCCTGTATCAATCAACCCAAGGCCACTTTTTTGTTCTGTCACAATTATAGGTTTATTTCATTTTGATTATCATGCTTCAAACTTTACAAGGACACAAACATTTCCACATTTGCCTTGTATGCAGTCTCTCTGTTACTGTTCACTCAGGGATGCACGTACTGGTTGGATGTTTTGAAAAGGTCCCTATATTTATTGTCTGTCACTGTAACGTCAACACCTGAAGGCCACAACGGTTCATGTCTGGTCCCGCCAGACAGTGTTGCTGGCCTTGATATTTCACATGATTCAGTAACATTGAATTGCCTAACAAAGAACAATTACGTATTTTACTGACAGTGTCACTCCCAGCACCACCATAAAATCCCTGCATGTTCTACATACAGTATAACAGTTACGCACATACGCAAACAAACTGACCTTACAGCACAACCAAACAAACTTTAGAACCTATGTGCCACAATATGGAATCTCATAGGTTACAATAAATTCATCACAAGTTGATTGTCAGGTAGCACTGTCTGTAGTGACTTACCTTTGAAAAAAATAGTGCGTTAAGTCTTCCGGTACCATTTAGGACCTGTAGTGTTTGGTCCACCAAGTTTAAATCCACATATCACACTTTTCTCCCAAGAATATTCAGTTTTTCTTTCCCAGTTCATCATCTGTACCAGCAACACAATATCCAGGCTGCCTCAGAAGCATTGCAAACACTGGCTCTTGGGAAATTTCAGAAAATCAGTAGAGTCCCTCTTTCTTATATTGAATCAAGTCTTCCTCAGAAATAACCTTATTCAAAAACAGGATCCTAGTTTATTTGCATGATTGTTATAAATAATTTGTGACAGAAGCATCAACATAGGGTCTTGAAGTTATAGTGCACAAGGAGAGCTGCTGGAAAACTGAAGTAAAATGGTGAGGTTTCAGTACTACGCATACACACAGTCAGAAAATTTAATTGCATGATTTTAAGCTGGAAGAAGAGGAAAATTATATTACTGAAAATATTTGTTTTTTAGAGCAGAATGATGACAAAGGGCTGGAACAACTATGTTAGATAAAACTGAACTGTGACTAATGATCCTCTGACTCAATGTATATACTTTGATATTCTAATTTATTGAGACATGCCACAAAACAAAAAAAAATGATGACAATGACTTGATTGAAGGGGGTTATGTTGACATATGGCGGTGTTTTCATTGGCATGAAGTTGCTTTTTCTTCTCCACTGGTGAAAGTGTCACCAAATACTGAGATCCTTGAAAAGCCCTGTGTGATCAGTTTGCAGTTTGTTAGTGAGCTTTACAGTGTGTGAAGTGGCTGCTGTCTCTCAGTATTCTTGCTTGTCCTTGTATGTCGATACTACATCACAGAATGGCATGTTGCACCTTAGCTTCAAGGAGATTGTGTTACCTTCCAGGAGATGACGCAAGATTAATGGGCTGCTTTTGTTGGGAAATGCAGCTGTGTGAATTCTTGGGGAAAGTGAGAAGAGAAAGAACCCTTGCTAATATATCTTGTGAGTGAAAGAGGGCCAAGGCGATGGTATGGTGCAGAGCAGAGTCAGGATTTAATGTCAACAACCTGGCTGTGTTTACTCAAATGCCTTTAGGAGAGAGAGGGCTGAGCAAGGATTGCAGGTAGGGGCTGGGATACAGACACAATAAGGTAATAAGAAGCACCGTTCCTCCACCCTGTAAATACAGATGATGACGAAGAAGAAGAAGAAGAAGAAAAGAATGCTTGTGTCAGTTGTACTACTCAGTGGGTAACAGTTACCCATCTTTTTCATCTTCATGCTGCAAATAAAAATCAGGCAACAAATGTAAAAAATCACAGAGCAAAGAAATTCCCCACCTGCTTAGTTGTAGTGCATAGGTGTACCGATGGATCATGTGGTGTTGGTAGTGATTGTAAGATCACCTGTTGCTCACCTGCTGACTTTAGTGAATGGGTGGTGGAGGAAGTCTACCTTTTCCTGACCACTTTAAGGTTGAATAATATTTGTCTTTGATCACGATTGAAACCTGTGGATCTGTTTTTAATTCTTCCTTTTGCCTGCAGATGTCTGTTATTCACTGATATTCTGGCTTGAATTATTGCTATTGATGAAAATAAAACCAGCTTGGATTTACATTTTGATCAGCTGGCGAGTTAACAATGATTTCCCCATTCAGCTGCTTGGCAACTTAGTTTGACAGTCGCCAATATTACTGTAAGTGTGGATGTGAATACAAAAGTCCTAGATTTTCATTACTGGATGTTTTAGATGTCAAAAAACTTTTAAATGTAGCAGTCATCCATTTACAGAGATTTCTCCTGAACCAAATCGCCATGGCAGAAAATAAACTGAGTTTTCAGAACCATCTTGAATGAACGCTTGGTAACCCTAGTGGTAACCCTAACAATGTCTAACATAATGTTAGACATCTAACATAATGTCTATTACGTTAAACATTATGCAGTCTAACACAATGTTAGACTGCAGTTCAACATGATGTGTTAAACTTATAAGATGTTCTTATGTTGAACATCAACATAAGCCGAAGAACATCCTGTCCTTCCCACTCCATGTTGAACGCAAAATGTTCAACACGAGATGTTCAAGAAAATCTTCATAGCGTGAAGGTGTTTTTCACCATATGAAGATGCTCTTACGTTGAACATCTTCAGCATCAGAATTTGTTCAACATAAGTTGTTCAACTGCGTATGCTGAAAATCCCGTGTAGGACAGTATGTGCAAACATACAATGTAGAACCTTTTAGTGAATCTCTATTTATGGTGTCAGCAAGAAATATGCGCTGTACCTAATTTGTATGTCTGAGATTGTTTTCTATTGTGTTTGGGAACTTGTGTGATGTGAGGGGTTAGCTGCAGATTGAGAGTACAGGTGCAAGTAAAATGCAAGTTCAATTCATAAATCAATCCATTTAAAATGATATTTGTGTATACATGCATGTGCGTGTGTGTGGGATGGTGTGTGTGTGTGTATTAGAGAGAGTTTGCGTGTGCCCTTTGAACTCTTTTTTTTCTGGTGTTTAAATGGTTTTATCCTTGCACCCTAGTGATGTACAGGCCACATAGAAATACAAACAGAAACAAAGTGTCACTTTTTCTTATGACGGGTCAATTTAGGAAAAGTCATAAAATTTCAAGTCGGAAAAAGATCGTTTAGGATATTTTTTCTACAGCTAAACATGCTAGTTGGTCACTTTTGACCACCAAGACAAAACAAGGGCTAGATCATTTCTCTTTAGGTCATAAGATAACTTCAGTTTTGTTTCTTTTCAGCTGGAGAAAATTATTGCACATCCACACATTTATTTGTTCTAATCTCAGTGCTTGGATGGGTTCTAAGTCACCTGGTGACATCATCACGTAGAGCCAAGTATCATAGAGTTATGGTAGCTAATCGTACTTTCTGTCATAACTCGACCAAGACGAAGCATATAGACACTGAAAAAGAAAGGTCATAAGATTGACCCTCAGAGTAGCCCACTTGTGACTTCTGGCTCTGTTCTTTTTGCAAGAATTGTACCAGTTGAATACTGGACTGGAGTGATACTCAACTTTCCAGTTGTTTCACTAATATGTCATGGTCATATTGGTCAGCTGCACTGAGGTCCAACAGAACAAGCAGCGTGGTTCTTCCATAGTCTGTTTTTTTTTTTTTTTTAATGACTGTTATTGAATACTGTGACATAGGCAGTCTCAGTAATGTGTTACCACAGTACTGACCACTGAAAGACATCAAAGCAGTTGGTTATAGTTAGGAAGATATTTAACAGTTGAAACAACTTTTTTATTAATTTTGCTGATGAATGGGAGGATGTACATCGGCCTATAATCCTGAACCAGTGATTTGTCGAGGATTGCTCTTTTTTATCAACAGTTTGATAACATTTGATGAAAAGGATGAGTTTACTATTTGAATCTGATCAGAGGGAATGACAGGCAGGACTTTCTTAAAGAAGGTTGTGGGTAGGACAGGAGCTTAATTGATTTATAATTTAAAATTAGATTTTTAATTTCTTCTAAGTTTTATAGTTGAATAGTTGAAACAGTAGGTCATGCTTAGTAATTTGCTTCATTGTGACATCTAGATTTCTTCAAATTAATCTATTTTTTTCATTTTTTTCCCTCAAGAATTCAGATGAATAAGAATTATCCCATACTCAGTTCTGTTATCATTTTCAGCATCATATTATAGATATGCTACTTATATAGTATACCTCTACTCATATTATCCTCCGACTGAGGTATGTGTCATACCTCAGCGGGAGGATATATAAATACCTTTGTGGTTTTCTCGGAATGATTCTGAAGCCTCCAGTGCTGGATAGCAAGGGACATAATCAATTCAATACTATGTCAATATCACAATATCCACATAAAAAAGTTACAAGTGACACGTTTTATTGGTAAGTTATGCATTTCATTTTACAAGACTGTGTGACGAGACCCCAGCTACAGTGACGAAAAGCCCTAAACTCTGTTATCAAAAGACGCATGACATTTATTCAATAAGATAACAGCAAGGGTTGCTGCAGATTTTACTGGGAAGGGATTTTCATTGAAGGTGCGGCACATAAATCTGGACAAACGACTCGCTCCGCCTATTGGATGACACAAATCACCCCCTCATTAGGATCAATAAAGTAATACACAATGCTGCAAAAGCACAAGAGCAAACTGTGAGGCTCTGGAGGATTCAATAGCCCCAAAGAATGTGTGGGAACTGGGAGCTCAGGTTAGAGGAGCACTTCAGTCTCACCAACTCTGCCATGAAATGGTCAGGGAAAGAGCCATTGACCCATTATCCAGGCTGAAAAAGAAATCACTTGTTCCCATAATGTCCACCTTCCATGTTGGGAGAAAGCAGGCAGATATATGGCTTGCAGTCAGGAGAATATTTTAAGAGGGATGATGAGGAGTGGGGAGGTTTGTCTGGCTCATAGCAGTCTCTAGCCGCTGCGCAGAATGATGAACAGCCTCCTCCTCAAAAACTGCGTGCCACTTCCTTATCCAAACACAAGCTATCAGATAAACACAAACACGGCTGCATCTTGTAAAATGAATCTGAGACAAATTACTTAGCTCATTAGGAAGCTGAGGTGAAGCTCTTGAAAACATTGCAGAGTTAGAGAGGGTTTGTTCAGCTCTTGTTTGTTTACCAGATACAGCCTGCTCATTTGCATCCTCCTCTCCAAGTGCAGGAAGGCTGGAGAAGTTGTTCTTTCTTCTCTAAAAAGGGAGTTTGTTCAGCTTTTTAGGTAGCATCTGCTCTATGTAATTCTAATGCTCATTCTGCAATCTGATGCAGGGAGCAGATGGATGCAAATCAGTTGATATTATTGTTATCATGCAAAAGACACCTGCATGAAAAAGCATTTAGCTTTGAAATTCTGTTACAAGTAAATGGATTTCAAAGGACTTTACCCAATAGCGTTTCCAACAGGCCTAAACAACTCTGCCAAAGTTTTAACAGACTGATGAGGCCAATAGTGTTGCATGCTCTATCAGTAACGGGGTAAACACAACAATAACTACCAAAGTACACTGTGCCTTTAAAACATGCAAATTAGCTTACCATTCTTAGCTAAGAAACATTAGCTCTTACAATGTCTAGTGTGCTTTTGAATTCTAACACCAAAATACCAGAAGATTAAAAGTTTTAATGTAGGTGTAATGTGTAGGTTCTTAGAGGATGTTTGTTGTTTTCACACCAAAGATGAATTTGTTAAAACATGGTGATATAGTGAAAGAAGTCATTGATGTTTCATCTTGTTGCCAAGAACAGGAAAGGCAACAATTGTAACTTGGCACATGTTTGCTATGGAGCACATACCTGAAAGACAACTGACTTTGGCAGGAAGTACTAGGAATGTAAGCTCTGGTGTGAGAATCGAACCGTTTTAGGTTGATTCCTGTGTTAAGTGTGCCTTCTCATGTGTTAAATTGGCCTACTCCCAATCTCCCAAGTCTTTCCTGTGATCTCCCCCTTACAATCCCAGCCTTCTGATCCCCCTAACCCCTTTCCACTTCAAGCAGCTCCAGCTTCATGCTTTTGGTCATGTAATAATCATTCTCAATGTTCCATTTGATGGGAGCTTCCCTCTCCTTGAAGGCCCCAAAAGCTCTCAGTCACATTTCCAGTCTAATGCTGCCCTGCAGTAACTCATCTATGTTACGAATTGAGCTTCTTTTCTCTGACATTTTCCTCTGAACTCCTTATTCATGATTTGATGTCTCAATCTAAAACACCAATCCTAGTTTCACTCTCACACGCATGCACACACTGCCTGGTGCAGGGTTTCTCTCTTCCTCAGATCTATCTAATGGCATGTGTTACAAACCTACACCAGCAGGTCTTTCAAAGGGGCGGGAGATGGAGAGGGAGGTTGTCCAGGTTGGAAATTTGATGACTCTGGGATATTTTTAGAACTGCAGTATAAGAAAAATTGTTGGAAGCGATGAGTGAAAAAAGGTTAAGAGCTGACAGCTTAAATGCACTGCAAAAATGTTTACAGTCTTTGCCCATAGGAAGTCACAATAAATAAAGAAGGAATCCATCACCAAGCTATAATTCCTGTGTTTCAGTAAAAGCATATGAATTTTAATACATTGTAAAAGAAATATAGAGCTCTCCAGAAAGAGGTAATAATTTATAGGAAAGATGATGGAATGGAGTTTCCATGTAGTGTAAATACATTTGTGTATGCTGTCACAACTGAGAACTATAAAAAGCAAAACTATATTCAGCAGAGATGATTGGATAACAGCCTGATTTTAAAAAAGCCTGTATCAATTATTGCTGTTGCACCTCATGTCAACCTTTATGTTTCTATAATTGTATCTCCAATGAGCTTTATTACCTTCTGCCAAACTGGGAGGTACACGCAGGTCTCGTCTCTGTTCAGGAACATCTGATAAAGACATCAACTTGTGACAGTCGAACAAAGAAGTAGAGAAAAGAATAAATTAGTCATTGTAAACATTGACTCTCCACCACAGTTGCCAATTATCTGCAAAACTCAAAGAGTGACAGCAACTAATCTTCTCATTTCAGCAACTGAACTCACATCTTTTTTGTTTAAAATTTGTTTTGAATTGTGCAAAAATTTTATGGTTGCCTGGAAAAATTTTCTTTTAGAACAGCAGTTCTCAACGCTGGTCCTCAGGGAACCACTGTCCTACATGCTTTGTTGTCTCCCTGCTGCTGCACACTTCACTTAAATGAATGGGTGATTTAAGTAATCACCCATTCACAGGCTTGATGACTGCAGAGAAAGTCATGCACATCAAAAACATGCAGGACAGTGGTCCCTGAGGACCAGTGTGGGAACCACTGCTTAGAGGGTCAAATATGTAAAAATACATGCAGGTGGTTCGAAAGCAAAAGGCAGGTACACAATAAGGTGACAGAGGTATCAAGGTACACTTTTGAATGAATAATGTATTTCCTATATTTGTCATAATGCGAGGTTTCCAGGACTCTTAAGCAAGCAACAACTTCGTACACTCAAACAGT
>VMRN01000176.1:32685-43361 GCA_010277015.1 Poeciliopsis turrubarensis | reverse complement strand
GCCTCCCTGTGAAGGAGAAGAAAACCACTCCCCTGCAAAACCCAACAATATTTAGTCACCTAATCCAGCACCCAATGTCGTTTCATGAAACCACATAGCAGCAGTGCCAAGAGAAGTGAATGTGCAGGGATGCTGTGGTGGTGCACGACCCATGTATTGTGGCCTTGGTCCTCATGGTGGTGGTCGCAGGTTTGATTCCCACCCTGGCAACATTTCTCTCCCTCTCTCATTCCCCTCTTTCCTGGTGGAACTACTTTCAAATGAAAGCCACTCGAACCAACAAAACCTTAAAAAATACATTATAAGTGAATTTACATCTTAACCTTCAAAAACATGGTTCTTTGTCTGAACCATGTTTTTCCATGGTTCAAAACAAACATAGTGACTAGGTCTACAAACATGTTTTGTTGAAAACATATCGGAGAAGACTAACAAAGATTTTACTAGATTTCAAAGGGGGGGGGGGAGATCTTAGAAGTAATAGACTGGTGACGTTTAATATTGAAGATCAGATTTAAGATTTCTAAAGAAAGAATACTGAATAAGCAGTCAGTAAACTTATTGGAGACACTGGGGCAAAGGCTGCGTCCGTCATGCCTGAGGAAATTACATTCTACACACAGAAGCCAAATACTGTAGCTATGATGACAACTTCTGTATTACTGAGGAATTCAATGTTGTGCACAGACAAGCAGCTACATTAGTTAGCTTAACTTTCTGGAGAACTTACCTAAGATGTTTTTACTTTACATACCAGAACTAATAACAGAACTGGCTGGGGTCAGATCAAACTCTTTATACTGTCACTTATGTGACAAACTTTAGTTAATTTTAAAACAGAGTTGTCGCTTTTTCAAGGACAAGACACATGTTCCTAAAGATAAGACATTCAGTGAAACCAGATATTTGACACACACTCCATAAAAAACACACAAAACATAATTTTCTCATTTTGATTTACTGTTTTGTAAGGATTTCACGCATAACTGTCTCTACAGTTTAGAGAAAATGGTCTGGGAAAAAACATCCAGTAAGTGGCAGTTCTCTGGGCACACATGCCTTACTGATGTCAGAGGTCAGAGGAGAATGGCCAGACTGGTTCGAGCTGATAGAATGGCAACAGTAACTCAAATAACCCTTGTGACAACCAAGGTATGCAGTGTGCATCTCTGAATGCACAACACGTCGAACCTTGAGGCAGATGGGCTACCGCAGCAGAAGACTCCACCAGGTGCCACTGCTGTCAGCTAAGAACAGAAAACTGAGGCTACAATTCACACATCGGACAATAGAAGACTTGAAAAACGTTGCCTGGTTTAATGATTTTTATGTTTCTGCTGTGACATTTGGATGGTAGAGTCCGAATTTGGCATCAACAACATGAAAGCATAGATCCATCCTGCCTTGTATCAACAGTTCAGGGTGGTGGTTGTGTAACAGTGTAGGGGATATTTTCCTGGCACACTTTGGGCCCATTAGTACCAATTGGGCATTGTATCATCGCCACACCCGGCCTGAGTATTGTTGGTGATCATATCCATCCCTTTATGACCACAGTGTACACATCTTCTGATGGCTACTTCCAGCAGGATATGTCACCATGTCATAAAGTGCAAATCATCTTAGACTGGTTTCTTGAACACGACAATTCACTGTACTCATTGTCATTGTCATTTACTTTTTAAATACTTTGTTCACAATATTTTTCTTTTCTTTTCCTGAATTTTGCTGGTGGACTCCCAGTTGATTTTCCAGGCTGTCTGAAAACATTGCTGGTGATTTGAACATTCCAAATAAGTACATCTGAAAATGAAACAACTCATCACTCATACCTAAACACTGTAAAATAGTAATGTATTATTAGGACTTACATCATTGTCTTTGTTAAAGCAAATAAACCATTTTGAAAAATGTAAAGAAAAATCTAAGGTGCGTCTGATTTTTTTATGATCCATTCCAGTTCTTTTTACAGTGGAATATGTTGTATGGATACTCTAAGAACTTCCAGTGAAATGTATCTGGCAACTCACTTTAATTTACACTCCAAATTATCTGTAAAAACAAAAACTTAAATCATTCTGTGTTTGAAACGTCTGTGAGGGTTCAGGTATTTCACTCAAGTGGTTTAAAAGCTCAGAAAGCAGATAAGTGGAAATGAACAAAAAGATTTAGAACTGATACAAAAAAGTGAGACAGGATGGTTTGCTCCTCTTGTGTACATTTTCTGCAGTTCTGTTAGAAGAGAACTCAATGCTGGAATGCAACCCCCTCCTTTGGTGCTATGCTTATTTCCAGATATGACTGGGCATAGAAAGGCTGGAATGTCAGACTCTCCAGGGGAGCATCTCAGAATAATTTGATTTAATTTAGGAAAAGTTTACAGGAGAGATGAGGTTAGGGGGTCACCAGAGGTTGTATAATCAAGGGGAATTACAACTGTTACACTTATTAGCAAACAACAGAGATCCCTTGACTGAATCTTGCAGCCAGAGAAACCTAATAGCAAGGCGCCATGCAGGTTCCTTTCATGCACCACGACTGGATATGAACATGGCTGTCTCAAAAAGAGCAACAGCGAAGGATGAGAGGATGAAATAGACCATTTTAATGGGTGTGCAGCATAACACAATAATAATTCAATAATTCACAGATGACTTGTCATATAGAGGTTTCCATAGTTTCCTTCTACATTTTTAAATTGCTTCATCCTCTGTGTGCTCTCACTTTGCTCTAAGTCAGCCTCCCCAGCCAATCAGGTTAAATATTAATTGCAGTCCTTAGGATGATCACCTGTCATTCTGGCAACAAAAAAGAATGTTGCCATTCTTTTACATATATTGTTTTCCTGAAGGAATGTGTGTGTGGGCGACGATAGAATGAGTTCCTCACGTAGACTAAGGTCTTCCTTGGGAGGTGAGGAAATGTTTTTTTATGTCCTCTCAGTTCCATAAAGACAAATTCAGGGTCAAATAAGTAGAGAGCTAAATATATACATGATATAATGTTGATATAAAAATAACAGCCAAAAGTTTTGACCTTCAGTAAACCTGCTTTGAACTTTATCTACTCCAACTACTTTCTTTCTTCTTTTTTTTTTTTTTTAAGGAGATTTTAGTTTTAGCATGTGTGGGACATTAAAGGGTCACAGAGGTCAAGGAGTTTGTGATGTCACCGGGATGAAATGTGTCGAATGAAACCTCTCCTGCTAGGGTGGCCTGAAAAACACATATACACACACTGCACAGACTAACCAAGGGAGATAAAGGCAGCTTAATGCTGATGCCCAAGAATTTGCATAAAAATACATACAGATATTTTCTCTTCCTGCTGTTTCTTTGAATCAAGCATCTGCTTTTATTTTTGATTCAAAGATTCAGAAGAATAACATCATAAAAATAAAGATAACTGCAAATCTATAGAGGGAAAAGATCATCTGATGATGAGCTCAATGTACAAGTGGAGCACAAAGTAGTTGAACCATTTTGTGGTAAGCAACATATATTGTCAGAATGGGTTTCTACCTATTTTATGTCAAATTTATACTTTTTTCCAGACTCACATTATGTATATTCTGAATACTTTTTAGCTTTCAGCTGGGGACAGAGAGGTTTGTCTTTTGTTTTGTAAGTTGCCTTGACTAAAAATCAAATGCTTTTGTGAATGTTAAAATTGACATAGTACAGCCATTTTCAGTAAAATAGAGCATGCATTTTGATATTTGTCATTTGTGCCTCATGTCTTAAATTGTAGAATGGAGCCATGACCTTTCAAAATAAACATACATTAAGTAGGTATCAAACATTATTTTCATTAAGCCCACAATTCTGTATTAAAATGCTTTTGATGTACTCCTGCTCAAAGCTTGTTTAATAAATATATATATTAAAATTCTAATGAGGTTTGTGGACATTGAAATTAATTTAGTTATTTTATTGGTTTTGGTTCTTCTACTTAATGTAAAATCTATGTACATGGTTCTAGAAATGTGGTGGCTCCAGACCTTCCTTTAGTTTATACATAAAATAATGACCCTGGGACTTACAAAGACACTGAAACTAATCTAGCCATTAACAAGTGCATGTTATAATTAGAGAGAGGTCTACCGTTAACAGAAGTGGTTATTGGGGTTATGCAGATGTGAGGCCTACTCAACTGATTGCTTCTTAACTGAAAAGGGTCATAACTTCTGGATTGTAGGTAGTTAGAGCTAGACAAGTCTTTCTCGACACCAGCTTAGACAGATTGTCTCTCTCAGTCCTTCTGCAGGGTAATACCCAGGTTTTAGAGACTTTCTGGACCCGTTAGGCGGAGAGCTGGTCAGTAGTCAGCCCAAAGGAGTTGTGAGGGTTAGGGCGGGGCTGGCTATTGCGTAATAACAAACACACCATAGACTCATCAAGTTGGTCACTAACAAAGATAAAGCAAGCTTGAAACGCTGAATTGAAGACAGAACAGAACCAGTATATGAAACAGATTTGTAAAGAGTCTGGGGTCCTCTGACAGATTAGCACGTGGATGGATGGAACAAACTGTATTTTCAATGCTTCTCCAGGAACTCATTCATTTATTTTTAGTCACACTAATTACCGCAACAGTGTCGTCACATGTCTGCCTAAAAAAAACTAGTCCAGAATGCTGCTGCTTACATTGTCACTAAAACCAGGAAGATAGAGAACATCACCCCAGTTCTAAAGTCCTTCCACTGCAAGAATAAACTTTAAAATGTTGTTAGTCACTGAACAGCTTAGTAGCACAATATATTAAAGATTTGCTGTTGTTGTATCAACCTTCCAGACCTCTGATTCTTCTGCTTCTGGTCTGTTCTTTATCACCAGAACCAAAACCATGTTTGGTTCTGGCATTCAGCTTCTATGCAGCATGAATCTGGAACAAACTTAAAACCTGCAAAACAGCCAAAATACAGAGTTCCTTTCAATCAAGGCTGCCTCTGATTCTCAATAACTGGAACATTGATCAGTATATTTGATGTATGTCTGATGATTCATCTTGATGAATTTGATTACAAAATGTAATGTTTATTAATTGTTTCATAATTTGTTTAGTTCATAGATGGGGACAATAATGTGTTACCTTTTTTTACTGTTGGATTAGAAGTACTTATCAACCAAACAAAATGAACTAAAGAACACAGAAATTAACCTACTCAAACAACCCAAGATCCTGATATTTGGAGGTAAAATCTCAGTGAATTTGTGACAGTTGTTTTTGCGAAAGCATATACAGGGCATGACAATGTTACACATTTTTACTGATTCTTGTTCAAACTGCATAGATAAAACCAATCTTTCCCATGTGATGCAGAAAGCCAATATCTGTGACCACATGATAAGGACCAGATGTCAGCAGCTATGAAAACAACACCTAAATGGCACATGGTCAGGAGGCAGATTAACTGAAGAAAAATTTACTCTTCAACACAGTGGATACAGTGTGATGTGATATTATTGATGTCTGAAGAGTTCCTGTCTTTTCCCTTCCACAGGGAGGTTGAAGGTCAGGATGGTACCCTCAGAGGCAGAGAAAACACAGGAACATTGAAGCAAGGCATCATTGTGTTTTTCTTACACTTTAGAGGCAAAAGTGTAATGAACTGTGTGTGCTCCACCAGACAGAAGTCTCACTCGTGATGGAGTAGATGGATTGCTGTGACAGGCTACATTACTTCAGTGTAATTTAACACAGTGGCATCTTTTAATGTGCTGAATCTCTGCTAAGTGATGAAAGGCATGAAAGGAGAGTTCAGAGGCAGACAGTTCAAAACAATAAAAGCTCTCAGTAATAGAAAAAGGAAGCAAGAGCTTCTAGTCTTGCTCTATAAATGTAAACAAAATCTGTGTCTTGCTTTATTCTTTAATCCGTTTCATAAAGTATTAATATTTGAATGTTTTTTCAAAACCTTTCAACAAATCACAGACGACATTGACAGGGTGATTACACTGATGAAGGAAAATAGCTGTCATAATAAAAGCAAATAACTATGCATGCCCAACTGCCTAACAGTTTAACTTACAACATTCTGCTCCAGTTTTCAGGAACTAATAACATTTCTGTGGGTCGAGTTTTGTCATGCCACTTAAAAAAAAATGCATTTTATTTAAATGTTTATTCATCCACGAAGTCCCTTGACAACATCTCTGACCTGGCCATGACAGCTCACAAACACAAGCTTCAGAGTTTTCACCACACAGGTTTGAGGCCTCGCAGTTTGTCTTTGGCACAAGCAACTGGGGAGCAAGCAACTCAAAAACCCAAGGAGCAAAATAGGCAAGTTTCGCTCCTTGGGAAACTTGAATGTGTAACTCACATCGTTGTCATCACAGTTTAATACAAATTTTCTTAATTTAATGCAATTAATTCTTTGTATTTTTCTTAATACAAAGAAAAAATCACCTTAGCGGTGACTCAAAAATTATTTTCTTTTTCCCCAATAAAATTCAGAATTCAATAATTGTCTTTAAAAGTCACAATTTAGGGACACTTGTGGTAACCAGAGCCACAGACTGGACCCCATGGAGGCCAGCCGTCTGCAGCACTTTCTTTTGTCGACTCACAGTTAACTCTTGAAGCACAGCTTCTCTCCTCGGTGTGCCACACCCCTTTAAGCCTGATCCAGCTACAAGAAAGAGCAGGAAAACACCAGCATCCCCCACCAAGACTTTGTTGGAGGATGTGTTTCCTGTGGTAATCTCTAATCGAGAAGGAGCGCCACTTACAGGCGCGGGCAAAGGTTCCGCACTGCCCTAATTCCCCGTATTGGGCCGTCTGTCTACCTTCCGGCATTCTGCGACCAGTGTGCGGATTCCGTCCCCCCTCGCTCTGGGTGCCCTTCTTCCATCCCAGCTCTTTTTATTTGGCTTCAATCAGCCTCTGGTGGCACCTTTATGGGCGGCCAATTATTGCGCTCCGCCTCCTTAGAGAACCGTGTGTTTGGGTTTTTAAAGAGGAAAACAAACAAAAACTAACACCATCTAAACATGCAAAGTACAACAAAAATAAAGTTAAAATAAAAACCTTGTCCTGAGTGTCTGTTCTTGTGCATCCATGCTTTTTGCCTTCATACTCTCTCGTCTGCCTTCTGAAAACTTTGTAGATTATTATGATGTCAGTGTTAAGTGTTTTTGCACAATCAGAATAGCAACGTAAATAGTAATTGTTCATAGCATTTTGCTTCATGAAATAATGGCCATTTTTTTCAAGTCTGCCAGTCTACACATATTTATTTTAGCAACAAAAATGAAGAAAAAAAATCTGACCTTGGAATTCAACAAACCACAAAAAAATCATTTCAAAAGATAAAAAGTGAGAGAATCTGCCTGTATCAGAGGTGTTTTTCTTAAAGGGATTCTTACAATGGTTAGTAACAGCCTGCAATATAAACCTTAGATACTGTGAAAGTATTACGTACTCTGTGGTGTTCTAACCACTGCTTTCTTTTTGAAAATATTAAAATCCAAGTTCTGGGATGCAGCAAAGTACAAATGAACAATATTCTGAAAAGCAATATTTAAGATCTAAATATGTAACTGTCTACATTGAAGCAGACTGTGTCTAAGTCTAGTCATAAGAGTATTTCATATTGGTCTTAGGCTGACTGAGTTCAGGTTGATCGCTGACTTATTAACTGTTCACATAGTCATTGATTACAGCCCGCATGAATCCAGTCTCACTGATCTGCAGCAGCTATGGACATGAGCTCTGGCTGGACGTCTGCTGGTTGTATATTCTGGAGATAGGAGTGTACTGTCAGAAAGCCAACATCCATCTAGCATCCCGGGGATGATTGGGGCATGACAAAGCCCCTGAACCTCAGCCTCTCGCTGGAGGATTGGGTAAAACTTCAGTGTCGTTCACGCTCCGCCGACTCTATGTCTGCTTTCTTAAGACCTGCCATGTGACTGAGCATGACGGGGAGCAGAGAATGTGCGTGCATGTCAGGGCCACAGAAAACATGAAAATCTCTGTTTTTTGCTCCATTGTGTTCATGTTTCTCATTCGATACTCCTGATCTGAAGTATAGATTTGAGCCACGCCTCCCTCTTCCTCCTGTCTCTACCCTTTTAACTCAGACAAGACATCTCATTAAGTGGGATTTTACAAGCAATGTCTGTGGTTAGAGCTGCAAATCAGTCCTAATTGCTTTTCTCAAGATAAACACCAAATGATGCTAAAATGTGTACAGTGTAACAGTAGAGGGATTTGGTCTGCACTGTTGGGGAATCTGCATGACTTCTCAACACTACAACAAACCTGGAGGCAATAGTGGAAGACTCATTCATGTGTGGGAGTGGAGCAGTGTGATATGTGTGGGATTTGAGATTACTCTGCACCACAGGATAAGGTGACACTTTATTTCCTGCTGCAATGTGCACAGGAAACCAGAGTAAACAGTCATGAGTGTACTGGTCAGTCACAGGGCCTAAAAGTGCATTTTACAGCAGGGGAGCAGGAGAATAAGATAAGGTTTTATTAATCTGTCATCAATAAAATCTTGAGTTCTGGTCTATTAAAGTACTTCAGAAAGAGAATCGGCTCTTCCATAAACAGTTGTCTCATTCTGCAGCTTTCAGCCTCATATCCCACTGTTATTTTTCATTTATTTTATTGGGGACACCGCATCATTGCAACAAAATGCTCCAGAAATGATATTTCTCATGGAACAATTGATATGACCAATACTTGGGGTTCTTCAAAACAGTACAACTACAACAACTAATCAATTCTATATTGAACAGTATATGGTAGGTATTTTTGCTTTCCAAAACCATTGCAAGAGATCTTTGCCTATTAAAAGATCTCTTGTTATGACTTGTTGAATACAGTGCAAACTTAGGTAGTATTCAGAAATGTTCAGTAGAATGAAATAAAAAAATATTTCAATACTTTACACATTAAAATGTAGTGACATTAAATTTAACAGTCTTAAAGGCAATTTCTCCTGCTTTTTAATTAAACTAATTAGTGGCCGAGTATATAAATCCTGGACTTGTAGTGAAGCTTTTCAAGTTGCAATTGTCATCGCAAAAGGTGGCTGTCGTAGTTTTAGCGGACTCTTTTGTTACACTGTTTTTATTCATTTATCTTTACACAAAACAATGAATTCATAAATTCATAAGAAACACTGTGATGTTAATTGACCTCCCCACTACCCAGAGGAAAATAGTGTCACAACATAGAAACAATGTTAAATTGTTTGACTGTATTTTTGTATTTTTATAATGTAAAGCACTTTGAACTGTCTTGTTGCTGAAATGTGCTACTAAAATAAACTTCACTGATTGATTGAAACATGTAAAAAGCATGAATTTTGTAATTACTACAGCTTTAAATAGGCCAGTGAGTGCTGAAACTCAAATTAGAAAGTAATTTCAACAGATTTCAGGGACAAACTCTGAGAGAAATGCTCAAAGGAGCCCTTGAGCTCCAAGAACCTTAGCAAGAAGTGAAATGCTGTGGTGGAAGGATTCATAGTCCTGTAAAACAGTATTTTCTTCTCTACCGAACTCTTCTTTTGATGTTTTTGTTATACCCAAATGTTTCCGATCAAATTGGAAAACAACTAGATTCAGTTTTGAAATTGATTTAATTTTATATGTGAAGAAGGTGATTCAACATGGCCTTGTGTTTGAAAAATTGATAACACAAAAGCACAAACAATGTTCCATAAATTGTTTGTGACTAGTACTGTAAAGGATGCAAAACGAAATATGGCAATGAAAACTGATTATACCTTGTTATGTTTTAAGATGTGTTATGAAGTTATCCATAGCCCCTTATTTTTAATCTCATTTCACAAGCTTCTAAAAGTTTGTGAAATCCATCGCTCAGTCTCTAATTCCTCAGCGATGGCTTTCCATCTAATGGATAATGTAAAATAACTTGGCAAATCTTCCCAAACCTTAAAGACAAGAGGCTTCAACTTAAAACACATATATGGACAGAAATATCCTTAAAGTCCCCCAAAGATTTCTCTGATGTTACATTTTATGCTAATCAGAAAATAGAATCAGTGTGTGGGAAGAGCCATGACATCTTTCAGCTGCAGCATGAATACTCCCCTTCACCCTGCCCCCGCGCCTCCTCCTCTGTTAGCCTCTCAGTGTGCAGTCAGATGTTCCAGGACCTGCAGAGGTGACCTGCTGCCACGCTGCAGTGTTGTCTTGGCAAAGAATGCAGCTGCAATGCCAGGAGCATCTCCCAGACAAACAGAGCAGATGCCTTCCACTAACAAACAGCAGAGTGGGCTTCGGGTGGGCCTCCCTCCCTGTCAAGCCTCCACTACTCCAGTCAACTCAAAGTGCTGAGTTTGCAGCTAGTGTATCAGTAATACTGACAGCGAAAGCCAACATGCTGAGAAGCTCCAGTGGGTTGCTGGTGTTCAGCTGCTTTTTCCACCTGCAGCTGCTGCTTCATTCAATTATAGTTTTGTTAACAAAAATGATTTTTTTTTTCACATATGTGCACCTTATATTTATGCATGAAATGGAATGATATCTTAATGGAGATGTCAAAGAGAAGATATTTAGACTGGTGACAGTTAATTCATTGTGCTTTTTGTGCAGAAATTTCACAGAGATATGTGGCCTATAAGTTAAAAAATTGAATTAAATTATCCATCCATCCATCCATCCATCCATCCATCCATCCATCCATCCATC
>VMRN01000176.1:0-32675 GCA_010277015.1 Poeciliopsis turrubarensis | reverse complement strand
ATCCATCCATCCATCCATCCATCCATCCATCCATCCATCCATCCATCTTCTTACACCGTCATCCCTAGTGGGGTTGGGAGATACTGGTGTAAATTAAATTAAAAGCACAAAATATTTTCTAAAAACGCATGTGAAATTTTGAAGTTTTGTCATAATCAAAAGAAATTAAGGCTTGAAATATTTTACTGTATGTGCAATGAAACTATTTATCAGTTTCCATTTTCTAACATGAGTGACAAAAACCACTCAGTTTTTTTCAAATTATTTAGAGATGTGCAGCAGACCAAGCAGATAAAACAATATCTGCGACATCCATCATGTATGAGTGGATGGATTACAATGCATATCAGAAGGTCATCTTATCACAGTGATACAAGACTATGAAGTCACATCAGATGAACAAATCAGTTCCAGGTTCCAGGCCCATTCTTAGTTTTTTGTGAACATACAGTTACCATTTATGTTTACTGTCAGCAGAAGTCATCACAGTGACATTTTCATCCTGAAAACCAAGTTGCAACTGTTGATGAGATTATTGCTGAATCTGAATGTAAAGTTTATAATTATTGGTATTTACTTAGTGATTTTAGTGATTCACTGAATCAGCTCTTTGTAACAGTTGTTTAAAATCAAAGACACAGCCTTGGATCCAAAAACAAAAAGACAAATGCTGTACTTGTGATGTTTTACAAGCTGCTGTTACCAATAGATATCTAATTATTATAATATTAGAACTATACAAACCATAATACAGATTTAAATTAGAATTCTGGAGACAGTAGTGAACTGTGTTGAGTTATTTTGACCTGATTTTATGCCCGATCACCGAAGGTTCCATGTAAGTAAATCCAGTTCATTTAATACTTATTTGAATTTATTTTAGCAAGGAAGTATTATGTATTTTCCTGGCACGTGGTGCCATTTTATAGCACAATCAAGTAATTGTTACCTTCAACTGTTATAAAAATGCCTTCAAATAAATTTGACTTTACAATTTATTGCCTTGCAATTGGGCCTATATCTCTTTAAAAACTCCCGCTCTATCTGAAAATGTGCCTTTGGCACAATAATGCTCCTCAGCATCACTGTTCTTAGGCATGTTGGACTGAGAAACAGTTTGTGTGATGAGCTCAGCAAATGCACAGTGCCAAAATCTGTCACTTGCTCCTGTCACTAGGGGCAATTAGCTCTTAGTGACAGGTCAGAACCTGTCACTAGGAAGAGCTAGAGGAGCTGAGTAGGGGAGTAGCAGGAAAGGGCTGCTCTGTGAGGTCAAGGCTTAGTTGGAGACTGCAACTCCAAGGAGGACCTGTGTGTGGAAACAGGTGGTGCTTTGTGAGAACAAGCATTTAGGCACACTGAATGGTTGCCGTGGGAGATTCAAGGATTGCTCAAACATAAACAAATCAAAGCAACACTTCAGGGATGTTTTTGATGAGGAAACATTATTATAACATGATGTGAAGCATGAAAAAGTTAATTTTACAAAATACCTCTCCTTGCTGATAATACACAATTCGACATTATGATGTCACCAGGTGACTCAGATCCCATCCAAGCACTGAACAGGTGATTAGAACAGAAGTGGGGGCAAAAGTGAAGTTATCTTTGGACCAAAAGATGAATGATATAGTCACCACATAGCTTCAGTGTGACAAATGCTGTACTTGTGATGTTTTACAAGCTGCTGTAAAACATCAGCAGCTTGTTTTACAGCTGCTGATGTAAAACAATCAGCAGCTGGTTTATTAACTGGTTTAATATTTTTAAACCAGTTAAAAATATTTGGTTTAAAAATGTGCTATATGAATAAAATTAAAATTATTTTAATTTTAATTAAAGGTAATTTTATTCATATAGCACATTTTCAGAAACAAGACAATACAAAGTACAACTAAAAACCAGCGATCAGGCCGGAAATTTAGGTGTAGTAATGGACTTTACCTTGAGCCCTCAGAGCCCCGAAAAGACAGTTACAAAGTTGGCCTTCTATCACCTGAAGAACATGTTCAGGATCTCCTATTGATTGACTAATCAAGAGTCTCCTCTTGATTGTAGAGAAACTCATCCATGCATTTATCTTCACAGATCTGCCTAAAAAAAAAAAAAAAATCAATCCTCAAGCTTCAACACTGCTGCTAACCTTCTCACCAGTTTCAATGAGAACTAGTTGTGCTAGACGCACATATCTAGGTGAGCACATCACCCAGTTCTAAAATCTTTATACTGGCTCCCTGTGGCTCAGAGAATAGATTTTAAAATATTGCTACCTTATAAATCACTGAATGGTTTAGCAGCACATTACATTAAAGATCTGCTGTTCTTTGATCAACCTTCCAGACTTCTCAGAACTAATGGTTCTGCTCTGCATCTGCTTCTCTGTGTTTGGCTCTGGTTCTGGAGATGCAGAGCAGAACACATATTTTGTACTTATATATAATTGTGGGCTTATTGCAAATTTTCAGCAAACTTAGTTAAAAATATTTGGTTTAAATAAGCTAACTCCCACCCATGGCAGCATTTCTAACTTCTATTACCCTTATGCCTCAGTCTTACTAAATATGAAATTATAGTGTCATGATAGAAGCTACACACTTGACCCATATGCAGAAGCACAAACAGGAGATAGAAATTGGTTAAGTTGAATAAACTTTGATTGTTCAAACATAAATAATGTGTGTGGATTGTGATTTGTCTCGGGTTCCGCTGGATGAGAATCGTCTTCATGCTGAAGGCAGGGAGAGGAGAGGTGAGGGGTACGTTTGAACTGACACAAAATGATTCAGGAACGAGCTTACTGGGTGAAGTGAGGAGCATCCACCGGGGAGAACTGAAGCCGGAAGGCTGACGGGAGGAGGAGTCTGGTCCTGGTCCGAGGGCTGGAGGATTTTCAGAGGTCGCTGATGGACTGGTCGTCGGAGGAGGGGCAGGTTGAAGAGCGGGTCTCGGCCAGTATTAGGTGGTAATCAAGAAATTTGTTTCAACGGAGGTTCTTGAGTATGCATTGCACGTGGGTTCACCAGGAGTTCTTCTCCATGGCACCACGAGGGTATTCCTGCGAGGAGAAATATATGGACAGATTCAGGTCGCTTGGAACATGTGTGAAAACACAGAGGACCAGGCTCAAGGGGGGCTCAGAGTACCGTTAGAGGTTAACACTGAAGCGCAGGAGAATCGGCCGTCCACTCTTCTTATGCTGGCGGTGATGATGCTGATTACACACAGGTACGCAGGAACCACCCTCCAACAGACCGCAACCTCCTGAAAAGTAAAAAGGTTCCCCACAAGGCCAGGTTCCAGCACCCAACATATAGTTTGTGGGTGATATGGAAAATAACCAAAAGTTACATTTAACTTCATAATTCGCAAATAATTCTAAATTCCTTGTACATATTTCTAAAATAGCAATTAGTGCTTTTGATTGCAAAAACAAAACAAACAAAAAAAAAATAACACAATCATGGAAGAACCAATCAATTTACTGTCACAAATAGCTTAAGAGAGTGCTAAATTGAAATGACTGAGCATTTCAATTCTCCTATCTTCCTAGGAGAAGATAGAAGAAAAGTAAAACTGTTTTAATCAGTTCACAAAACTAAACATGCAGGAACTCAGATGTTACTCTGCTTTCTCCAAATGAAGTCAGATGAGAAAACGATTCCTGAGTTTTTAACAAACTGAGGCTCAAAGCAATCCCCTTCTCACTGAAAAGATAACTAAACACAATTTAAAAGAGCCAGTTCTCTCATTTACACACGTTTGCTGTCAGCATTCCCGCACGTCTGCATTATGACATGACAAGATAATGATGTACCATAGAAACTGGCTGAGCCTGGGAACCTTCTGCAGCCATACAAGATAGAGGGACTGAGCAAAACCACTTTCCACTGAGCCTAATAAGTCCTTATGTAGCAGCCAACGAGCCTCCAGAGCTGCTCAGCTCTTACTCAAACATGATCCTTGCCATGTTTGTGATTTGCAGGACAATTGGTCCACTATCAATGTGAAAAGGTCAGACTGAGGGGCGTGTCCAGTCCCAAGCACTAAAGCTGCCACCCAGACCTCCACATCTGACCTTCAGGCTTCATGTCACCAAGAGGAAACCTGACTGACTGGTAGAGTGCTGGTTAATCTCCAGAGAGTACGAAAAGAAGTCTGAGGAGCTGACATAAGAGTTAATTTCTTAATAACATGAATATATTTGAATCCTAGATTTAAATATTTATAGAAATTCAAGTAAAAACTTCTATAAATTCCAAAAAGAATTCCACTAGCTTGTATTTTTATTAGAAAGAATAGACACAATTACATTTTTTGTGTGACATTGATATGTTATCAACAGGTAGAAATTTCTTTCACTTTTCAGACACAAACTTTAGTATTTTTGTAACCATTAAGACTTGCTTTCACAACCTGTGACAGCCTGACTCTCACTTACTGTCAGAGTCAGTCTGACTGTAAATTATACTTGTATATCTATCTAAAGATATATAGATAGATATAAATCACAGTGTAAGGAAAGCAACAGAGATCATGAGACAGAAGAAAATGTGGGGCTCTGATTGTGAGCGTGGAGGAAAACATCATTACTGCTGCTGTTCTACCTGCGTACCTGCCTGTTCAGAACTCAACCCATTTCACTCTTCAAATATGTTGTGAAAGATCATAATGCTGCTTTTATGCCTCCTGTTTTGTCAGGCTTTTGTCTCCATCTGCAGCAGAGTGATGTTGCCTCCACAGCAGTTTGCAGAGCAGGAGGGAACCTGCTAGACATGAGACAGTTACTTTGGGGATTCTGCATTTCCTTTAGGCAGTTGAGCTTTTTGATGGGAGGTGACACATCGAGGCCACTACTCCTCCCTCAACTATAAATATGAGCATCAGGTAAGAGCTTCATCTTGCAGTCCTGTTTTTCCACATTCTCTGCCTTTAACAGTAGGAATCTGGCTGCGAGAGCTAAAAGTGAGAATTTGCAGCAGGTACTAACCCCCCCTCTATGACAGTCCCTGCTCAGGAGCTTGATGTGGTGTCAAGGCCAGGGGCTGTAGTGGCTCAGCTCCTCTCAGCATTCCAGACAGGCCAGATACAGTCTCTGACAGGCTTGGTCTGTAGGGACAGGCTGAGTCCAGACGCTGCTCTGACCCCGTTGCCCTCCTGTATGTTGTTTACCTTCAGGTGTTGGCACCTGCTCAGAGGAAAAAGAAAAACACAGCGATGTCTGCCTCTACCTTTCCCGGACAGGAATCAGAAATTGACAATGCTCAGGCTCAAAACACCTCAACCAGGCGCTGTGGGCCCTTTGCAGCTGCCAAAAACTACCTGGACCTTGACCATGGCTTAAGTAAATTCTTGAGGCCAAATGCACCTGGAATCATTCTTTAACCTGACAAGAACAAAAGCAGTTTAATCATAGGTTTCTCTGCAGCTGCTCAGAAGAAATAACACCTAACACTCAGTTCATGTTTTAAAGCTGTATGATTAAAATTTTGAGATTACAAGGAAGTGAAATTCATCTAAACTCCAAGAAAAACTTTCATTACCTCAGGGGAAGAATGGGCATCAGCCACAAGGAAGTCCCTCTCTGAGTGAACTCATTTTCTCAGTGGCTCTTGTTAAAAATCAGAGGAATATATCTACTTATATTTACTTGCTCGTTACTTTTCCTCTGATCTTCCGGGTTCCAGGAACTCTGCGTGTGCAGTGGAATTTCAGAGAACAAACATACGACAGCTGACTTCAGATATTTCCAGAGTTTTATCCAAAGAATTCAATGCATACAGAATGTTACAGAATCTAGTACACCCGGATTATCAAAAAGTCCAACACATGACAAAACATAGAATTACCTGCATATGTGAGGCCAATATGGCCCACACTCCATTTTTTAACACAAGGGGGAGCAAACAACTCAAAGAACCCAAAGAGCGGAAAAGTCAGGTGCAAGGTATTTTAATAAAAAAATCACAAGTAGCGGCACCATAAAAACCATTCTTATTTATAAAATCCAATGTTCAATAAAAGTCACCAGTCGAAGGCCACAGGTTGGGATCCGCTTATTTTCTTGTTCGTGGCGTTGATATATGTGCAGCGCACACTCTTGTCTACAGCCGGCCTCACAGCGCTCCAGCACCGCTCCACTCCTCGGCGTGCCACGCCCCCTTGTCTTCCGGTCCAACTAAAAGAAAAGAACAGGAAAGCGCCAGCATCCCCGTACCAGAACTCCGTAGGAAGACGTGCTTCTTGCCAGCACTCTGCAGGATCGGTTCGATCAGGGTGGAACTCTACTTACAGGCGCGGGCAGAGGTTCCCCTCTGCCCTGATCCTCTGTACTAGGCCGTCTGTCCAACTCTTAGTTACTTGCGCCGGATGAGCGGTTTCCGTCTACTCCCCGCAGCGTGTCAGTTCCCGTGGCTGCAAAATCAGTCCTCCCCCTCTTCCAGTAAGCTCCTTTTATTTTGGGTCTAATCAGCCTCTGCTGACACCTGTCCGGGTGGCCAATTAGTGCGCCCCGCCTCCCGAGACAACCACCTTCAGTCCAAGGTGTTTGCATTGTCCAAGGGGAAAAAAGAAAACAAACCCAAAAACACTCTATACATGCAAAGCAAACAAAAAAGCAATAATTAACCATAAAAGAAAAACAAACATTTTCCCCTGTGCAACACATACGAGTTGAAAGGAAAGACAAAAATGCATTTTTGGGAATCACTCACTCAGCACAAAGAGATTCGAACTTCTGCTGTAAAACAGACCATTTTATAAGAATGTGTTTTCCCCTCATTTAAATATATGCATTAGAAGGTGTGTCTTCTCCTTGCAGGGCTGTTCCAATGTTAATTTTATTGCCTCCTGTGAGACCTGCTAAAGAGCCCAAAAGAAAATATATGGAGAGAAAACAACGATCCTCCTAAACCAGAGTCTCCCCTTGCCAGTGTCCTCCTATGCATTCCAGAGAGAATTTATGACCTCCACCCAGGTCTGTTTTGTCTTCTGCCTCAGTGCTTCAACTAGAAAGTGTTTATGTTTTATACAAATTGAAACAAAATCAAATGCTAAAAAATAGTAACTATACGTTTGAATTTAAACTGCAGGGTTGTCTAGTTTTGGAAAAGCTCTTTGAACTACCTGAAATATTTTAAGAGTAAAAAAAGAAAATAATGGTTTTTCTAATCCTATTGTATATTAGTAATATAAATTTTATGCAAATAATATGATTTAAAACTAACAAATTCAAAACATGCTGTTTAATGCTTAAGGAAATATCTTAATACGTTTGATTATACTTTGGAGAAGACTTTTCTTATACATTTAATGTTCCACTGAACTCTTGAACCAACACCAAATAATTTATTGATGCTGATAACAAAGACACTCCCTGTCTGAAAACCTTCCTTACGGGAGTACAACACTGCCTGTCTAAGAAAAACCCTTCTTAGAAATTTATGTAAGTTCAGAGAGTCACCAGTTGTTTTAGTTTGGATATTTACCTAAGTTTGCCTTATCGTAAAGTCTATTCCAAAATATTCATGCTACATCTAATATTTCATATGTCTAAAGATTAACTGTCTCTACAGTTATGCTAACTAAACTTATATTCTCAATACTCTCCTCCTGGATATCAGTCCTTCCTTGTTGCCAAAAATGAAATCTAAATGAGGATTTGTAAATACAATGTGCATGTAAATTTCTTGGCCTTTCACTTTATAGGTCTGGGGACTGAACAGCGTGAGAGAACACACACACAGACACACACAGACACAAACTGATGCTTTACTTCTCAGCTCTATTCTTGTTGAGCATAAGTGCATGAGTAATTGTAAGGAATCATTCAACAGAACACGACTATGCACAAGTCTTTGAAAGGACAGATAAATATGTTGCATTATGTTGATTGTTTTGCAAATGTGGCTGATCGTTCTTTGGTTCTTTGGTCTCTGGTTGTGCAGCACCTGTTCTGTGTAATTATACCAAATTTTGACACTGAATTCTGACTGTAGCAATCAGCTGAATTCTACTCAGTTATGTCTGCTAACTGAAAATATTCTCTGTTCATAATTCAGTGTTTGGACAGTGAGAGTTTGAGCCATGTGGATAACAGATGGCCAGGCTGGTCAGAAGAGCAGAATTTGATTTTGACATTATGAAAAATTATCAGAACTACCAAAAAACACTCTTAAATGTTATCACAATTAATTTTTTTCTTCTTAATGACTGTTTTGAATTTTTAAGTAGAATTTAAAATAAACATCTCATGTTTACCTGTTTAGTTAATAGATAAATGAATATGAACAACGGAAACATAGACATTAGCTTTAACACCAGGCAATGATACAATCATGTTATTGCACTGATCATTTGTATGCTGTTTTATATCCAAATGCATCTAACTGTGACCTGTTAAGTTCCCTGGTGGACAAAACCACTACTTCATATTAGAGAGTAATAAGACAGTCTGTCCTACAGCAGGAAAAATGTGCCAATCTTCCACTTGTGTCAGGGATATTTTGATCACCAGTCCTTGGAAGAAAAATACAGATATTAGGGCAAACCAGGAACTCTGGGGACTCGTGATCAATATTCTCCAAAGGAAGTTGAAAGAAAAAACATCATTCTCAGATAAATTATTCTTCGAGATTAAATTAGCCACTGAGATTAAATTTATGGAGTTCTCCATAAAAACTCAGTTTCCAGGATCAGATCCAGGATTAGCATTATTTTGTTTTAAAGCATACAATGCAAGATCAACTTTTTTAGCTTTATATCATGTTATATTATTCCCTGATCAAAAACATACTTGCAATGTTGCCTTGATTCTTTCATGCACGTTCCTGTTGCAGTCGTTTGGGGTTATTAAGCGATTGCACATATGATTCGAGTATTTCTCCAAAGTTCGATCTCAAAAGTTCAGATCTCAGCCGAGCTCCACTAAAACATTCTGTATGCGTTCAGGTGTACATGTTGTATTTCTTCAGTGAATGTGCATTCTGAACCAACATTACCAGGTATTTTTGGTAATATGTGATATGTGTAACATGTAATTTAATATACATTACACTCCTAAAAACACTCACTCTGTTTCCACTACAGAGTGCGTGAAGGCAGTGAGTGGAGGTTTTGGACTTAAGTCAAGTCAAGCTTATTTGTATAGCACATTTCAGCAACATGGCAGTTCAAAGTGCTTTACATCATAAAAACAGAAAAATAAAAACCATAGAACACAGTCAACAATTGAACCATTACATTTTGTGAAGTGCCATCATTGCACATCAAAATTTTGATTAATGTTTCATTGATTATATATCAAAAGCTTCTCTAAACAGGTGGATTTTTAGTCTAGACTTGAAGAAACAATGTTTCATCTGTTTTGAAGTTTTCTAGAAGTTTGTTCCATATTTGTGGTGCATATAAACTGAATGCTGCTTCCATGTGTTTGGTTCTGGTTCTTGTGAAGCAGATTAGATGAAGATTTGAGAGGTATGGAATTTTAATACAACAGCAGTAGGTCTTTAATGTATTGAAGTACTAAGCTGTTTAGTGATTCATAAATTAACAACAGTGTTTTAAAGTTTATTCTCTCAGTGCATGTACTTCAGAACACGTATTATGTGCTCTATCTTCCTGGTTTTAGTCAGAACCTTAGCAGCAGCGTTCTGGATCAGCTGCAGCTGTCTGATTTTTTTAGGCAGACCTGTAAAGATACTGTTGCAATAATCAATGTGACTAAAGATAATCGCATGAATGAGTTTCTCTAGATCTTACTTGGACATTAGTCCTTTAATCCTGGAAATATTCTTGAGGTGATAGAAGGCTGACTTTGTAAGTGTCTTTATGTGGCTCTGAAGGTTCATTTCTGAGTTCATCACAACATTCAGATTTCAGGCCTGATCGCTGCTTTATAGTTTTTGTAATTGAAGCTGTTCATTGACTCTAGATCGTTCCTGTTTAGGTCCAAAGATAATAACTTCAGATTTATTTCTGTTCAATTGGAGCATGAATGGCACATCCACACGTTTATCTGTTCAAAGCATCTACTTAGTGCTTGGATGGGTTCAGAGTCATCTGGGGCCATCATAATGGGGCCATCAGAACTATGCATCATCAGAATAGTTGTGGTAGCTTATCATACTTCAAGTTATAACCATGAGCTAGTGGGGGATATACTGATACCTGATATCAGTATATCTTATATTGATATAGGAATATCTTATATCAGTATATGATATTCTTATACTGAATAAGAAGGGTCCAACGATTGAACCTGAGGGTACCCCACATGTGACTTCTGTCCACTTCAATGAGACGTTTTCTACTGAAACAAAGTTCTTTTTGTAATATTTGAACCATTTGAGTATGGGACTAGAGTCCAACCCAACTTTCCATTCAAATATGTCATGGTCAACAGAGTAAGAAACTGCACTGAGGGCCTACAGAACCAGCACTGTGGTTCTTCCACAGTCTACATTTATATGGATGTCATTCAGCACTAGGGCAATCTCAGATGTCACGAAAACCAGACAACGAAGCAGTTGGTTATCGTTAGGAAGATATTCAACTGTTGGAACAGCTTTTTCAATCATTTTACTGATGAATGGGAAGTTGGAGATTGGCTTTGTAATCCTGAAGCGGTGATTTGTCCAGATTGTTTTTTTTTTTTGTTGTTGTTGTTTTTTGTTTTTTTTTAATCAGTGGTTTGATAACTGCTGGTTTTAAAGCCTGAGGGCAAAACATCTTAGGAAAAGGATAAGTTTACTATTTGAATCAGATCAGAGGGAATGACAGGCAGGACTTTCTATAGGCTTAATATCAGTACAGCAGGAAGAGGAGCTTAATTGATTTAAATTTCTTCTGAGCCTTTATAGTTAAGTTACCTGTGCTCCATCTTTCTGTTTTACAAGCAGAAATACATATGTACTGGAAAACGTTTCCTCATTTGTGTCCTCATCTCTCTTATTTGCACATCCTCACAAGGAGACTGTGTTGAAATTTTCATTATGAAAACTGTTTTGCATTTGATTGCAGACAGCAGTTTCAAATATAGCTGCATTTTAAAGAAAAGATGTTTCAACTGAGTTCTTGGCTATTCTTGAGTACTTTTTAACTGTTTGAGTAAATGACAAAGAAGCGGAAAAAAAATCGGTTTATAATTCTGTATGAACAATCACCCGGTATAACTCCAAGAGTTACTCAGATTAAATGTACCTTTTTAAGAAAAGTGGATACCAAAAATAGAACGTGAGGCTTGGTATTTCACAGCATCCTCACCAAAAATCATCTCCGAACTTACAGTCCCTTTCAGAAATATTCAGACTTAAACAAAATATCATCTCGAATGGTTTGAGTTTGTTTTGGGTTTCTTGTGTTTTGAGTCCCTTGTTTTTATAGTTCTCCTTGTTCTTATCTTTACTTTAGTTCCTACTTAGTGATTCTAGTTATGTTTATTTCTTTGGTCTAGTCCTTTGTTAGTGACTCTGGTTTTATTATGCTTTTTCTACAGTATGGCATCTTTCATAGTGAAGTACAAATTACTCTGAAAGCTAAAATACTCAAATTGTGTAGTACACAAGGTGTAGTAATGTTTGTATTTCTAGCTTTAAATTAATTAAAAAAAAGTTTAACGTTGGACTCTGACAAATGGCTTAGCAGCATTGGCTTAGCATCCTGAAGGGACTAAAAAAGAAAGAAGTATGGATCCCTTTAGGGTGTTCTGCTGCTGTAATGGTTGCTTAAGTGGAAAGAGTGTCAACCTATCACTGCAAACATATGCAGTATATTTTTTCTCCAGGGTTCTAAGTCAATAATCCATTACATGGATTTGAAGAATCTCTTCTGTCCTTCACTGCTCACTTCAGAGCAGTATTCATTGGTAAATATAATAATTAAATAGCTACTTAAAATATCTGTTGAAAACTGCACTCCATGATGAACACTTCCCATGAAAAATAACATATTCCACTGCCAGAAAAGGGCAAAGCGATCCCATCTTGAAGGAACTCTTAAGCAGATGCATAGAAGCAGAAAAATTCCCCCTTAAGCCTTTCTGGTGTGTAAACATTTCTCTGGTTCTAAGCTGAAAACACACTGCCTTTGTATGCATGAGTTTTATCTGTGACACATCTAAAAAAGGTCTTTGAGAAATTCACCACAGCTTGCACCTAACCAGAAGCCTGTGGTGTGGGCTCTTCACAGCATTTAAAATGGTGTGGCTGAGAAATTAGATGAGATCCATGCCTACAATCTCCCCCTTGGTATTTTAGATTCGAGCCTGACAAAGTGACAACTTGACAACACGTGAGCCCTAACAGGCGTACATTTCTCATCACTCGGAGATATGAGGATCATTTCAGTGCACATTTTAAGCTCACTTGAAGTATAAGGACCGCATCGAGGTAATATCTTGCATGTGGTGTACAAAAGGTGGAGAAAAATTGAGTACAATTTCAGTTCATTGCAAAAATAGATATTTGTATTAGTTATTTATTTTGAAGGGAAGATCTGTCTTCCACTATTAGTTTAATTAAATTTTCAGCCATAGTAACACTTATATGTCACCAAAAGCAATCTGAAAGTTTTTTAAAATGCTTAAAGTTTTGTAAATGTACCAGATACACCGAGATGAAAAGGTATGTAACCCCTTCCAGATTTCTTCTGTGGGCTTTATTATCAAAAGATTCCCATACAAAGTTGTTTCAAAGGCTTGGGGCTTTAACAGTGACAGCCTCTATCCAGAAATGAATAAACATGGAATCTTTGTGAAATTTTCCAATAGTTACTAGCCTACCAAAGTACTCTTACATTTAACTTTATGACACGCAAAGCTTGCCAGGCACAAAGCACCTACAGCAACACTGAAAGCTTTGCAGGCCTCACATCACACCCCCATTTGAACCTGGTGGTGGCAGTATGACGCTAAGGGACTGCTTTGCTTGACAAATCTGTAATTGATGGAGCCATGAATTCCGCAAATGATAATGTCCAGCCATCAGTTCATGACCTAAGGTCAGGGTCACTTGGGTTATGAAAACAGGAAATAAGAATTTTTTTTTTCCTCCTTTTTTTTTCCCTACAGGACTTTACACCAATGAAGTCCTGTTGTATGTTTTAAGTAAGTGTCACTTTTTAAGAATTCCTGTTTTAAGTGCTGCATTTATACTTGGAACAATGGGATTATTCATTCAGTGTTCTGATGTATTGGTGTGGTATTCTTCTCCGATGTCGCAATGTTCATTTTTTTGGGTCAATAGGTAATGAGTTGATGCAGGGGCAGAGCGTCAGGGGGGCGGTGGGCTCCTCTGGCTATGAGTTCAGGGATCCAACCCTTTATCATGTCTGATGAGAGCTCCTGTTGAGTATTATGTATGTAGGATTATATATTATGGTGCCCTAGTAGATTATATAGTAGGTTGCTCCAGTCATTGTTGATTCATGGTTGATAAAAACTTTACAAGACAGACTTGTCTTGTAAAGTCTGTCTTTACAAGACAGACTTGTAAAGAGAATATATATATAACAATATATATATTGTTATATATATATATATTGTTATATATATATTGAATATATAACAATATATATTCAATATATATTCAATATATATTGAATATATATTCAATATTTTACAGTGAGTGTAAAATATTGAATATAATGTTGTGCTACCTGACTGGCTTTATTTTCACTCTTACATTTAACTTTATGACACGCAAAATTACAAGTGGATCGTCCATTTTGTCTCCAAGTGTATTCTGGGTAAAGCTCGTCACCAGCCATCCACCAACTTGGCAATAGATGCCAAACTTGCTAGAGCATTTCTACGGACTAAGTTAACATGAGTGGAGCTCCAAGGAGCGGCAAAGTGAAAATGATGGAAAAAATAGAGCAAGGAAAAGCTAAAAACTGGACGCATATTTTGTTCCTTATCTTGGAGATGAAGCAGACTTTTTTGTTAGCAATAATTCAGACCCCGCCAAAACTGGCAGCCCAGCAAAGGAGCTGGACTACTTACAGGTAGCAACTCTGACATTATTCACAAAGTGTGAGTTAACTGTACACTAATTGTAAATTGTATCAGCCCAGCCGCTTAGCTTACATCCCCTTTTCTCCCTCTGTTAGTGGTGGTGATGTGAAGGACTGGCGGCTGTGTTATAGTCCCATTGAGTTCAGCTCCTGTTTGAGCCAAGACAGCAGTATGGCATTTATAGTAAAGGTTTACAATGGAGCCGCCTGGAAGAGCGTCTTCCAGATCATCCAGTTTGTGTGAACGGCGGCTAGCTGCTCTGAGCTCCGAGTTGAAATTGATAAAGTGTGAAAATGATACGATCACTATCCGTGGTTCTGAACTGCTTTGAATTTGTGCTGTTTCATCATTAGTGACAAGTGGCCTGATGTTTCTATTGTTCTCTTGGTTTGTTGTACTTCATGTGAAATTTATTTCAGAATGACATAGCCACTCTCTGTGGTGGTGAAACTTGTACGATGTGTCTAAGAGGCATATGTATGCTGTAAAGTTAAATTATCATGAGCTTTATTATTTGCGCATACAGGGCCCAGCCAATGCTGACTTGGTCTGCTACAGAGTCGAAGTACCATTTTTCTATGAGTGCCCCAAAATGGTTTTCAGGCTATTAACAAACCTGAGTTTAAAAAATACTGTAGCTCTAGAAGCTAGATCAGTTCAAGAATCCAGCATGCTGAGGTGAGCACTGGATCACTGCAGCAATATTTAGATTTCAGTTATAAATCTGCAATAGTGGTACATGGGTGTTTTAAATACACTCTGTGAGAAGAGGCAGGGGTGACTGCAGGATATTATTGGAGGATACGCACAAAAATATCGTCATACCTCATCCATGCAAACACAGCCACATCCCCAACATGCATAAACCACATAAACCTAACCCTACATTAGCACAGCAGCAAGCCTCTGGTTTACCTGCTGAATGTCCCAATAGACTTATTCAGCAGAACATCTTTTCCAAACTACAGTACACCCTTTTACATATTTGATATTTTTAATCGGATCAGCAGTCAGATATATTTTTCTTTCGGTACCAAATTATGAATAATGGAATAGGAAGGCAAAATAATTTTCTCATTGCACATGGTGAATGTGGATTAATTGAATTAAACAGAAACAGAAACCCCAGTGTTGCGAAGCATGCTAACAAAGATCACCATGCTGCCTTTGCAGATTTATGCTTTATTGACAGCATCGTTTGTACATAATGAAGTAATCATTGCCTAATCAAATGGATTAAGTGGATGTTTCTTACATTTGTTAATTCAATGAAAACTGTAGCTGAAACATTTAAACAGAGGATGTCCAAACGCTGCTTTTTACTTTGGGTAACCACAATTTGAGGAATAATTGCAGCCAAATTACAGCATCCCGCTTGCGACATAATCATCTTTCAGCAACTGGGTCAAAGTTCAAGATACTCTCGTATAATCAAAATTAAAAGACATGTATAATACTTCAGATAATGGTTCTTAATTTAATCAACTGATAAACGAGCAAAGCTCTTTCCAGGTCCTCTCTGTCTGTCTGTCAAAATCACACTAAAGAATATATTACAACAAGAAAATAAAGAAACAAAAAGAAAAATTCTATTGGGGTATCTATTTTCTTAATTTTTGTTTTCACTTACTTCTGACTTGTTTTTCACCCCTTTACACTTACATTAACAATAGATAAACAATGTAAGACATGAGTCAAACAGGCGGACAGCAACGACAAAACAACGACAAGTAACGACAAGGACCCACGAGGAAGAAAGGACACAGGTGGGATTAAATACACTGAGGGTAATCAAGGAAACAATACACCTGCCAAAATATAACAAATATGATCTAGTCTTTTACAGGTTCTCGAAAGATTTAAATCAACCTCATGTGTACGGAAACAAACAACAGATTCCGCTTTTTCACTGCATGTTTAACAACAACCAAACAAATGTAAAAAAAAGAAAATAATTGCACTTCAAAATTCAATAGTTTAGTTTTGAACCACATTTAACTCCAATAACTTGAAGTAACCATTTTCTTTGTGCACAGCTCTCCAATGTTTTGTTCAAACAGCATCTCTAAAAATATTTGTTTATCCAAAAAAAAAAAAAAAATGCGTTTACATAACAGTCAAATGATGCTCCACATGGAGTGAAAATCCAATTAGCATAAGAAATTATACTGTGCGCATGCCAGGCCAGTAGGAGGTGGGAAAACTTTCTGAACTTTCTGATCCAGACAGTTGTTCTGTTACCCTTTGGTTGTATAAGGCAGTTATTTAAGGTCCCTAAATGGCTATGGTACAAAAGTGTACATATGATCTAGTTAGTAAATCTAATTGTTGGCTGCATATATGTTCCAGAAAGGGTGCTTTCTGCTTTAACGTACAAAATAATCTTTTGAGGTGCTGGAGCACAGAGACAACATGGATGCCCACCATTGTTTTTGGTGTGCTGTGTGCAGGTGACAGCCTGGCCTGAGTGACATGACTCATGTCATAGTTTGCAATTGTATTTGATTTACATGGCCATAAACAGCAGGACAAAACACAAGACATTTGCTTTTTAATTGGATTCCGATGTACACAGGGCCTGAAAGTTTCTGCACAACATGTCAATCAGGTCATTAGGCCTGAACTTTGACTGGACCACTGCAACATCATGTTTCTTTGGTTTTCCAGTTATTCTGTTGCAAAGTTCATGCTGCGTTTCAAATAATTGTCTTGTTTAAGACCTTGATAACTGCCACATGGAACAAAAATAATTGTTCTGATGATAAACAATCTCAACCAAAGAGACTGTTCAAACTACCTGATGACATTTCTTTAAAACGATTGTGTCAATGTTACAGGTAATCAGGCTGTTTAGATGCATTATATCTAAACATTAGCCTGTGCAATGTGTAGAAAACAAGTTCTTAGTAGTCAGTCTCAAGTCTGACTTTAAAAGTAAATGTCATTATTTGGAAATAGGCTGATGTCATGGTTTGGGTTTTCCTCATCCAAACAGGGGGCAGCAGTCTGGTTCTGATGACAGGGTGTTCGATAAAACATACACTGTCATAACCACATGAGGGAAACCATGAAGGAGAAACACACAATCAGGGCTGGATGAGGAAGAAGAACAGCACATTCTCAGTATTCTGGACCAAACAGCTCAACCGAACAAGCACAATCCTGCAATCCTTTCTTTCTCAAAACATTAAAATGCACCATAGCCAACATCTGGTCCTCAGTCTGACAGAACAATAATCATAGAAGCTAAATAGACGTGTGATCATAGGGAAAGCATGCTCATGACTGTTCCATCTGCCAAGTTATAGCTGCGTCCAGTCTCCTTCTGTTATGTCTCTTAATATAGTCAAGTTTACATCTACACAAGACAGTAACTGTTTCCTTCAGTAATTGCACAAACATATTTCCTGCTACAATTATTTAATGAAAATTATCTGAAAGTAAGAACTTACTTTCTACAGAACGTGTTTTTAATTCAGATTAGAGAATAGTTTTGTTTCTAATCTTATGGAGATCAATGTTTCAGTGAGGTGGCTTGTAATGAAGAGACCTTCATTACGGAGTTAATTTATTCAATGTATTATATAGCACTGAAAAAAACATTTGCACTTTGTCACTATGCACTTTATTTAGCACTGCACTTTTAAAATAGATCTATAAATTAATAATATTTTGCACACAGGAAGTTTTAATTGTATTTATTGAGTATTTTAGGGATTAGTGTGTAGCCTTTGTTCTGGGCTCTGCACAGCTGCTCCTCATTGGCCAGTGGAGGTGACTGACTGTGAAGAGAGGATAATTGTTACTCAGAGCAATGAGCTACTGGTGGATAAAACTGAGCAAATGTGGTGAATAATTTATTAGGTGTGGAATGTGCTAATGTAGTGACTCACCTGTCTTTTTCTGTGTCCTCTCAGGATGTTTGGACAAATAGTGTCCTAAGGGGCGGGACAATGTTATAGGTCCTGAGAGAGACCATTGAGAGGAATGGGAGAGGGGTGTGTTGTTTTATGGTGTACGGTTTTAGGGTGTTTTAGTGAGGGTAGGGATAAAATATAAAAATATTTATAAAAAGGAAGTTGATGTGTTTATAGTAAAATGTATTTTATTCAATTAAGTGGAATAGGGTAAAATGGGATTCTCTTATCAATTTACAGATGGTTTGGTCTGTCACAGCTGGGACTATTTAAGATTGTAATTTTCACCTGTGAGACAGCTATTTTTTGAGACACAGAATAAACCTGTTGTTCCACCGAAACTCCGCTTCTTATCATCTATCTGCACTGAAAATCCAGCCGAAAAAGGCCAACTTGTTACATGGCTAATGCAATAGAAAACCAAAATTATAGATACTTCTATAAGTGAAAAATAACATGAGTCAGGAACCCACAGCATGCCACCAGGTAACTGGAATCATTCTCTGTTAAACATTTTTCATGGAAAGAAAAGCCATTCTTCACCTGCTCAGTTAACTTTGTTACAGAATGTGAATCATTGCTGATCTGAAACATGTTCAAAATTTTTTGCAAACAGAATTTTAAAAAATATTGGCGAGTATTTATATTCACCCATTTTAAATATACTTTGTAGAATCACTTCCAGCTCAGTGAGATTGAAATGAGAACCTTTGATATATCATTTTCCAAATAGCAATTTTCATTGTGGTCAAAGTTTAGTTCAGTTTTGGTCTCATCTGACCAGAACACCTTCTTCCCCATGTTTGATGTGATACCTTCATGGCTGCTTGTTAACTGCAAATATGGTAAGAATTTTTCAGATTAGTTTTTTCTAACATGCCTCCATGATGTCAGATTGTTCTTGTTTTTCACCCCTCAACATGTTAAATTAATACATTACTTAAAGAGGATATATTTTACATGTTAAAATAGGTTAATTTACTTCCAATGACAATATATAGCATTTACTGTATGTGAAGTCAAGTTGAAAAGAAAAAAAAAAATAAAAAAATGAGGGACGGACAATGCGGAAAACAAAGCGGAAAACAGAAAAGAAAGCCAGACAAAGAAGACGGGAATTTGTGGACTCTTCTAACCAGAGATCCTGGTCAAAGTTGCAGATCTGGATGAATTTGTAGACGAGCAAAGAGGCAGCCGGTAAGACTCGAGCTGTATTGTTCATAAGATCGGACTGCAGAGCTACCCACGATCCTCCTGTCGGACTTCCAGCTTTACCTGCTCATTAACACCATCAACTACAACACGCCTGAACTGAAGCAGTATTGATTTTATGAACGAACTGATTGTTGTGTTGTTGAATAATGAATTTAGATGTTAAACTTAGCTATTTATTAAACAACTTAAACCTATTTATATTTATGAACTTAATATTTATGACTGATATTTGTATATTTAAATAAATGTAAATATTATGTAATTGTAAAGATGAATTCAAATGTATTTTGAGGTTAAGGAACTTAAGTTTAGTTACTTGTTCATTTAACTTTAGTTACTTTGTGGGTTTGATTCACAGTGGATTGCTTAGTATTAGTTATATGGTTTGTTATTTTCTTTGTAGTTTGAGTGGAATTAATTTGTGTAAATTTACAAACAGTTAAGTAGTGATTTATCTTTTTTCTTTCTTTTGGGTTTGTCCAAAGGTTTTTACCTGCTTCTGGACCAAATGTAAATGTCCTGACATGCACTAATAAATGAGTAAAATCCTGTTTTTAAAAGTCTACATCAATTCATCCATCCCTTCTCAAGTGGGGAAACTGCACAAATTTAGAAAAGAACTTGACACTGTGTTTTATAAAAGATGAAATTAAAACAACAAAGCTGGTGTAGAAACAAGAGGTCTGTGTGTCTGTGTCTCATACAGTTAGGGTGAGTTATGTCTTCTACTTGTATTGGATAGAATAGCCAGAGTAAAACTACACCTCTACTTTTTTTTTTTTTTTTACAAAAAGTTACATTTCTGGAACCAAGGCCTGTGAACTCTCCATGATCTCCACATGATGGAACTTCAGGTATTTTTGCCAGCAGTCCAACAAACATTCATGATGGGTGTGTTGGTGAATCTCTGTTACCCTAGAAATTAGCCTGAGCATGTGAGATGCCTTTGTTTCTCAGCAGACATTGTGATTGCCTCCTGACAAAGTCAATGCCCACCTGTCCCCTGCTGGAATGGGTTGCAATGAACCCCTCCATACACGAAAGAACGAAAGACCTACAAACAATGAGTGAAGGCCATGTTCCATTCTGTTTGAAAAAATAAAAGAATTTGTACTTTGTACAAAGTACAGAAATACCTCAAAACAACAAGCTGGCGAACATGTTAAAAATATGCCAAAGATAATGTTATTCAACCCATACCTTGAAATAATGTCAAATGTCCAAAGAGACTGATTAATACTAGGGGAAAAAAACCAAAACCTTGCATATGCTGTATTATTGCTGTGATTCCCAGTGCATTCTTAATCCACTGACATATGTGTGCAGTGAAGGTAGCAGAAAAGCTTTCGTTAGGTGTATATACTTGTACCAAGAAGACATTTTCAGACGTTACTTGAAAGAACAGATGGAAATCAATTTCATATGAAGACAAGTTTGCCTGATTTGATACTGTAAAATTTCTAATCTGTCTTTTCCGACCTCCTGGGAGAACCAGAGAGAAAAATTGTGTTAAAAGGAAACACCCCTCCCCTGTTCTAAGGAGGGCCCCTGGCCAGAAGCTGGATGCCTACAATAAGGCCATTTTTAGTAGAGAGACTTCCTGAAGACCTATCAGCAAAATGAATACCAAGCTATAATATTCTAAAAACATCCAGACACTTTTGTCCCATCCTAGTTGGCAGTAATGGAACCAAATTTGTTTTTAAGTGACTGAGGAACAGAAAATTCCTCAGCAAATGATGTGATTTTGCATATTGTGACAGACTCATTAATTCTAAACACATCAGCAAAATTAGCCCAGTGTGAACAAAATGATGATTTGCTCCAGCTGGCAGCATTAAAAAGAAATGTAATCGCTTCTGGTGATTTATCATTACATTTAAAGGGTCTTTTGTCTTTCAATAATCCTATCTTACTTATAAGGTGGGAGGGCTGGATCAGTCAAAATGATGAATGAATGAAACAGGTCTCAGACTTTTTATTTCTTTTGTATGCAGTATCTATTTTTTATTTACTGATTAAGAATTTTGAATTCTATCCAGTAAAAATAACACTTTTCTTTTGCATTGATGCATTGTCAGTAATATTAAATTATTTGGGAAATACCTCATTTCAGTCAGTCCTGTGACGTTTCCCAGCCTCAAGCCCAGCTGTTTCTTCTTGGCAGGTTTTCTACTTGGAGAATGAAGAACAGCCTGACACCAGAAAAAAACCTATCCAATGATCAGGAGTTAATCAATTAACACAAACAGTAAGTAAAAGTGAAAGTTATCAAAAAATTTTCATACTCGAGGAAAGTATGAAGTACTCCAAAATATACTTAAGTAAAGTAGTGAAGTATTTTTACTTCATTACTATACAACACTGATCATTACTGACATGAACTTTGATTTATTACAGATCGCTGCAAGAGATCTTTTCTGCCAACGGTCATCACTATCTACAATAACTCTTGGAAGAATTTGAATTACTGTAAGTTACAACTACATTTAATTTTCCACAGAAGGTATTACTGGTCAAATGCTTCTACGTATTCCAGCAAATATGATAGGCATTTGACACTTTTTTTTTTTTTTTTCGTTTTGGATTTTGGTACTGGTACTAACCCATTTTGGCAGTCTATTACTTTTTATTGAATTATGAACTTTACCTTACTTGAGCCAAGTAAGCCCTGTCTAAGACCGATCATGTTTTAGATGTTATTCTGGACTCATCAGTGAGCTTGGTGGCTCCACCAAGCCACAGTTAGAGTGGCTTGGTGGAGACCCAACTGACATAATCATTTACAGGCTGATAGATGTCATTCACTTAGTCATCTGTTCAAGGACTGTATTAGATCTTAGCCTCTTTTGAGATTATGAAATTTTTTTAGATCTTTCAGTCTACTTCGTGTTACCATACAGGTCCTATTTTTAAAAGACACGGTTAATCTCAGGAAATACTTAGGGCAAAGTTGTTATGGGTGAGTTTTTTCTCTTAGTAAATTAACTTTGACTGTTACTAAAATTACATATCAGTTTGACAAAAAGAAAAGCTAAAACAAACAATCTGTAAGTGGACAAAGCCGCTGCGTTTCTAATTTGCCATTTGAGGTTATAGGGGCGTCTGATTAGGAAACCATCTGGCATGTCCAATCCCACTAGGAGGAGACCTCAAAGAAGACAGAGGTCCAGTCCCAATACTTGCACTGCAGCCTGGGCCCCTCTATGAAATAGACACTGCTAAAAAAGTACTTTTTAGCAGTACTTTTTGTGCTGCTAAAAAGTACAACTACAACAAAAAAACAAAAGATTTCAAATGTACAGTACAGAGCAAAATTTGATGTGTAGAGTGATACAAAAATTATTTCAATACTTTACACTTGAAAACAGATTTTCTTTGCAACAGGCACAGGTTGCTCTGTAAACATTGCCATAGCTTCTATATGGCACAATTTTATTACATGGTGATTTGTCAAAAAATAGACAGTAAATTATATTAACATTCATTTTAACAGTCTCAAAGGCATTTTACCCTGCAATTCCACTGATTAGACATGATTACATATTCAGCTGTTACTCAAAAAAAATCATCTCTTTTATCCAGCTAAGGGTTAGTTTGGTAAAAACTGGCTAATGTGCTAACAAATATAAAGTTAAGGACAAACATACTGCACATATAAAATGGTTGCTACATTGTGAAAATAAAAAGACTAACAGAACTAAAATGTGTAAGGGGAACTCACGTCTGATTGTTCGTGTTCGTAGCAACTGTCGGTTGACAATGATATACACTGCTGTACTCTTCCCATCATGTATTGATTTGTATTTGATGTGTTTTATGGTAATGTTTTATTGTCTTTTATTTTTTAACTTTGATAGTTTGTATTTTAGTTTTTTATACTTGTTGTAACATCAATTGCCCATTTGGGACACAAATAAATCTGAATCTGAAATTGAATCTGAAAATAAAAGAAACTATGTGACAAAAATGTAATAAGGAGAGTTTCATAAGAAACACTCTGACTTCAATTTTCTTGAATTGTGGGTAATACACTTCGCCAAAGTCTGTCTGGATGTGGAATTAGCTGAAGGGCAGCAATAGGACCCAAAAGGACTAGGGAAAAAGATGGATGTGGAGGTTTGGGACACACTACACACTCACACCCTTTGAAAGGACACAAAGTGAAATGAGTGAAAGTTCGAGTATTAGGACCAGGCCCAAGAACTTGCTGGAGGAACTACTGTATATATTTAGTCTGACCTAAGAATGGCTCGGTTCCCTCAAAATTAGCTGGAAGATGTTTGGGAAACGATGACAGATTTATTCCTATACATTTCTAATTTTCTAAAAGGCAAGTGTGGTAACCATGATATCCAGTTACTTTCACAGAGATATAACTACTGCATTTGGTCCAATTCTAGACATGATTCTAGATGAAAAACTGAAAGTAGAGATGGACTTGACAGGAATCTGATAGGACGACTCAGCTGCTTAGTGATGTGAGGCATCAAAAAGATGAATGATTGTATGTGACAGATGTGTAAGATGTTTGGGATTCCAAACAAATGCCGGAAAAAACTAACAAAAAGAGACGGGCAGCTACGCGTGCTATGGTTGTGCGCACATAGTGTTACATTTATAGTGACTGGTTCTGAAAAAATAAAAAAAGCTGAAAGAGATCATCAGCTCTGAAAGAAGATAAATCCCTGCAGAAATTGAGAGACAGAAAGAATAAAAACAAGTTTGACTCAAAGGGCAGTCTGATCAAACCATACATAATAGGGTTGAGAGCAAACAAAAAAAATCTGATAACTTAGTTTGTAAAACAGTTCACACACACCATAACAGTTGGGAATTTTCATTAGATACAGGTGTGTTGTTTTACATTCTTACTGTCATAACGGCAGAGAATGAGGTATATACCTTTAAACTCTGTGCATCCATCCTACTTACTCTGCCCACTTCATTAGGGTTACAGAGTGGGGAACAAGGCAGCACCATCCCAACTCTAAGTGAGTCAAAGTTCTTTAAACAGGTATTAAAATGTGCATGTGTGCAGTGCAAAATGAAGTAAGCAATTTTCCTCCAATACTGTTACAAAGTTTATGGAAGTCTTGCAAGAATGTGGAGACACAATTCCCTAAGACACACTCAATGAGTTGCACAGCTGTTGAGACCCATTTTTAAATTTTAGTCACCGGTTCTGACTAAACATTGACTGCCATGGGAAAAGATGTGACAAGGATCTTTATACTGTAAAAACATGTTCTCACTGTAGTCTGATGATCAGCTTGGTGTTTGTCATGTCTGTGCAGCGCTTGTTTTCAGGCTTGCCTCATCAGATCCATCCAGTCCAATAGTCTACAGCCAGCACTGTTGGAACATAGCAGTTTTAATACAATAATAGGATGGTTTGGCTACATGTAGCTTTTAATAAATGTCAAAATAAATTAGTAAAATTTATTTTTAATAAGGCAATTTATATGAATATTACAAAAGTACCACCTGCTTAATAGGAAAATATAATCAGATATTTTATAGTCAAATATATATTATTTACTCATGAATATCTGTCTGATAAGGCTTATGGTAGCTTTTAACAATGGATGAAGTATTAAGTTCAGCACCAATTTTGAATATCAAGGTCTACACACAGAATAAACATAAACAATCAGGAGATCAGGAGAGATGCTGGTGCCTATCTCCAGTGAACATTCTGGGTTAGAGACTGGGTACATCCGAGACAGGTCAGCAGTCTGTCGCTGGGCAACAAAGAGACAGACAGGACAAACAACCATCCACACACACATTCACACCTAAGGAGAATTTAGAGAGACCAATTAAGACAGGGGTGTCAAACTCCAGTCCTCAAGGGCAGGTGTCCTGCAGTTTTTCGATGTGCCACAGGTACAAAACACAGGAATGAAATGGCTTAATTACCTCCTCCTTGTGTAGATCAGTTCTCCAGAGCCTTGCTAATCACCTAATTATTCTATTCAGGTGTGGTGCAGCAGAGGCACATCTAAAAGTTGCAGGACACCGGCCCTTGAGGACTGGATGTTGACACCCCTGAATTAAGAGAACCGGAACATGCAAACTCAGTCCAGAAAGACCCTGGGCCAGGAATCGAACCCAGGACCTTCTTGTTGCAAGGCAACAGTGCTACCAACAGTGCTTAAAACAGTAAATCAAACAAGAACAGACCCAATCACCAATAAAATGCAAAAAACAATGCAAAGATGTTACAACTGCTAATATTGAGGAAGCAGTTTTATTTAAGAATTTAATTAAACAGTGGGTGTGTGCTCATGCTCACTCTTTTGTAAAACGGGACTTTGAAAAAAATCTGGACTAAGAATTATTCTTTTCTGTCAGTGTTCTGTGAGCAGCCACATAGTTTTTGGACTTTTGGGGTCTGTCAATGATTAACTGCTGGACATCTTGTCAAGAGTCTTCCTCAAGAATGTGTAACAATATGCCCAAAACATAGTATTTATTTATTAATTTTTGTTTTCTTCATTTTACATTCAGATTGTCTGAAAACTTATTTTTTGTGTTCAAAATGGGTTTTCATTGGATTCAAGCAGGAATCCTGAGGATTAGCTAAATCTTTAAGCAGTTCACTCCTTGTGCAATGAATATTGAGTGTCACCTTTTCAACTATTTAGATGCATCTACATCAGTGACGTGCGGTCAGGGGAGGCAGGTGAGGCACGGCCTCCCCTGACATCATGGAAAGAAAGAAATGAAAAAAAAAATATATTTATATTTATCAATTGATTTGTACTATAAAGTAATTTTCCATTAAACTTCACCATTTTTAGATTATTTTTTATCGACTGTAACACTTTTCATGGGTAATAATTTAATTAAAAAGCTAAGCGCCAACATTTTTTCTTCAAAATCGCCGAATTTTCACATTTACCGTTAAATGCTGAGAAAATCCGGGAGGTGAGGCAGCACCTTGCTGAGCCTAACCATGGATTGCGCAATGACTCGGCTAACTATGCTGCCATGTTATTTAGTGAGAGCAGATCGCTGTCTCTCTTTATATCACTATTAGAATGTTCAAACACGTTTGATATATGAAGTAAGTTTCCAAAGTTAAGCCGATTTATATAATGAACAGCAACTATATGCGTGTAATGTGTTTTTTGTGCTAGCGCAATCATAAAACGGCTGAAAATAGGCACGGGGTGAGGCACGCACTGCTCCTGCCTCACGATAGGGGGCGCTAGTGAGCTCAGGGATTCTTTTTGCGATTTATTGGCTGCAGAATAAGTGACAACAGGCGGGAGTTTACAGTTAGCAAGTCAAGTACAGTTATCGTTTTCTTCTCGCATGCCCTTACTTTCAGAATGGATTACATTTCTAAATTGAAGGAATTTTCTAAATTGGATTTTCAATCGAAGCAGGAGGTAATACTTAAAGGACGACGGAATACTGTTACGGCCAACAGTAACCCATCCTGTTGAGCAAATAAAAGGTAGAGTACCGAAATGTTGCCTGATTATTTGTACACTACAATACAATATGCTTGTAAATCTGACAGATGAAGTCAGTGCCTCACCATCCATGAATCTCACCGCACGTCACTGATCTACATAGCTCTGCATACTGAAGCAAGTCCTGATCTGAAACCATTAGGAAGAAAAGCTGTAAATGAGCAAAATCTAATTGTGACAAAAACTTCCAAAAAAACAAATCAACATATTTAAAAAGCATCCCAGTGTTCACAAAATATCTGGACTCCAGAGCCAGCTCACTAATGGGATAATCCTGAATGTCATGTGGCTATGTAGCAGCCCACACTGATGACTAGCCCAAGGCCGTGGAAAAACAATCATTGTGTAAAACTAGTATGGGCAAAAGAGGGATGAATTTACTATGGATGTTCATTTCCATAGACCTGTGTGAGGAAACGTCTCTCAGGTTCCATCATTGGTGACAGCCTGGAAGCTTCCCCACATGAAAATAACAGGCAGCATCACTGCTGGAGGCCACGGTTAACCTGATGAGCTGCATAGTGGACGATATTATGATTTCAGTGATGTCAAGAAAAAAAACCATTTCAATTTAATCGCAAATATACCTTTACAATATTTCTCACTGTCAGGATTTATGTATTTATGTTGAGTTTTCTGTGTCTCCGCGTTACTCTGTCTCCCCTTGATTATTCCCAGGTGTGTCTCGTCTCTTTGATTACCCTCTGTGTATTTAATCCCACCCGTGTCCTTTGTTCCTCGTTGGGTCCTTGTCGTTTGTAGTTGTATGTTTCTATTCCGTACCGTTGTCCATTCGTTTCCTCCCATTCGGCGGAGCCTCAGCCGCGGAGGTCAAGACACACTGTGTAAAGTCGTGATGACGCGCCTCGCTTGGCCGTCACTTGCTTCAGAGGATCACGTGACATTGCTTGTCCAATCAGAGCTGCGGGGAATTTTTTTTCTTTTTCTTTTTTTTGTTTTTAAGCTTTATTTATTCCGATAAACAACAATACAATTGTATTGTGAACATAACACAAAAAGACAATAATAATACTTGACCAGGGGGAGCATCAGATAAAGTATAAAGATAAGAGAATGACATTACAGTACATTAACATAAAAGATAATCCAAAAGTCCAAATTGGTTGCAAGCCCATATTGTTGATTCCACTCTTAGGTTGGTTGAGGATTGAATTGTTAATAAATAATGTTTAAGTTCAATCAGAAAAATAGAAAAGTTTGGGTTTTTTTCTTCAAAAATGAGCATTTATGTAGGTGAAATTTAGCCTTAATAATTATTAAATTGATAAGGAAACTTTTCACATTCATTCCTCCATTTTGTTGAAATCCAAATAAGACATTTTTCCAATATAACTGAAATCCTGCTGATATTTTGGAATCAATAAAGTTACAAAAATGTCGCCAAAATACTTTAGAATGAGGACACAACCAGAATAAATGAATGAGCGACTCTGGGCAAACGTCACAGAAGGAACTATTCACATCAATGTTAGAGTTGAATTTCTTTAAATAAACTTTAACGGGGTAGATTCGGTGAATGAGTTTAAAAGAAACTTCTTTTTCCTTGTTAGTCAGAAGAAAGTGATTCCAATAATGTACAACCACAGGAACAGAGGTCACGTCCTTCAGAAACAGGGATCTGATCGACTTATTATTGATACGAGGTTACGAGGAAAAGGATTCAGACATATTTTGCCAACAGGAGAATGTATGGGAGATAGAACGGGAGACTGAAAATCGACTCTCGGCTTCTGCCTGAATAACATACAAATCTTTGTAGAAACGGCATCAAGAACTTTCGCATATTCCCCAGGAGAGACAGGAAAATTGAATTTACAAAGAAATTCCTCATGACTCAACAGACCATCACTGTTAAACAATTGGTCAACCAGAACAATGTTACAATTAAACCAGGAATCAAAAAACATAGTTTTCTTCTTATATAAGATGTCCTTATTATTCCAAATAAAATATTGGTGAGGAGAAAAGTTATGCTTGTAGATGAGTAACCACGATAAAAGGGCCTGCCGATGAAAGTTAGAGTTTAATTGGTAGCTTCGTTATATCAAAGTTACAAATTAAAAAGAAATTGAGCCCACCGAATTTAGAGAAAATATGGAAAGGTATAATATTCCAGAAAGACGTTGGAGAATTAAAAAAATTACGGATCCAATTTATTTTAAAAGTATTATTCAAGATAGAGAAAGATAAACAGTTAAGTCCTTCATTTTCATATGAATTCAATAGAGTAGATTTTTTAATGTAGTGAGTCTTATTTTTCCATATAAAGTTGAATAGCAGTTTGTCAATTTCCTTCTCACTTTTATTGTCAATGCCTAACGATTGTGCAGCATAAATTAGTCTGGAGAGCCTTCAGCCTTTGTAAGCAGAATACGGCCACGCAAAGAAACGCTACGGGGAATTTAGTGCGCGCAGTCGTAATTGTACGTCGTGTTGTTTCTTTCTCAATATTTCAATCCATACTAGACATGTCGAGCAAAAGCAGAAAGTGGTCGGACGAATATGTACGACATGGATTCACGGTAATCACGGAACGGGATGGGACTCAGCGTCCCATCTGCGTGATGTGCAACACTTGTTGAAGCTGCATGGAGATGGGGAAAAGTAAAAAAAGTATTTTGTGGATTCAAAATGACAAAAAACAAATTAAATTTAAAATAAAAAAAAAAATTAAGTTCTTAAAAAATGTTAAATTCTTTAAAAAAAAATCTGATTTATTTTTAATTAGTAAAATAGCAAAAAAATATTTTTGGTGGCTGAAATTCTTTTATGGGGCCGAAATATTTTTTTGTGGCCAGAATAAAGTAATACCGTAATTTGTTGTGAGTTCATGCTCTGTGTTAGTTTTGTTCTTTGAGCAAAGTGATGTTCATGCTTTATCATTTTTGTGCACCAGTAAAAAAAAGCATATACCTATGTCTTGAATTTGGAAAAAAAAATCATATTTTATTTATCACTAAAGAAGGGTTCAGTGAATGTGTATATGAAACTAGTGGGTTCGGTACCTCAAAAAAGGTTAAGAACTACTGATATACAGCGTTTGCCTCACCACTACACCTGCACCTCATGACAGAAGGACCCGACCAGGACTACAAGATGAGGTGACCACTACCGTCATGGAGCCAGCTGGATTAATGACAACAATTAAGGTCTGTGTGGAGATTGTGGGAAGCCCTTATTCAGCCCGTCAACGCCTAGGTATAGCCACATGCATGGTCCTACTATTGGATGACTGGATTCCACGTCTTCCGCACCTGGGGTTGGCTGAGTTGCAGCAGGAGGCAGAGTGGGAGCGCCTGCCAGCAATTGCCGTGCTGAAGGTAACCGTCTGCCTCCCAAGCCGGACATTCCAGTCTTCCGCTCCGCCACCCCAGTTCCAGTCCCGACTACAGAGACCGCTGCAGCTTTCCCCCTCCAGAGCATAATAATAATAATAACAATAACCCCTTTTATCTTTGTGTGGCCATGTTCATTCTGACATGTAAAGGTGACATGAAGCACAATTCTTTAGAGATTCAATTATCTGATAGTATGAAGTATGACCTTTCCAATTTTTACAAAATCTGTCTGTCCCTGATCAAGACCTCTCTGAGCATTATTTGGAACATAAACCAATCCGATTCTTACTGTCAGTTTTCTCATACTTATCCTGTTAGTCACAAATCACACTGTCAGTTTTTATTGCTTCCCTTCTCCTGATTCTACATTTTCTACTCCCCTCAGGTCAGTCTTTGAAATAAGACAAAAGTGTGCCTACCTGATCCCAGCTGGAAAGACTGTGGGTATTCATGGAATGTAGACACACACATCAAAAACTCAGAGTGACCAAATGAGTAAACAAATATGGGTTTTGGTCTCTGTTTGTTTTGTTTTCTTCTCATTTCATAAAGGTTTGTCAAGTGCTCTGGTTTCTCTTGCTCATGAAATGGAGTTTGAAATCCTTTGTCCAAACTTCAAAGAAAAAAAATCTTTTTGTCGTGTACATAACAGCCCATTTTTAATTCATTCAGTCTTTTTAATCTTCCCTGATCTCTAACTTAATTAGAACATAATTTTGTTTTCTTCCCAGTTTTATTTTAGACAAAATAAATCTCTTTATTCCCCTTTCTGTTGTGTTATTTATGTTGAATTTTCATTATCATTTGTTATGATCATTATACAGCTTTTGAAAGGTCTTGAACTTGACTAATTCAATTTTTTAAGCTTGAAATATATTTATTTACAACTCCTGTATTGTCTTTACAAAGACAATAAAACCACGTGAAGCAGACGTGAGAAAAAGAGGCATCTTTCAGCTTGATTAATAATGACATCATCCCATTTCCATAAGAAAGACTGCATAAGTCCAAGAGCCTAAAACTGGCTCAGCTTTGTGGAAAGCAGCGATCAGTGATGCATAAGAATAATTCCCTTCCTAATGTCTGCCCAAATATTTGCTGATGAAAGAGTCATAGCTTATACTGTAGCATAAATCATGGACACCTTTTGCCTCCAATACGTAAAGTTTTCAATGTTTAAAGCAACTTTAATCTTTAATTATTTCATTATGAGCAACATTTGAGAATAATTGCACACATATTTCATGTTGCGTCTTTAGCTCCAAGAACAGAATCAGTCAATCAATCAATCTATCAATCAATCACTTTATTTTGGTAAATTGTCCACATCAAACACAAGAAACAACAAAAACAATAAATAACCCACAGTTTACCAATAAAGGAATAGGCTGATGCAAAGCTTACTCTTGCCTGCCCTGTTTTATATCCTATCAGGATATTTTCACAATACTTATATAAATAAATATATGTATTGAATGATGTATGGTGTAAAGTTGATGGCTTTTTGTGAATGAAAGCACTAAACAGCCATTCTTTATCTACGGACCAACAGTCAACATGTGTTCACATGCTTTCAGGATTACCTAGTCAACCAAAGGTAATGGTTGACTAAAATGGTTGAACACAACCGTGCCTGCTTATTCATACCCCTTTAATGGCAGATATGCTATAGTCAAATTTGATGTGTGAAAGATAGTTGGTAGAAAATCTGCAGATTTCACATTGTTTTATACTGCAAGAATTTGTCTCTTTGCTCTAACTGCCACAATTCTCACATCCATGGAACCAAATGAAACTGAGAGCTTCCAAAACCAGGATTTCGTGAAACTTATTAACTCTTTAAAGTGAATCTTATGGTAGTGTTGAACATTACTTAAATTTCTTTGATTTGTGGCCTTAATTTCATTTGTGCTTGTCTATTCTTTAATGTGTCTGTCAGACAAGATCAGAGCTGACCTTTTGGCCTGTATGCAAACCCTAAGGGTTTGCCATATTCAGGCAAATACTTAGCCAAAGTGTTTAGCTTATTCTGCGCTTAGCTACAGAATAAGCTAACACACCATTCCCAATGTGACACACAATGTTGGCACTACCATTCAGTGGGGATGCTTTTCTTTAGCAAGTGGTAACTCTGCTCAGAGTTACTGGGGAAACTGAAAGCTAGTAAAAGGGCAATTCTAGAAAAAAAAAAAAAAACTGTTAGATACTGCAGAAGACTTGAGACACTTTACGTTTTTTTTGATAAATAATTTAAATGTATCATTTTTGTATTTTTGTATCACTTCCTTTCATTTTCCTTTCATTTCACAAGAATATGTTAAGTATGCACTGTTGTTTGCCTTGAGTAATCAGATAAAATTCAAAATAGAACAATTGTACACCTACACTGATTCCACACCAGGTAAATTAAAGGGGTTGTGTTCTGCTTCTTGCTCAGGCCTTTAGGTGACATGATTGTGTAAATAAGAATCAGATGTTTTTTTTTAATACACTGCTCAAAGAAACAAAGGGAACACTCAAATAACACATCCTAGATCTGAATGAATGAAATATTCTCATTGAATACTTTGTCCTGTACAAAGTTGAATGTGCTGACAACAAAATCACACAAAAATCATCAATGGAAATCAAATTGATTAACCAATGGAGGCCTGGATTTGAAGCCACACACAAAATCACAGTGAAATAA